>LKEA01000015.1:330149-372174 GCA_003795315.1 Cytospora schulzeri | reverse complement strand
TTCCTCCCACTGGCTTGCATATGCACGACGGGCCATTTTTGTCGATCCCGGGCCCTGCATGACCAGATCAAGGAGCAGACCTTGGAATATGGGCCATCTCCTTGGAAGTCAACGGACTGGAGCCCATGGGGTGGGTGGTGGTGGCTTGGAACTCTGGAAACAAAAAGAGGTCTGGTTGGCTGGCCGCTTATCGAATCAGCCTTGGGCGCGATGATTTGAGTAGGTGTGTGCGCGGAGAGATAAGAGAGGCGTTTCGCGTGTATGCATGTCTTTTGATATGTATATACTTGAGTATGTGTGTGTGTGAGCGTAAGCGTTACACTGTACGATAAAGTGATGACTGACAGGATAGGGAGTCCCAGCAAAGATCACCGAAACCACTTGTTGAGAGGCTCCCCTGTGATACCTAAAATTCATATAAAAAACATGTCACCAGCCGTCCACCAACTCTCGGAGGGTCGCAGCAGAGCCACGGCCGTTTTCTCTCCGACGCCGTGATGGGTCGGTCGTACATAGACCAAGAAGGTGTGGCTGCAGGACAGGAGAGTCATCTGCTGTGTACGTAGTCCTCCCGGTTATCTGAGACTTTTTGAATGAAAAGCAACGGCAAGGCTGGCGTGATGGCATCGCAGATTTCATATACAGATCTACACAGTATATTGTTGATTGTCTTTGCGCTTTCCTTGAGTGTCTTGCTTCTTTTACCGAGAGGCTTGCGGCTGTGGCGTGCCCAATGGCTTGAGGATATAGATCTAACTCTACGGCGACTAAATGTCGGAAGCGCCCGAGTCGAACGGATGCTTCGGGGGCCCCTTGTTGGGTAGCCAGCCCGCTCGAACGCCAGGAACATTGTGTGTACGTGCGTTGAGGCTCTCCTCGTATGGTCTCCAGATGACTGGCGGGGACAAGCGCACCACGCTCCGCAAGTAGCGCAAAGCTGAAGAGCCACGTACAGACTGACACTGTGACTGGGTGATAGGGTGATAGGAGAGACGGTAGTCATGTCTGACTACATACATACTGTGGTGTTGCAGTGCAGAGATGACGCGCATCGAGAACTCGATCACTTCACTCCATGATGATCACCAACGTCGGTCGCACAATTGTACAGTAGAGTGGGTACAGTACAGTACTCATCGTCCACAGTACGATCATGTGAAAGGGGCTCAACGGCGTGGCTTGATGATACTGTGATAGATCACAGTACATTCTAAAGTATCACGGTAGATACTGTAAGAAAACAGGCATGTGGCTGACCCCAAGGAGCATCAGTCACGCGTACTGTAGGCCTCCAGGCCCCTCGTCGACCAGCGGGTGCCTCTCATACCCCGGTATTATCACAATACTACTGTATCACCATGACGAATGCTCTGCTCGTGTTTCCCCAGATTTCGTCCTGGAGGCTCGATTGCTTCTTGATTAAGAGTACGTAAAGGACAGAGAGAGCGGGTCCTTAGAGCTCTTCTCAAGACAAGAAGAGGGAGGGAGGGCAAGGAAAATCATTTGATGCTCCGAGTGGCCCCTCAGTGGACCATATGCAGGTGTTTCTGGTTTCGGAAACGGGGGCCTTCGCCTCGATGGGAGGGCCATGGTCATGGCTACTGGCTCCAAGTGATGAACTTGGCCCTCCCCCCTGCCATGCTGCCCCTCTCAGGCCGCACTTGCCTGCCTGCCCAGCAGCCCAGCAGCCCAGACAGTTGCAATCTCGTGTGTGGAGAGGGGGAAAAAGGTTGGAAGCGAACATTGGCGAAGAGGGATCTGCGGCTTTGGGCATGGATAGGTGCAAAGCCAGAGAGCCGGAAAGCCAGGAAGAAGCCAGGACAGCCGGCGCCAAATCGGTGTGGTTCCTTCACCACCACCACCCCAACCTCTTACAAAAGCCCGCCAGTGGCGGCAAGCTCAATTCCGCGAACTTGTCGTACTATACTTACATCTTCACGACGGCCCGGTGAAAATCTTCCAACGCCGGAAAATGGACTGTATTCGGTTGACTATCCCATATTTTGCTCTATGCTCTCTCCCAGGCCAGGGAATCTTCTCCCCACATTCTATAAGCAAGGTTGGTGGACACGCCTGGATGCAGTACGTAGTTGATTATCTGGGGCCCCGGACCCCGCCCTCGCAAAATACGGGGCCGGGAGGTACCGTAGCATCGCAGTGATGGAATCTATATGTACCGTGATCGTGATAAGTACTTGGAATTAGCCCGCCAACTCAACAACATGTGCCCGTCCCGGCATCGCCCGGCTCTTTCTTTTTGCAAAATTCTCTGTGTGCGACAACGGATGTGGCTTGCGATGGCTTTTAGCGGCCCAAGGACGTCCAGGGTGCCCCTCAGTTGTATCGTGACAAGTGACAAGGATGGGGAGACGGAGCCAATATCGCCAGTTGAATGCTGTGATATTGGGATGCCCCGAGTGAGGTTTACCTGTCATGCTTGCAAGAGGAGTAACGCACATGGTATGATATATCAGATGTCTCCATCAGACATGTGGCGATGACTGTCTTTCTGACAAGAACAAAATCCTTCGGCATGCCGAGACAGAGCTGTCATAATCTTACAGCCGACGTCTCTTTTAGGTCACGATCTTCATACGACTTTGGGATAATGCCAAACTCGTTCCGAGACAACCAAAGGCAAAATATAACTAAACAATCCTAATATAAAACCATGCGTTAATGCAGCACAGGGGTTTGGCTGCAGCATTTAGCTCGTTATGTAAGTTATTGCTCACTTTGTGATCAGTAACAAGCCTAGGAAACGTCTCTCGTAATCGTGGACTATAGTACTATAGTGCAGTACTGACTATACATGTCAGACGGATCAGTCGTTGGGTGACTTCGAGGGCGGCGGAGGGGGAGCGAGTTCCGGGGTAGAGTTCCAGGAGGGGAAGAAATGAGATGTCACTCTGGACGAAAGTGAGCCTGAGTTCATTGGAGGAATGGGCCCCTTGACCATCCAGTCCGTGGTATTTTGGCGTGGCAAGAAGAGTCCTCTCATGTTTAGACCTCTTGTGACAGGCCAATGTTCAATTTGGCCACTGACCCGAAGGGCAAGTAGACGCGAGGGTAGACAGACACTTATGGACTCCAGGCTGGTTTGGCTGCCTTTGTGCGGCAGACAACGAAACGATCGTGAGTCCTGCCAATGGAAAGACGTGCCCCCGCAAATCGGCGGTAGTAGCCGCACACCGGGCACGACGACACCGGGCTGCATGAGGAAGGATGCGCCTACTCGTGGCTAGTAAGCAACAAGAGAAGCAAAGCTGGATCGAAGGCCTCTAGTGTTGTATTCTATGCAAGTGAAAGATCATGGGGCTAGATGTCAAGAGGAAAATCAGGGGTAAAGATCCACTTGGACTGGCAGTGTGTAATGGTAATCATGACCACGTCTCGCTCGATATTCCCCAGACTGGCTCACCGACGGCCGTGGAAAGGCAGGACCGCATAAAGGCTCTCACGATAGCATCATCGCCCAAGTGTATGTGTGTGTGTGCGTGTGTGTGTGTGTCGAGGTAGGCAAGAAAACAAAAACACAAACGGATGACACGTACAGCTTACCAGCCATGCAGCTATGTTCGGGTGGCTGCTGCAGCCCCCCCTACGCATATAAATTAACTAGACTCATGGGGGATGCTGTAGCCGGACTGGCTGCAACGGGGCATTCCGGGAGTGATTGATGCCGCCGGTAACGAATGAGATCGAACATGGCAGAATGACCTTGGGCCTAAGATGCAGCGAGGCTGTTTGGACTACTGCACACATAGTAGTGTTGTAGTAGGCGTCGTCGCATGGCAGTGACACACAACAACTGACATATCGCGGATGCTTCCAACCAGAGTCGAGCTGGTCGAGGTAGGTTATGATGCAAATGAAGCCAGAAGCAATGCATCGTGAGTTTCTGGTGACACCAAAGGACCAGTCTGGGCCCGTCAACTGGTCTCGCCAAGGTGTCACCGGCCGCCTCTCTGTCCCGCAAGAAGCCGACTAGATAGGAGCCGGGACAAAACTTCAACGATGTTCCTTTGTTGACGACGTGCCACAGGGAAGGGAAGGGAAGGGGAAGGAAAGAAAAAGACAACACCACCCCAGACAAAACAAAACAAGCACTTTCCCATATTCTGCAAGATGACGGGCGCCAGGCTCATTGCGGCTTGAAACCCGGACGTCTGCATGGTTCTGTCGTCTTGCAGTTGGAGGGATGCTGGGGTTACATAGGTGGCAGTGAGCAGCTAAGTTGGATCTCGGGCCGGATTGCGAAACGCGCTGCTGGCCCCTAGCAGAGAGGCAACTGATCGCGATGATGATCGAGTCCTGACGATGTTCACGGGACGCCTCAGCTGACCTGAACCACAAGCAACGTCCCGACCCAACAGACTACACATAGTATACAGAGCAAGTATGTAGCGTGCGTAGCAAGGGGGTTCCAAGGCTCGGGACAGGCATCCAAACAACAAAGCAACTCCTCCTGCTCCTCCTCCTCCGACCAGGAAGGCCGGTACGGCAGTTTGGCTATCCGGTACGGATCCGTAGACCACCATCCCTTGACACTCCAGGTCTCCAAGGTTATGTCTGGTAACATAATATTGAGATGATCGAGAATTTATTGGGAGGGGTCATTCTGGATACTTCCATTAGCTGCCGAAAGAGCAGTACCCGTGAGGATCTTACGCAAGGTGGAAGAACGCATCCAATGCAATTGCAGCAAAGTTACTCCCCGTACCGGGCGTGTGGAGAGTCGAGTGGTCCTGCAGCAAGAAAATCAGGCCATTCCATAAACAAGGGGGGTGGTGCGGCGGTGCGGCGATGCGGCGATAACGTCACTTGCGTCCGACCAACGCAGGCCGCTCTCCTTGTGGCAGGTATCTGCAATGTCCCGAAATCGTTGATATAGAGGATGGGATCGGATCGGAGACCTTATCGAAGAGCGCTGTAGGTACTATGTAGGTACAAGGAGGGAGAGAACTGAGGGCTTCACTAATAAAGTTTTGTCCACGATGATGATGCACCGTCGCCAGATGGGCCCCGCCTCTTTGCATCTTCAAATTGTCCAATGTTCCCACCCAAAAGGCTCCACGACTCGGAGACTCCCCAAAACCTCCGTATCAGTTATGTATCCACCAGCTCATAAAAGGTGACATCCTGTATCCAGCAACAGTATGTAAGTCGGCCGAAGCAGGTACATTACTATTAGCTACCTCCTATATGAGATATCCCAGATGATATATAGATAAATAGATGGGGCCATGATGGAGACAACCTGACCAGAGAACGAGACATCCGGGGGCTTGCCAACGGTACACGGGCTACCTACAAGGTCCCTTTCTTCAATAAACCTCACGGCCTTCGTCATCATTGTCCTATCGCGATCTTAAATGCCGACCTGTCAGTCTCAAGCTTTCGGGCGATTGTGGGGCGTGATGATAAGGCTCATTTGTGCAGCCTCGGAGTGTAGTCAACCTTGATTGATGAATGAGAACCACTTACTATGTACAGAGTAGGCACGGCGTGTTCCGTCGTGGCGCTACTGTGTAATTCATCACAGTTCTGAGACGCACTCAGAAGAAAGACCAATCAGGCTTGATCATGTACGCAGTACGGCTCGTAGGTGGATTCGATACACAATGCAGTACCCGTCCCGATAAGATCATTTTTTTTGTATATGGTCATCTCTTCTCATATGTCTCGCTGGTATCAGAGGATGGATCTCTGTTTCCCGTTAATTTCTGAAACCCCAAGGGAAATTAGTGACCTGAATGAAACAGGTGGCAGCTCGCTTTGCTTAAGCTGTTATTAGTTTCGACCTCGATCGGACAGCTTGTCTATACACGTATCATACCTGGGTATCCATATAGTACAACGCACCAGACAAATTGATAGTATTTTTTCTACTAAGTACCGTTATAGTTCTTGGTATCTCTACAAAATCCAGAAATCCATAGCCTTAGTACCATGTCAGTAATCATAGATACAGACAGAGCTTGGATAAAAGAATAAGCTTGACGAGTCGTGACTCGCTATCACCAGCATCATAAGTACGTACAGTGTACTAGCCCGTATGCAGTATATATCTACATGGTACGTATCTAGGCCACGCCTGAAAAGGCGATGCAGATGCAGTCCATCGTCGACGGCCCAGCAATCGCCCTGAAGCGGCCCGTCCATTGGTTTGAATACTTACTATGGATCAGATAGGCTCTTGGCCAACTCATGTTTTGTGCCATGGACTCCCAGGCCTGCAGGCTTATCCACTTGGACTCGGCCAAGTCATTTTATTTCTGGTCTATCTCGATCGCTGTGGACTTTCAGTTGTCGCCTGCAGCAAACAGTTGTGCGGCGGATGTTGACACGTTTTTTTCTTCCTTCTGTTATCCCCCTCTCTCCATCGTCTCGAATTCTCATACGTAGTTTGCCTCTGTCAGTCTGTCAGTTTGTGTCTGTTCGTCACTCTGCAGTCCCAATCTCTCTTTGGCTTAGGCAGCCCACTTCACATGCATGACAGTCGACCTCAATTTCCTTGACCAATGAATTTGGGGCCAGTGACAACCCTTGATCCATGAAAGGGTGCCCAAGTCCCGCTGCCGCCTTCCCTGTCTTTTCCATACTCCAATTGTTGAGGCAACATCGTTCCAATTTTCCTCGTCCGACCTCACGTCTCTAGGTCTCGTAGTACTGCATACCATATCTTCTGTATGTAGTACTCCAAAGTACATACATATCGTGAAGGCCCGAATACTACTAGTCCATACTATATACCTAGGTACTATGAGCTTCCAGTTGATTTATACCGCAGTTTCACATTCGAGCAGCATTTGGCGCCGATGACCTCGACTCTTTTGTTATTCTGCCATCCCTTCACCGAAGTACAAAGCCACGTTTCCGAGTCTTCGTCTTGGCTTCAGGCTAGACGCGCCTTTCACAAGTTTCCGCCGGTCGTTTCTGTTGGTTGTAAAACCGGCCTAACTCGATCTCACCCAGTTGACTATGATGGTCTGTTAGCATGCGAGTTGGTGGAAAAGACGGCGTGGACGGGCCAAGGCGCCACTTGGATTTTGGATGAGCTAAAAGTTGAAAGTTGACGGACGGAGGCTCACAGTTGTCCGCTGCGGCATCGCTCAGCTCACCCCCCGTTTTGATGACGGATAGACTCCGGAGTCAATATTGAAGCAGCTGAGAGGCGTGCGAGGGTGTTGTTGTTGAGGCGAATATATTTATTACGGGTGCGTGTTAAATAGGCGACTATCGCACCACATCCCATCTCTATGACCTCAAACCACCGACCCTATAAAATTTATCTGCATCTATTTGGGCCTCCGATGTGTGTGGGCTGCAGACAACACAACCGCACCCACCTCTGGAAGACTCACCTCTAAAGGAAGGTTTTCACTAGGTTTTCATTCGTACTATGTTCAAAGGTTGTCTTGTCTAGTAGACAACCTCTCTCTTAGGATGAACCCCCTTTCGTATATACATAGTAGGAAGCTGGTCATATTATAAAGTACTACCATAGTATATATTACAACTAAGCAGCCAGCCAGCCATTCAATGCTGGTGGTTCCAACCTCGAGCAGAAATGGTGGCTGCCCCAGGGTGATGGATGCCACAGTACCTGGGTACCTCGAGATACATCCGCAAGCAGGAAAAGGGGCTGCGCACCGTGGTTCCGAAGTAGGTTTAGGTTGGTACTGGTACCCACTGCCTGCCGACAGCCGCTATCGTACCCGCAGGGGTCCCCCCCTACCTTGTGGAGTGTGAGTACCCCGGTACCGTACTATTACCGCACCACTTCCAACCTTCTTGGGCCCTTTTCGACCCTTTCGATGGCCTGTGCTTCACTTCTTGGCTCTTCTTGCCCACTCAATAATCCTGGCTTGGCCTGGGCACTCTGACACTCTGACCAACTTGACTTGACCCTTCAACTCCTCCCACAATCGCAACCCCTCCAGTCAATTCAACACGAAACCTGCCTGACCGTTTTTCCTCGATACCAACCCGACCGCAATCCTTCCTTTCCCTTTCCTTCTCATCATACCCAATACTATTCAAGCCTCCACTTGTTGCATCTTTTATTTTTGGATTGATGTCGTCGGTCGCAATGGCTGCTTAGACATCCGTCTCACTTCTTTCTTCTCTTCGACTCTTTCCCTGTACTGACTGACTGGAGTTCACCAAGCTGCTTCGGTCAGTCCCTCTCTAGCTCACTATGTCGATTTGCAGCGACCGCACACATCACCTTTCGAGCCTACGACGACGACCACGATCACGACGAAACAATGGACCAACAACACCAACACCACCAACGACCCCACCACACTCTCTACACACATCACCATCATCACGCCCACAGCCAATCTCCCTCGCGGACTGCTAGTAGCACCCCTGTCTCCCCGGGACTCTTCAGTCCTGCGAGTCTCCGCGCCGTTATGTCTCTCCCACAATCACAGTCCGCCTCCGAGGGCACAACGCCCGCTGCAGCACAGAGTCCTTTTCTACACCCGTTGCAAAACCACAGAGTCAGGGAGTAAGTAGTTCGCTGCATTTCGCGTTTGCAGACCTTCTTTGGCTGTTCCCCAGTGTTCAATGGAGGGGGAGGAGGAATAGAAGAGGAGGGGCCTCAAGAGGTGGAAAAGACCGCGAAGTTGTCTTGGTTGGAGTGATGGAGGCGAAGCATGAGGAACTTCAGGAATGCCGACCCGGCCAGATCTTGCGGATGCTCTCATGCAAGGAAGATTGAAAGGAAAATAGTCACTGACAACTCATTGTGTGTAGGACCCATGTTGCCAACGTTGATCGTGACTTTACAACGGGCCGAAAGATTATAAATCATTACGAGGTCATCGAGGAGATAGGGCGTGGTGTCCACGGCAAGGTTAAACTGGCTCGCGATCTTGACAATGGCAAAAACGTCGCCATCAAGATTGTACCCCGATTTTCCAGGAAGCGTCGACTCGGAAGGATCACTCAGAATGTGTCCCCTTACGAAAAAACCAAGAGGGAAATCGCCATCCTCAAGAAAATCAGACACCCAAACGTGGTAGCCTTGCTAGAAGTCATCGACGATCCGGACTACAAGAAGATCTACCTCTGCCTTGAGCATG
The DNA here is from genome assembly GCA_003795315.1 of Cytospora schulzeri. Lineage (NCBI taxonomy): Eukaryota > Fungi > Ascomycota > Sordariomycetes > Diaporthales > Cytosporaceae > Cytospora > Cytospora schulzeri. The sequence goes on along the minus strand of LKEA01000015.1, from coordinate 363,076 downwards.
TCGAATGCGGAGAAATCGTTTGGAGAAAGAAGGGCCTACCATACATCTGCACCTTCGAGCGCCGGCGAGTGGAGAGAGAAATGAGGGGAGAGAAACTGACCGACGAGGAAGAGATCTACCTTCAGGAGCTGGAACGCAGGTTCAACATTAAAGAGATGAAACGCGCCCACATTGCCGAAAGGGACGGTAGCAGCCGTGATCACTGGAGCTTGGAGTTGGGACAAGATGAACCCGACAACAGATCAAGGCAGTACGATACGGATGGAACCGACGTCGCTGTTGGGTCTCTGCGGTCAGAATATTCGATGCCTCCAAACTCGGCGCCCCCGTCCCAAACACCTTCAAGGACACAATCTTTCAGGTCAATGTCTGCGGCGGCAGAGTTCGGCAGTCTTTCGTCCAATGAGGATGACCTCGAAACACCGATCCCCTATCAACCACACCCAAATACACTCTCTGCTCTCGAAGGAACGATGTACGGCGCATACGATGATATGGGGTTCAGAGAACGGAGCCCTAGTATGGCCGATTCCATCATCTCACACATGTCTTCCATCGATTTCAATTCTATGGCCCATGATCCATTCGCCGATGACTTCTCTTACGTGCCTTGCTTCACCATCAACGAAGCACGGACTGTATTTCGGGATGTTGTCCTTGGTTTGGAGTACTTGCATTATCAGGGAATCGTCCACAGAGACATCAAGCCGGCGAACCTTTTGTGGACCAGGGACCACCGCGTCAAGATCTCAGACTTTGGCGTGTCTTATTTTGGCAGGCCTATGCGGGATGGCGAGCCCGACGATACCGTCTCCGAATCCGAAGCCCAGGACTTTGATGACGAGGTCGAACTGTCCAAGACCGTCGGGACTCCCGCTTTCTTTGCCCCAGAGTTGTGTTACACCGACCTCGACAGCGGTCCACCGCCCAAAGTTACTGAACAAATCGACGTCTGGTCCCTTGGTGTAACACTATACTGCATGATTTTTGCTCGAATCCCATTTTTGGCCGAGGACGAATTCCAGATGTTCAGGAAAATCGCGACAGAGGATGTGTACATTCCATCGAGGCGGCTGAGGCCCGTGGATCCATCAACATCGCCGAAAACCTCTTCTCTCTACAACCGAGTCAACAGTGCCCCATACCGCGATGACCATCAGCTGATTTATGAAGATGTTGACGAGAGCCTACGCAATCTGCTGGAGCAGATGCTTATCAAGGACCCCAGGAAGCGGATCACGTTACGACAAGTCAAGTCTCACCCCTGGGTCCTTTCTAACCTACCCAATATCATGGGCTGGATCGACGAGACAGACCCCCGGAGGACCATGGAGGGCCGCAAGATCGAGCTTACCGACAAAGAAGTTGACGATGCTGTCGTTCCTCTTACGCTCTTGGAACGGGCGAGGTCTACTCTCAAGAAGACATTTGGCAAGTTGACCCAAAGTCGCTCAACGGAGCGTACGGAGGCCCCGTCCAGACGTAGAGCTCCCAGCAGTGCCGCCAGCTCGGCAGGCGACACTCCTGTTCACACTCCTGTCATACCCCATCTCCGAGATCTTCGCAGGAAAAGCCTTCGTGGAGATACCGATTACTTTACAACCACGAGGGAGCACCAACACAGTGAACACCCTTTGACCTTCAGCGTAACGGCTAGCCCGGACGAGTCGCCAACCCATGACGAATCGGTCTCGACACAACCGGCAGCGGTAGGCGGCCACCCTCCAAATGAAGCTCTTGAGGTCGCTACGGATTTTAATAGAAGAGATTCAACCACAGACCGGCAAACGCCGACCCAAGCTCAGCTCGACTTCGCGCGGCACAGACACTCGGCGTCGATCTCGAATGCTATTCTAAGCCTGCACAAACTCCGTGCCGAGGCGAGCACAGCAGCTACCACACCTGACGTCGACGGCTCATCAGACGACTTCGGCCTGCTAAGAAAGGGGCGAGACATGAGCCCTTCAGGGGACTCGAGCAGGGCTCAGTCAGTGGACAGGGCATTAGTCTTCTCAAACCCCGACAAGCGAGCTGAGGCCAGAGTCGCTTTGAGTTCTCTCGTCGCGCCAGGAAACTTCGAACAGCCCAGGAAGCTTTCGCAGATGCGATCTTTGGACCTCGGAAGAGCCTTCGGCGATAGCCCACTGCCTTCTCCACACTTCTTCTCCCCCCTCGCTGTTGAATCTTATCACTACGCTCAACAGACTCAACACAAATCAGACCCAGTGCTCGATAAGTTCCGTACCGTCGTCAAGACTGAAGACAGGCCGATGACGGCTCACCGCATCCAGGACATACCCGAGGGCAAGACCCCTCCACCAAGGATGTATGGGTCCTCGACACCGGAGTCATTTGCCCGCGCCCGAGAGACCATGCGACGGCGCGAAAGACTCGAATACGAGGAAGCATTGCGCCGAAAAGAGCAGGAGAAATTGCAACCTTCCGCTGAGGTCGATCCAGCCCAGGTTCCTTGCCCACCTTCTCCAGATGATGACGAGACCGGCAATAGTCAGGCACCTTCACGTGAGGAGACTTGTAGCACGGTATACTCGTCGAACTCCAATTCAGGCGAAGCCATAAACACGCCTTGGACGAGCCCTAGTGTGGTGACCAGTCCAGCGAGCTACAGCGTCTCCATGTCACAGAAGGATTTGGCGGAAGCAGGTTCGCAGCAAATCTTAGCCTTCCAGTCTGATCCATCTCTTCCTGCCTTGCTCAGTGGCGCCTCTTCCGTATCAGCAGATCCGGAAGGCGAGTTCCTCGGTGTCCCAGGCAACCCTGGTGCCATGAACAGGGGAGCGTTTCTCGAAACGACCGACTCGGTGACACCGCCAGCTCTGGCCAAAGAACCCGTCGCAGGCTTTCCCCTCGAGGCGCCGGAGTTCGAATACGCCAATGGCGCCGTCCGTATTGAAGACCAGGAATTTGGCTCTGTTGGGCAGACTACGCCTACTCCGCTCGCTCGCTCCATTGATGAGGACGATGACAGCGATAGCGACGAGGGCATCCTCATAATGGGCCACAGATCTAAGAAGTCGAATGCCACGAGGGGCTCACCTAGTTCTGTGGGTAAGGTTGCCATCAAGGCCAGGAGACGAAATACGAATGCCTCTGTTGGCAGCACAGACACAGCGAAGAAGGTCTTTACTCTTGGGGACTGAGTCGGTAGCACCCGATAAAACCCCCCAAACTGCAACACAGAAACATCTGAAACACGATTATTGAATTGATCCAATACAATCACGACCACGGGATCAAGCAGCCGAAGCTGGTACTTGACCTGTAGTGTCTGCGACGTACCCCCCTCCGAAATGTCATTATCGAAAACTGAGTTTCAACGGTTCCGACGCGGATTCAAAGAACCTTGCATTGGTCGGCTATCTGATTTCTGAGTTTGCCTCGCACCAGCACACCACACCACCCTGACCCTCTGTGAGGGCTCTGATTTGCATATATTATCATTTGGCATATGGCCCTCCTCGCACACAGCAGGGGACTGCGAGGCCTGGCCTCATGGCGTTCTTGAACTTCCGTGGTCGGCCCAATCTTGTCGCCGATGGGATTAGGCGTTAGTGTCTTCCTCCGACCGCCTTGCTCGCATGCATTTTGAGGCTGTCGAAAATATGATTACGGCCTTGTTTCAGTTGTCAGGTATTTGAGAACGAACTCGCTGGTTCTGCGAGCTCTGAACGCTTCGGTTTACTTTGCCCTGCTTGGCGCCTCTCGGAGGCACGGTTGTTGCGGGGTTATCTGTCTTTCGTGCTCTGGGAGAACATCCCTTTTTCTTTTCTTGGCGGTTATCATTTCTAGGACATGGGAGTATGACGGACGATCTGGGCAAGCACACCTGCTTTGTTCCTGCGGCAAGCTTTCAGCTTTGGTGATGCATGCTCTAAGGAGGAGTCGCGTTTCCTTATACATACAATGTCTCGACTTGCATCTATCTCGGAACGGGATCGAAGCTCTAGTCTCAACGAGCAGGCAGGGCGATATGGGAAGATACAGAACCACGTCTCAGTCTGGACTGGCGGAATCATGCATGGGAGTTTTGGTCGTAACCCGAGTTCAAAGAGATCTCTCCTCCCCTGCATGGCTTTTAGCCGAGATGTCGCCTCCCTACTCGCCGGCCACCTGGTAGTCTACATGAACAGACACAGGGTCTGTACTGGTATGCGGAAGAGTGATGACAAGTGGGGAGATAGACAGACAACTCAGCCAAGATGACAGCTGCGGCAAAGATCGTGGACTATCTGCCGGGCGACGGTGTGAGATCAAAGGACGGAGGAATCGGGCAAATGATGGAGGAAGCGAATATAAATCAGTTCGCAGCAGCGAAAGATAGAAGTTTACAATGAAAGTCAAATGGATACCCACCATCTTATTTCCCTCTATATCGCCTCAAGGTCTTGATGTGCATAAACCACACCCCCCCCCACTTTCGCTTTAAAGCTTGCCAGCTTGAGATCGGTAGTTATAACGGTGATATGTTTGTATCATCATATTACGACTTGTATTTCTGCTTCGTGAGGCGTCAAACCTATCTGAAGCAAATGTGCGCATCCTCCACGCTGATAAATAGTATCTAACAAGAGACAAGGGGTATTGGAGTGTCATACCACACTCATTCACAGGTGAATCTTCTCCAGTGATGGCGAGGAGAAAACAGACGGATTGGCCGGCTGAAGTTCTCATGTTTCGATCTCATTTGCCCTTGATCAGCCAGACTTGAGATCTAGTGCTACCTTCCCTCCCCCCTCCCCTTGCAAGTTGGGTATAATTATTCATTTGTTTCTTTGATCCCTTTACTCATCATTATATTCTATCCTATCCATGAGTGCAGAGGGTGATTGATATGTCAGACTTATTGATGAGACCAAGGAGCTCCATCTATCCGGCTGTGCTCCTCCTTCCTTCCATGATTCCCTTCCACGGTATGCCGACTGACCGAGGCCCCGGTGGCCTTCTTTCCTTACTCTTACATAGTATTTACAGCTTGACTCTTCCCCATGGGCTCCACCTTCCTGCACATTTCAGTGGAGATAGCTGCCGACTTGGAGTAGTCGTGTCGATCCTCCCTCTGAAGATTCCTCAACTTCCTGTCGACCACATCGCGACGTGCAACCCCGTGTAGACCTTGGAGGCACATGGCTCTCGTGTCATGCTGCCCTGCCTGTCCTCGCGTCCTAGATACAGCTCGACTTGTCAAGCAGGACTCAAGGCCCCTTGTCCGAGCAATTGTATCCATCGCACAGCACAGTTGGCAGGTCCAGCCCACCAACCGTCCATCCATCCATCCACCAAACGATTTCGCACACACACACACCATTTCAAGTCTTCTTGGACGCCGCCATCATGCTGCTCAGGGCTACCACCAAGAACATACCAGCAGCAGAGGCCAGAGTGATCAACAGCGCGCCAAAGTGGCTGTTGCGCTGGGGGTTCTCGATGCCTGTCAGGATCTCGTCCAGCCTCTCTGCCATCTGGGTGTCGGCAAAGTTGTCCTGGACCCTCTCAATGCCCTTGCGGCTGATCTCGGCCCGCTGGTCATCGTCGAGTTCGTTCAGGACCTGGTTCATCACCTTGGACCACTCCTCGGTGTCTTCTGGGCCCCGCAGCCAGCCTGTCTCGCCTTCTAGGACCGTCTCGGTGGGTCCACCTGTATTGGCTGCCAGCACAGGAACTCCAGACAGCATCGCCTCTATAGGCACGATTCCGAAGTGTTCGTTTGACGGTGTGTACACAAGAAGCCTGGCAGACCTCAATAGGGATTGTTTGAGGGCATCGGGGATAGATAGGAGGAAGATGACTTCGTTCTCGCGGGGAACGGCCAAGGCTGTCTGTAAGGTGTGCACGGTCGCATTGGAAAGCTTGAGTGAGGTGGCCAGCTCGACTAGCTCGCTGTGGTAGGAGACATTCTCGGAGACTCGAGGGTCGTAGCCACCTAGAGACAATCCTTGTCAGTATCATGTGCACTTTATTAGGTGGAAGTGTGTATGGGTCAACACATGGGGAGGGACATGTGAAGGGGAAGGTGGTGCGCCCTTACCAGCAATAACAAGCTTGACACCCTGTCTCTTATCCTTGGACAGCCCGGCGTAGGCCTTGATAGCCAGCGCAACATTCTTCTTGCGCTCAAAGCGGTTAAGACTCAAGATTATATCACCGTCCTTCCACACCAAGTCATCGTTGCCCTCTTTCTTAGAAGGTCGAGTGTCGATACAGGGATAGATGACTCTCAACTCCCGCCCTTTCACCAGCGCAGGCCAGGTCCTCCCCACGACGCCCCTGGTGAACTTGCTGTTCACGGCAATCGCGTCCGCAAAGCTCATGCTCCACTGTTCGATCATGTCGAACGGCATGCGCCAGACCTTCTTGTACCATATGTTCCGGCCCTGCGCCAGCAACAGGTCTGGGAAGTGGCAGTAGAAGAGTATGGGCGCCTTGGGCTGCAGGTACTGCAGGAGGGGCAGGCCCGCGCTGAGCTGGTCTACGAAGAAGGCATCGGGTCGGAGGGAGGCGAGTTCGCCGTTTCGGTAGATCGAGATTAGGAGGTGGAGCTGTCGCAGGATCGCGCAGAGGATGCTGAAGCGCGAGAGGATTGAGGGCGGGACAATGGTGTCTCCTCGGACACGAACGTCAAGAGTTCCTGTGAAGGACGGTTTAGGTGATTAGCCCTAGACAAAATGGCCAGGACTGGAGCTGGAGTGGCAGTCTAGGGGGAAGGCGACATACCGTCTCGGGCCTCATTGAAGCAATGTCTAGGATCGCAGTGGCTTGTGTATATGACAACCTTGTGTCCTCGATTCTGGAGCCCGACGGCTGCATCCACTACCAGTCTTTCAGCGCCGCCGATGCCAAGATCTGGGTGGAAGAAGACAATCGTCTTCTTCTTGTTCCTATCCGCCATCCCAATAGCAAGATAGTACACAAATAAAGTAATGTGTGTCTTAAACCAGCGTTGTTGATGTGAGGTGTTCTTTCTCAAGGCGTCGCAAGCCTTAAGGAGCCAACCCATGCACGCAACGTGGGGCTCCAGTGGGCTTACCTAAGTAACCGACCTGCACATGCATGGACCCTGAAACCACTTGACACCTTGATCACCTTAGACACGCATCCCCTACTCTTCTCTACATATCATACCGTCCATTATCCATGGAGCACACAAGTCACCCCACACACGATGGCATTGAAACACGAGGACACAAATAGTCAAGTGACAACCAATCCATTTTGTCTAAAGAATTCCATTAAGGAGAGCAAGAAGAGCCAATACAACCACCCTGGCCCAAAACTCTCAGGGAGGGGTATCTCAAGTACCGTTTCGACGCCTCCGTAACCATGACCATCATAAGCCTCATTATTTCCCCCATCCGCATTATGTTTCGGCAAACCGCCCCGGGACCCTTCATTCCATCAATACATCCATGAGGTCCGGAACAAGACATCAGCAAATTCCGATATTATTTTGCCGCCAGCAACCTTCAATATGTCCTGACTCGGTTTGGTTTGTGTGCCCAACCTCTTTCCCCTTCTTCGTACCCTCCATCGTCCTGGGACTTCGTCGACTATTCCCAGTGAATGCTCATGGGTATGGATGGGTATACCATGCATGGACTGGGAGGTGTGTGTCTCGAGGGATGTCGCCAATTAGTGGGAGGAGGCCCCATCATATGCGCCGATCTGATAATATTTCAATCGAGAATTGCAAAAAGGTTGGGACATGATGGGTTTTCTCCATTTAGAGGAGCATCGCGGCGACACCAGCGGCGGCCAGGAAGCCGACGGGGGCGGCAGTCATTTGGGGTGACTAACAAGACAGCACTGTCAGTGATCTGAAGGAGGCGTGGGAGACGTAAGAGCAGAGTAAGAAACTTACGGATCCCTTCTTGGTGGCGCTGGACGCAGCACCTGAAGCGGCGGAGCCTGCAGAGCTGGCGGCAGAGCTAGCGGCACCACCGGCAGAGCTGGCAGCACTACCAGCAGAGCTCGCAACGTTGGAAGCGGAACTAGCGGCATCGCTTGCAACGCTGGAAGCAACGCTGGAAGCAGAAGCACCAACGCTTGAGGCGGAGTTGGCAGCTCCAGAGGCAGCGGTAGAGGCATCGGAGGCAGCGCTCGAGGCAGACGCTCCGGCTCCAGCGCCAACTCCGTAGATGGTAGTCACAGCTGCTGAGGTGACGAAGGTGGTGCTGTCGCTGGTGATGGTGGTGGCGCCAGACTCAGTGGTAATGGCGCTTGAAGCGCCGGCACCGCCAGCACCGTCAGTGGCCGTGACCGTGGTAGTACCAGTGGGAGAAACAACCTGAAGAGTGGGTCAGATGGCTACATACTATGTGTGAGGAAAGGAATAACTTACTGTGGCAGCAGTGGTAGGGATAACCACTCCAGCGGCTGCATTGGGAGACAGAGATCAGTATTTAGGATTCGATATGGTGCGAGGGGTTGCGACCGTATTCCTTCTACTTACAAGAGCAGTAGTTGACTCCAAAGGCCATGACAGAGGATGCAACCTCAGCGCCGCAAGCCTCGTTGGAACAGTCGCGAAGACCGTAGCTGAACTTGGCGTTGGCGCACAGGCAGGTGGCATTTGCGGTGCCTCCAGTGGCGGGGCATCCCAGAGCGGACTCCTGGCCGAGCATGTTGTTGACACAGGTTTGCTGGGGTAGGCGTTAGCACAGGGAATGACGACACGGGATGATTGACGAAGGAGTTAGTGGGCGACGGCGGGGCGCAAGCCAAGCACAAACACAACAATCTGGGCAGGCCTGGGAGAAGCAGACGAAAGATGTGAATACTTACACCACACTGGGGGAGAGAGCTGAGGTCCTGGGCGCAAACGGCACCGAGGAGGGCGCTGACGAGAACAACGGCAGACTTCATCTTGTCGATTTGTTGTGTGTTGTATCAACTAAGTTGAGTTGGGAGAAAGTATTGGTGTTGGAAGTATTGAGATTCAAAAAAGTCGATGCGCGACAGTGATACTGAAGATGTGGAAAGCTGTTGGGTGGAAAAGAATTCTTTGGTCAACACGTCAAAGTTTCGCGATTGGTATGTGTGAGTATGAGTAGTAGTAGTAGTTGTGGTAGTAAACAACAGAAGGGAGGAATTGGGAGAGATGGAGAAAAGTTGGGCGGGTGTGCTGGGGAACTTAAAGACGGGCGCAGATGAGATGAAGTAACCGGGGGAAGGTACGACGAATCGACGAACGGTGCAGCGGTTCACAAAGGGAATTGGACGCACTTACTGTGACTACGTGGATTGCCAGGGTTCAAGATGGTAGGAAAGAAAAAAAAAGAAGGCACGTCCGTTCCTCACCATGTTCAACACACACGCCTTTGACGTCTACAGGTGAGGAAATGATGTGGTGAAGCTGGGCAGGCCTCCATGGGTCGTACCTTCCCAACTAGTCAGTATTCCAGAAGCTACAATCTGGGGTACTTGGGGACGAAAGCATTAAACTACCGTAATTTGCTGTACCGGAGCTTGGTCCTGGTTGTACCTGCCATGGTTCCATGTGGTACCTGCCTTGGTTTCCGTCGACCTCCACAACCGGCTTGCACATCCTTGCTTAGCTCCCATCGCCTTGTCATGGAACGCCTGCATCTTGGCCACCCCCGCTAGTATGAGTACTGTGTGTTGTGTTGTTGTCAGACCCATTCCCATATGATGCTATGTAATGACTGTAGTACGTACGGTACTTTAGGACCTGTTTTCCTTGCTTTGTTTTCCTGCTTTGACAGGGCCTGATTTCAAGATTTCTTCTACAGTCACAGTCAATACACGTGTAGATGCGAGATGGCTGGTTATTGCGATATCATCTACCTCGATCTTCTCCGCCACGAACCAGAATTACCGGAACCACGGACGGGTACCCGCAGCCTTCCATGTTTCTTCATCTGCATCTACTACACAAGCAGGTATTTCGTACATACTGGGTCTGTTTCCTTTTCTCAGAGATCACAACAGGCCTCCCCACACCCTGCTCCCTCCCCCGTAGCATTCATTCTTCCTGCCCCCAGTTCAAACCCTTCAGTGTCAGCAGGTCGATGGTGACATTTCCCAAGAATTCATCCTCTCCCCTAACGGAACAACCGAACATGATCGGAAAGCAGATCAAGAGCGGTGTTTGCGGTGACGGAAACTCTCGCCTGATGGGACCACGATCGGTATCACAGATTCGGGTACAGGCACATATTATGCAGCACGGTAGCGACCTTGAAACTCTCCAGGCTACGCAACAGCGGTCAGGGGAACTCGTCAAGACTCAGAGTTAGGGCCACCAGCTGCCAGAGCGCCACAGTTCATCGTCAGGGACAGTGGACATTCTTGTCCAATACCGCCAGAGATGGTCACTGCCCTTCCTCCACCTAAATTTCACAACTGCAACGTGGACACGTTCACGAACAACCGAGCTCACCGATCAATGGATGAACAGCCTGCATAAATAGTAGACCTTGCCCTGGACCCTGCCGTATTCTGGAATTTTCGGTTGTAAAGGTCTTGTGCCGTGGTTCCGCAGGGCCAGCACACAGTCAAATGGGCAGGTCAAGTTCTAGTGTGGTCGAAAAGCAAGGAAGCCTCAGCCAGCTTGCCAGCAAGCAAAGCTGGCAAAGCTGGCAAACCAAGCTCCAGAACAACAGATGAAGTCAACTTTGAGTGTGTGTGGTGGATCGGAGTGGGCCGCAGTGGGCCTGGAGGCTGGTCCCGAATGCTGGCCCCGAATGCTGGCCGCCTGTCATTGGACAATGGATCTAGATTCGGGTCCGGGGACTTGCAAGGATTTTCAAGCTTGTGTGGGTGTCATAAACTTACATAGCTACTACTAACTAGTCTGCTATAGTACACTAGGACTGTACTGTGTGTATCGACAGGGGTAACGCCACGGCTTTGATCTTTGCATCGCGCATCATCGAGGATCTCCACGGAAATCGGTTGGGTTACCGGGGCATAGTATGTGTCTGGGTCTGATGAAAATGAAGCCGTTGACGTCGTGGGGAAAATACAATTTCATAAGCTTGGAAGCCATGAAGTTTTCTAACGGCTTGAGACCGAGACGACGTCTCCATGACTAAATAACATACGTTGTTTTTTTCATCTTCAAAGAAAAAAAAAGCCATCTGCCGTGATGATGTCATACTGAGCGAGGTTCAGGAACTTTTATGTACCTTCAACACACCTTGCACACTGCAGACTTTACTTACACTAACACCGATGGCAGGTCTGTGCGGGGGAGACCTCAGATCCCTGCATATCAACAGTGACCGCGCTCATGGCGCCCCGCTTTGCTTGATTGGGTACACTGTCTTAGCTAATCTGTTGATCTCTCTGTAGACTTCCTCTCTCTACAACTCTGCCACTCTACTTCCGTCAGTGCAATCATCACCACCAGGAACACCTGCCTCCGTCTTTTGCGTGTGTTCGTGCAACATCCTTAATCTCAGACAGCGCCCCTTCCCAGCTATACGACCTTTTCACGGCTCCAGGCCTTGTCTTACGTCCAACATTGCGACAACCTGGCTCAACCTTCCTCCTTCTCCTCACAAGGCCGTCTGTGCCCATTGTCTCGGCAAAGAAATACCCAAGTATCGCTCATTTCATCTTATCAACGAACCTGCCTTCGATACAAGACAGACTAAGTCGCTTGGCATCGTCTGGCGTGCCTGGTTCGCGTCTGTCTACCCTTTGCTCTCAGGCTCTCCCACTCTCTGGTCCACGTTCCCGCCCGCTCAAATTTGCGTGTCAGCTATTGTGAGACAGGTGCCCTGGTAGCGCCCAGCGCCATTGCAAGTAATATTGCAGACTCCAAATAAGGATAGGGGTCCTCCTTGAACTGCCTCCTCGGAGGAGCATATTGCATTAGCGGCCAGGAGAGGAGCCGGGTGCTGGCACTTTATATACACTTTCTTTCTTGCCGAAAGCCCCACAGCAGTCAGAACTCTATTTCCTACCTCCAAGGTTGGAGATTTGTATCCAAGCAAACATGACCATGCACGCCATGCTCCAAACTCCATATCTCCGGGGCTCCTGCAGCTGAATACACCTCTGGAAATACCCCATCGCATCTCACCACCACACAGTCCAACCACCCCTTGCCTCATCTGTGAGGGGCAGGGCAACGAAACTTGAGTGGCATCCGTGCGACCGCACCAGGATCGACATGCCCGATCGTCGCGGTGACGCCGCTATGGTGTGCCGCCCACTTGATTGGACCACTTCGAAATGAGGCCTCTCAGCGCTCCGGCCGGACGAGCCAAGCTGAGTGTCTGCAGGCTCAGCCGCGCCGTGCATGGCTAAATCTAGATGTCATGAGTGTTTTCTAAGTGCCAGTTCAGCCGGCCCAAGAATGCTCGGAAAATATTGAGGCCTCTGGGGCTGCCAATTATCGTGATGCTTGAAGCGGTTCCCAGGTGTATTGTCGCGGGCTCTGCACGAATTGATCATTGTAGGCAGGTTTGACAATGTTGCTATGCATTATTTGCTCTTAGGCACCCAGTTCACCGATCGAGGCACAGCTATTCACGATCTATGGCCTGCTCTGTGTCTGGGGCCGGCAGATAATGATCCGAAAGCCCATTGCAGTCTGTTCTCGTCTTTCAACATGGCTTCCACCACCTTGTCCATTCAGTCGTTGGGCCGTTAGAACGGCGAACGGTCTACCAAAGTGACCCAGCCCCGCGGGATACCCGGCCCTCCATGGTTGTCCTACCGTTGATAGCTTCAGGAACCAGGGTCCAAGCACCCCTGGACTAACGACTAGATGGCTTATAGTCTGACGCCAGTCCCATCGGACCGAGCTGCAAGCATGGAACGACCAGCACTGGTCATTTCGTGGTTATTAGTGTGGCTCTCTGGTCTTGGGATGGGCAGGGAAGGGGTATCGACGCTCAATGTCAAGTTTCGAGATCTAGTGTCATGAAAATTGACTGAAGGAGACCTCATCATCTATTCGAAGTTGAGATCCAGGTTGATTGGGTTTCAATCCATAAGTTCACAACGGAGTCGTACACTCATCAAAGTTCCCCGGCCCAGTTCCCTTTCCCCCTCCCTCACGACTTGACACTAGGCTAGGCGGACTGTTCGCCCTCATATGCTTCTTCTGCTTTTCCCTATTCCCGCACAAACTTGACTTAGAGGGATTGCCATGGGCACGGAGCATAAGTCACAGCTCGAGACATTCACCCTTGAGACGTTGATGCCTCTTGAAGGACCCCTCATATGCCCTCCTATTCACATGACTGCTAGATGCTGCAAGCGCTCCGCGTCCAGAGTAGAGGTTGGGAAACCAAGCAAAAGCACAAGCCCCATCCCTCCCCAGGAAGTTCGAATCTCCGTAGATAAATGACTTGCCGTGCATGCATATGCTCACTCAAAGCAAAATCGCGGCTGGGCGATATGTGATGGGCCAGTCAACCAGGTTTTGCAGAGGGTCGAAGGGGGCGCCAGTCTGCGCCCGGAAAGGAGGATGGATTTTGCCAGGTCCAAACGCCGCCGCCACCACCACACCCCTGAGGAAGGTTAAAGTTGTGCAAGGCGTCACAAGGAGGGAACTAGTTGATCACCGGTAATGAGGTCGAGCCCAATTTGGTTCAGACGCACGCGGCATTGCGTTCACGGGAAGCAGGCAGGGCAGGAAGGCTAGCAGGAGTACTTGTTTCAAAATAATACAGATTTATAAAAACACTATGGCCGTCCCTAATCCAACATAGAATGCAGTGGTATAACAAGAAAAAAGAAAGAAAAGGAAAAGAAAAAGAAAAAGGGCTTAGTGACACTGAGACGGAATTGTGCTCTCGCACAAGCCTCACCATCATCCCTTCAGTGTAGCGTGCGTTGCCGTCGCCTGTCGTATGTGCAACAGCCCCAAGCTCCAGCCACCGTAATACCAGAGTCTGGCAAGCAATGATAGCCACCTTTGCACCTACCCTGAATGTACCCAAGCCCAAAAGAACATTAACGATGTCATCGCGTCAAATCCATCAACATTAACTCGTAGTCATCGCACCGAGCATCTACTCTATCCCTTAACCACTGCACATGACGCAGGACTCTGGGTTGTCAATGCTGCCTGTAAGTTTTGTTAGTTCAGTTCATTTTGATAGCAACGTGGTGGACGGGCTTGCTTACATTGAAGGGCAGCCTGTGAGTAGATGTCCATCTCCCTGTCAGCACTGTCCTCATCCTTGTCCTCAGACTGGCCATTGGGCTTTGCACCATCGTTGCTGGGCTCATCGAGCTGCTCCTCGGTGGGTTTCTCGCCGGCTGGCTCCACAGGCAGGGCCTTGGGGCTCTCGCCCTCCTCCTGGTCAGCCTTGAAGGGGAGGTCCCTGGGCTTGGACGGGGTCGTCAAGATATGGGACGCCGCCTCGGAGTCGACTTTGCTGGAAGGTGGCGGAGTGGTGCTGGGCGTGGGGACTCCGTTGGACAGACCGGCGGCGCCGTTGCTAATCGACTGCTTCTTTGCGTACATGGGGCGGACCATTGAGCTGGGGAGCGTGTACATGCCAGCCGGAGGAGCGCGCTTGCCCAGTCCACTGTGCTTCGTTGTGGTCTTTTCCTGGATCTTGAGAGCCTCCTGATCGACAGTGAACTGGATGGGTGCTGCCGCCGCCTGAGTACGGAGGTAGTACATGCCAGTCTTGAGACCAAGCTTCCAGCCGGTGAAGTGCATGCTAGTGATCTTGCCCATGGTAGGCTCACGCATGTGAATGTTCAGAGATTGCGACTGGTCGATGAAGGCACCGCGGTCAGCAGACATCTGCACAATTGTCCTCTGAGAGACCTCCCAGACGGTCTTGTACAGGGCCTTGATATCAGCTGGGATGCTGGGGATGTTCTGGATAGAACCGTCCTCGGCAATGATACGGTTCTTCATGGCCTCAGACCACAGGCCAATCTCCGTGAGGTCCCTGAGCAGCCATGGGTTGACGACCTGGAACTCGCCGGCAAGCACACGTCGCTGGTAGATGTTGGAGGTGTATGGCTCGAAGCACTCGTTGTTGCCCAGAATCTGCGATGTGGACGCGGTAGGCATGGGTGCCATCAACAAACTGTTTCGAATACCGTGCTCCTTGATCTTGGCCTTCAGAGCCTCCCAGTCCCAGAGGTCAGAAGGCTCGACGTTCCACATATCGTATTGAAGTTGGCCTTGGGAGACAGGGGATCCCTCGTATGTCTGGTATGGGCCCTCAACCTTGGCGATGTCACAAGATGCGGTCAAAGCAGCGTGGTAGATGGTCTCGAAGATCTTCTTGTTCAGCTCACGAGCCTCGGGGGACTCGAAAGGCATGCGGAGAGCCAAGAAGGCATCAGCAAGACCCTGGACACCAACACCAATGGGCCTGTGTCGCATGTTGCTGTTGTATGCCTCCTTCACGGGGTAGTGGTTGACATCAATGATCTTGTTCAGGTTGCGGACAACGACCTGGGTGACCTCGTGCAGCTGCTGGAAGTTGTAGCAGTTGTTGTCGTAGTCGACGTATGCGGGCAGAGCAATGGAGGCCAGGTTGCAGACGGCGACCTCATCAGGAGCGCAGTACTCGATGATCTCGGTGCACAGGTTGGAGCTGCGAATGGTTCCCAGGTTCTTCTGGTTGCTCTTGCGGTTGCAGGCATCCTTGTACAGCATGAAGGGGTTGCCGGTCTCGGTCTGAGCCTCGAGAATGGCGTACCACAGCTTCTGGGCCTTCATGGTCTTGCGGCCGCGGCCTTCTCTCTCGTACTTCTCATACAGGGCCTCGAACTCATCGCCGTAGCAGTCGGCAAGACCAGGGCACTCGTTGGGGCACATGAGGGTCCATTCACCGTTCTTCTCGACCCGCTTCATGAACAGATCAGGAATCCAGAGGGCGAGGAAGAGATCGCGAGCTCGGACCTCCTCCTTACCGTGGTTCTTTCGCAAGTCGAGGAACTCGAAGACATCGGCGTGCCATGGCTCCAGGTAGATTGCGAAAGCACCAGGACGCTTGTTGCCACCCTGGTCAACGTAACGGGCAGTGTTGTTGAAGACACGAAGCATGGGAATAATACCATTGGACGTGCCGTTGGTACCGGCGATGTAAGAGCCAGTGGCACGGATACGGTGGACGTTCAGACCGATACCTCCGGCCATCTTGGAGATCATAGCGCAAGTCTTGAGAGTGTCGTAGATACCCTCAATGCTGTCATCCTTCATGTCGACGAGGAAGCACGAGGACAGCTGAGGCTGGGGTGTACCGGCGTTGAACAGTGTGGGTGATGCGTGGGTGAAGAACTTGTGGGACATGAGGTTGTATGTCTCGATGACTCTCTCGATATCATCTCCCCAGATACCAACAGCAACACGCATGATCATGTGCTGTGGCCGCTCGACAACCTTGCCATCGAGCTTGAGGAGGTATGATCGCTCCAAGGTCTTGAAGCCGAAGTATTGGTAGCCGAAATCACGGTCATATACAATAGCCGAGTCGAGCTCGTCCTTGTGGCGCATGACACAGTCGTATGTCTCCTGGGAGATCATGGGCGATGCCGTGCGGTTCCTTGGGTTGACATAGTGGTAAAGGTCGCTAATGACCGAAGACCATTGCTTCTTTGTCTGCTTGTGGAGGTTGGAAACGGCGATACGCGCAGCGAGGATGGCGTAGTCTGGGTGGGTAACGGTCATGTACGCGGCAGTCTCGGCAGCCTGGGACACGGGAAAGACATGTCAGTACTCAACACAACTGGGAGTTGAAGGGGAGGGGACTGGAAAAGGTTACTGACGAGATCGTCAAGCTGGATGGTTGTGACACCACCGTATACACCGTTGATGACCTTCTGTGTGATCATGACGGGGTCAACATGGTTCATGTCAAGACCGTAACACAGTCGCGAAACACGCGCTGTGATCTTGTCGAATTGAACGCGCTCCTGGCGTCCATCTGGTAAAAAGTTAGACTTTCTACGTGGCCAAGAGTGGAATCGAGGGAAACTTGCCTCGCTTTCTCACGAACATCGCGTCGGAGTGTTGTGAGGACTGTTATGAAGTAGGATAAGGGAAGAAGGAGGGGCAGGCTGTCGACAAGGGCGACCTGCACTTCGGAATAGATGGGAAAGAGAACAGAAAGGGTTTGGCAATGAAATGAGACAGGAGAAGAACACAGGTTCACGAGGTAATGCCAAAAAGTCCTCGGTCCCAAGTTGTGTATATGGTTTGTAGAGTTCTGTGTGGAATCAAAGCGTGAAAGGTGGGAGAGAAAGGCACTGCACCGCGTCTGTGCAGATTTTAAGTAGTCGGACTTTCACTGAAAGCGCGTATTCCCCAACCCGCAAAACGCGTCTGGTTGTAGGCGTGAACGCGCAGATTGACACAGGCCAACAGGCGACCCCCCTGCAGAAAACAATGATCTCACCCTACAGAATCTTCTACAGGGGGACCTTAAATCCGATACAGTGGACGCCACTAATGCGCCGAAATAGGCACTTTACGCGCTACCAGCCTGACTGACATCTGACCTGCATTTTGAGGACTCCATCTGTTAAGACGCATCTCAATCGTTGGTTAAAACTACACCTACCTGGGCACACCAACATACATCTGGGCATAACTAACTACCTAGGTAACTAAGCGAGCGGGTGTAAGGAATGACTCAAAGTGGCTCTACTACCTGTTGCTAACACAGCTTTGCTCACACGACTATTTATTTACCTAGGTAATTAGATAGGAATGGTCTTGAGAAGACTGGGACTGGGACCACAAAGACTGGGAACCAAACAGTGCTTCTTCCTCACCACAACAAACTTGAGTCCGTTCTCGTCCTCTTTCTGTGCATCTGGGAGAATGGCGTCTCCATCAACAGCTCCTGAGAACGGAGCTGCCCACGTAATCCCAACTCAGCCTTATAAACCAAGATACATCGATGTACGTTCTCCCCTGCCTCCCTTCTACCCTGCCTCCGAGCCCGCTCCGTAAATCCGGAACGGATATCAAGGTCCCGGTCCCCAACACATGAACTGACCGGCCTCAGATCGGAATCAACCTTGCCGATCCCATATTCCGGGGCGTGTACAATGGAAAACAACGACACGACGATGATCTGAGCGGCGTGATAGACCGCGCCCGCCAGGTTGGCTGCACGAAACTCATCGTCACCGGCTCCAGCTTCAGGAGCTCTAGGGACGCTCTTGCATTAGCAAAGGAATATCGTGAGTTTACCAACACATAACATAACATCATCAAAGAAAGGCCACTCTAACACATCCCCTCCCCAGCGGGTACCGTCTACACAACAGCAGGCATCCACCCCTGCTCCTCCTCCATCTTCGACGCCGCCCACCCCCACTCCCACGAGGAGGACGGCGACGGCGAGCACACCCCAGCCTGCGGCCCGGACCCGGACGCGCCCCTGCCGGACGGCCAGGTCATCGACGCCGCCAAGACCGAGGCCATCATCTCGGACCTGCGGTCCCTGGTCCAGGACGCCCGGGCCTCCTCCTCCTCCGGCGGCGGTGGCGCGCTGGTCGCCCTCGGCGAGTTCGGCCTCGACTACGACAGGCTGCACTACTGCTCCCGCGAGCTCCAGCTGCACTCCTTCAACGCCCAGCTCGCCCTCGCCGCCGAGCTGCGCCCGCAGCTGCCCCTGTTCCTACACTCGCGCGCTGCGCACGCGGACTTTGTGGCCTGCCTGAAGGCCGCCTTCGGGGAGGGGCTGGAGGGGCTGGAGAGGGGTGGCGTGGTGCACAGCTTCACGGGCACGGCCGAGGAGATGGAGGAGCTGATGGACCTGGGGCTGTATATCGGCCTGAACGGGTGCAGCTTCAAGACGGCCGAGAACTGCGACGTTGTGAGGGCCGTGAGGCTGGACAGGCTGATGATCGAGACGGATGGCCCGTGGTGTGAGGTGCGCCCGAGCCATGAGGGGTGGAAATATCTCGTCGAGATGGACAGGCAGGAGAAGGCTGCTGCTGAAAAAGCTGCCGCTGAGTCGGTGCCGGGATCTGGAGCCGGGAGCGCTCCGGCAGAGAACGGAGAGGCGGCGCCGGCTACACCAGCGCCAGCAACTAAGAAACAGCAGCAGTCGTCCAAGAAGCCCCAGAAGAAAGAGCCCGAAGTGATAGAGCGGTTCAAGTCGGTCAAGAAGGAGAAGTGGGTCGAGGGGGCCATGGTCAAGAGCCGCAACGAGCCATGTACGATCGAGAGGGTGGCCAAGATTGTGGCTGGCATCAAGGGCGTTTCGGTCGAGGAAGTCTGCGAGGCTGCATGGCAGAACACGGCTAAAGTGTTTGGCTTAGACGAGAAATAGACCATCATACGATAGACAAAACAGCCCCATGGCATATTGCAAAACAGCCATCCATGGCCTGAACGTCATAATAATGTGCTAATAATCGACTGGAGCAATCAAGCGCTATATGCCAGAACCTTTGTGGCCCCGTATCCTACCATTTCGTACGGCACCAATAGTGACGCCCTCCTCTCCCGTCAGCCATCCAGGCATCCTTTCCCCATCTATGACACCGGCCTCGACGAGCTGCCGGATGCCGGCAAAGACATGCGACCCGTGGAATGTCAGCTTGACGCTCGGACGCCATGTCCCTTCTTCGCCATCATCGGGATCATCTTCTGCTCTTCCATCCGCATCTTCCTGCTCGCGGGCGCGATCAAAGGCCATCTCCATGGTACCCCGGCGACTGGCGCCGACCCTTGGCCTCGTCTGTGGAGAATCGTCTCCCAAATCTTTCTCTGTGTCGGCGCCGTTATCTGCAGGGTCGACATCCCGCGGGAACTCATCATCAATCACGATGTCCACCCTCTCCACACCTTTCCCGTCGTCCACTCTCGCCGAGTTGCCAAACCTGGCCTGTGCGATCAGCCTTGCGCGCTTCGCCCTCCGTTCGTCACGCTCCGTCTCAGGGGAGGGAGCTCGTTTCCTAGACGACGCCCGCTCTCCGCCCGTTCTCTTGCCAGAGCCACTCTCCTCCACTTCACTCAGGGGCGGCGTGGGCAGCACCGGATCGAGCGGCGACTCCTTCTTCTTGTCATCCGCGTAGATGCTCCACCCCCCACCGGCGGTGTTGGTCCTCCCCGAGCCCCGCCTATGCAGCAGCTCCTGCATGTTCCTGGTTGTCAGGTTCGTGGGTTTCAGTGCGTATCTCTGCCGGGGCCGGGACAGCGCCTTCGGTATGCCCTCGACGACCAGGGCGCGCAGGCTCTTCGTCTCCCCCGCCGTGGCCGCGCCGATGGTCTGCGACTTGCTGATATAGACGTGCGGGCTGCCGTCCGGGAAGGCGATGTAGATGGTCCGGCTGGCGTCGAAACTGGCGGCCGCCGTCTTGTCACGGCCCGCTGCGGACGATGTCGCAAGGTTGGTATTATACGGCGAGTCCAGGATGAAGACCCGTAATAGCAGCAGCGCCATGTCTTTCGGCCGGTCGAAGTTGTAATGCGCCTTGACGTCCGGCAGCACCTGCGCCTGGAGGTTCTGCAGGAACGTCGAGGGGTGGAAGCGCGGCACGGCCAGGGACTCCAGGTCAGTCCTCAACGGGCCCTCGTCCTCCTCTGCCTGTCGTGTGCTCGGTGTCTTCAGGGGCACGACCCGGTATGCGCTCCACTTCTGCGATGCCGGGTGGTCGTATAGGTATTGCAGGTCCGCCATCGACAGTTGGTACAGCGTCAGGCCGCGGCGCCAGTCGCCCTCCAGGATGCGGTCGATGACCTCGCGCTTTGAGCCCTTGCGGGTCTGCATGTCGGCGTAGAGCTCGCGCAGCTCCGCCAGGGAGGATAGTGGCGGGTAGAGGTCGGCGGGATCCTCATCTTCGTCTTCGGGGTCGCGGAGGTAGGGCGCACATATTGGCGCGTTGTTGTCGTCTAGCCAGTCAAGAGCAAGGGTCAGGAGTGCGTTTCGTGCAAGACGATTGAGGATCTTAGTGACGGTTGTATTCGAGGGGTCGAGGCGCAAGGTTGGGGGGAGGCGGGCGGTGGTAGGGATGGAGATGCGCGCCATGGCGACGCAGGGTTGAAGCAGAGAGTACCCGAGTGTTTGTTTTGATGGTTTACTCAGTGCAGATGGTGCGATATCGTCACATGGGATCCTGCTACAACTCTCATCTCTCAATAGCTCAATTCCGTGTTTCGTTGGACGCCTGGTACAGTAAACGTCGTGATGCTCTTGGGGTGTTGTATGCCCAAGTATACAGCACCGACCAAAGTATGGCTTACTACACAGTTGGACGCGTTCGGTGACGCGCCAGTTGAGCCTCACATGTAAATTCGAGGCTCTTCCGTTTTGGGAAAGGCGCGCTCATCGGATAATGCAGGGCTTATCTAAGCGAATACTACCCTGAACGTGACACTGACACGCACGGGCCTCCGTGTCTCGTGTGTGGACTCGCAGACTCGGCATTTGCTTTTCCAAGGTTGATTTATCAGCGTACGCAAGGGCAGAACACGTCCACGCCGTCTCCAAGCGAAGCATGCCGCTGCCTCGTCCGTTTTTCGGGATCCGATCATCAAAGTTCCTTGGACACACCTACATATACGTACATAAGGTACAGTACATCACTTATACTGTACACTGCCAGTATGTATCAATGTGCATTCTGTACTTTCTGCATGTGATCAATCACAGCTTTGAAATCATTCACATAGGTTCACTGATAAGGGAAGTCATGGGAACTCTCCGTGAACCTCTTGATTTGTAATTGTCAACGGTGAGCCAGTGATCCTGTCAGTCTGTGATGTATTTCAAGGCGTGTTAAGCACAAATGTTGTCCCTGCTCCGAGAGGAGAAACGGTGGTTGACAAAGACCATCGTTGGTTCCTATACGGATCCGTACAGTATAGCGGTCAGAAACGTCACGATTGCACATGGGGGGGCCTGTAACTGATTTTCAGGAGACAACGGCCAGGGTGGAGTCCGAAATCCCGACCGTCGCTAAATATGAGGACTGTGTGGTCGTGGCTTGTTTCCTCGTTAAAAGACGGAGCCGGCGCCGGAAATCCGGGTTGATGCTCAAAAGGGACGAGAAATGCTCTTGGTCGGTGGCATCTACACTCCATTCCCCGACGACAGGGAGGGTTGGGTGACAGGGTAAATGTGCTTGTGCATCCGGAGACGTTTAACGAGCTGCATGCAGCTTTGCCTCTTGCGTGCAGCTGCTCTGTAATCATCAGTGAGATAAGTTCTGCCTGCTGCATGCAGGGTCACATGTGATGATCTCTGCGGGAGGGATTTGTTGTAGTGTACCACAGCGAAGGGCGTGGCCAACTACAATGTACCACGGTATTGGTACGGCCTTTTAAAATACTTGGGTACCTAGGTAGATGGTTTCAAGTCCTTTTTGACATGCTGACATTCTACATGAGTATACGGTTGATATATATATTTATATACCTAGGGATCCGTACAGCGCAGTAATAAACCTGGTAAATAGCTCCATCGCCCATTAGATGATCTGAACAAGCCTTCGTCGTCATCCACTTTGATCGTCAGTCTATCCCGAAAAATTAAGAGAAAGAAAGAAAGACAGAGGGAAAAAAAGGAGACTTGGCACATCAGGCACACACACAAGCCCTGACAAGCTTGGTCTGCTTGGTGTGGTCTAACATCGGACCGGAAGACCTTCATTCAGTGGGGCAAACATCCAATGCAGCATTTGACCCCGATCTTCCAAAACTTTCAAGGTTCAAGAGATTGATTGACTGGCTGAGGGTTTTGAACGACCCACTCCACTGCCACTCTCTCTCTGCCAGTCTGCCAGTCTGCCCTCCCTGCCTTGTCGGGATCATTGAGATTTTCCTTGAGAAAGAAGCCCCGAAAATTTGCAGTCGGCCCAGCAGTCCCAGGGTCTGCCAGGTCTGCCCAGACGGAGATAGCATTAGCCCACGCCTGCGATTCGACAAGACCAAAGTCAACTGGTTGACAAAACGGTCCAGGCCCCGCCGTCTTCGGCCAGCCCCACATGGGCAGTTCGTTACTGCCAACCCGGGCATATCTTGTTACGTTGCCTTTTTGTCTTCTCTCCGGTTTCCCCTCTCACGGTGCATCCAGGATCGAATGCTTCAATTGATGAACCCCATCATCCCCTTTCACTCCTGACTCCAGACTTCTGCTCCAGACTTTCTGGACAATCTGGACTTTTTGGTCAATACTTTCCCCAGTAAATTTCTACAACTTTGTCGACAAACTTCCCCGGGAAAACCAAAAGTCGCACACTCACGCTCCAAGCCCAGCGTACACTACTCAGGTGGCTCCATCGCTCCATTCGCTCATCCGTTAACAACCGGATGACGCTCGGCTTTTATCAGCGGCTTTTTTGTGTGACCTAGATCGCCACTAAGACTTTTGAACAAGTCCCGACGGCCTGGCTTTGTCTTCAACACCCAAAACTCGACTTCTTGGCTCCCCTTTGACACTTGACTCAACACAAAGAGTCAACTCAACGACTCCAAGAAAAAAAAAACCCTCAAACTTACGACTTTCGACGACACAACTCGACACGACGGATCAATCAACTCCATCGTGTGTTGCGAACAACCAGCTATATACTATACAATACGCTTAATCGATCGACGACCGCAATCTCAGGGAGGAAGGAAACTCAGACAACACCATCGACATGGCCAACTATGGGCGCCAAGGGTCCAACCTGGCCCAGTTCATGCGTGAACAGCTGAACACGGTGCAGCCAAATGAGCCTGAGGAGGATATTCGCTTCGACGACTTGGATGTCTTCACCAACACCGAATTCTACGATTTCGATACACACATGCGGACCGACTTCAAGCCTGCCTCAGACAGCCCGCCTGCATCGAAACCCGAGCCGACATCAGCGACGTCGATTATGGGAGGAGAGTTTGGAACAATGGACCTGATCGATCCTGGTAGGTCCTAACTTTTTTTTTATTTGCAGTCAATGTCTTGTCTTGTCTGTCTGTCTGTCACTGCGGCGTTTCTTGTGGCGTTTGTGTCTGCGGTTGTTACGTCTGCCTGTTTAGTCTGTGCGTTTCTGTACCACTCACCCCCTCCTGGGGAGTTACGGACTGTGCCGGATTACCAATTCCCTCCCCATGTCCGTTTCCGTGTCCTTTTTCCTGCCGAGAGTTCGGAGGAAGAACGGTGATGAGCACGGATGAGCAGCACGGAGGAGCAAAGCTTAACAGGCAAGTGCTTGAGCTTTCGGACGTGGACCAGAAAGAGAATCAGAACCAGATTCACAAACCCAAAAGTGCGACAATTATCACCCACCGATGGCACATCCTTATCGCGGGCGAGATGAGCATCCGTCTTCCCCACCCTGCAATCGCATTTGGCTCTGAGCTTGCGCCATCATCCGTTAGTCTGATTGGAACAAGCTCTGTCCATCTGCAAGGACATGTCAATCCCCCGGTCGTTTTTGGGTAGGGTAGCCTCGGGTCACCGCCCAGATCGCCCAGATATGCACCCGCCATACTGGCCATCGATGGTGCAATACCCCGTGACCTGCGCGGTATCACTGTCAACTGCCAGAATCGACCTTCAACCTCTCCCCCCCAGCATCCCCATGTCGTCCTTTTCTTGATATGTCCAGAATGGTCAATCATCTAGGGGCCGGGAAGCCGCCTTATTAGTCTTCTCCTCTTTTTTTACCCAAACAAACCCCCCTCGTTGTCGTTCGCATTCATGGTCGTCCACCTACGAAAACCCACGTTTTTGAAAACACATGCTGATCATGGCACCATGGTCCGTACAGGGGAGTTCAACTTTGGCGACTTTAACAACACATACGCCTCTCCCACATTAAACAACTTCCCCGACAGCCTTGGAAGTCTGCAGCCAATCCAGCCCAACCCTCAGGCCGTCTACCCACCCGTGCCTCAGCACGCCCACCAGCATGCTTACCCTCACCATGCCGCCGGCCAAACCAAGACAAGCGACACTCGTCGGGCCTCCGACGTCCATGTTCCCAGCCGGAGCATGTCTATCGAGGAGGTCTCGAGGGTAGCGGCCGAGGAGGACAAGCGCCGCAGGAACACGGCCGCCAGCGCCCGGTTCCGCGTCAAGAAGAAGCAGCGCGAGCAGGCACTGGAGAAGAGCGCCAAGGAGATGTCGGACAAGGTGTCTGCCCTGGAGCAAAAGATATCACAGTTGGAGACGGAGAACCAGTGGCTGAAGAAGCTCGTTCTGGAGAAGAACGATGGTGGTAATGCCAGCAAGGATGATATCTCCAAGATCATGAACGGTAATGGCAAGGAGGCAAAGACGGAGAACGAAATCCATGCCAAGACGGACGGGGAGCCGGCATCGAAGAAGGCTAAGGCTGAGGCCAAGTCCTCATAGCGCCTGTGAAGGCAGGGATGGGTTTGTTCTGGAGTGGTATATATACCGGCTAGCCGCAACTGGGCCACAGAAATATGGCTGGGTGCATACACATTGGCAGGCGTTTTAGAGCTAGCTTCACTCCGTGTGGCAGCACGGCAGAGGGAGGGAGGGTTGGCCAAGGAGTACACTTCCCCTGGAAGACGGGGAATGGCGGTGGATTATCTGATTTTGAACATACGGGGGAATCGTAATGTGTTTTCTGTTTCTTCTTGTTGAAGAGCAACTGCGCTGCGCATGATATGATTTCCATGAACGTGAAAAGTATCAACGTGCTATCTGCAAGGGAAGAGAAACAGAACAAGAACTGAAAACGCCATTCACACGACGATCGATCGAGATCCCATCACGATGATGCCTTCGTCTCCCCCTCTCCCTCCTTTGGCAAACCCTCCCTCAAGGCGCTCAGCCGGACCTGGTTCCTCTTGACCAGGATCCGTACCGTATTCCGCCTCTCGATCTCGGTCATCTCATCCCAATTGGCAATCCTGCTCAGCGTACCGTCCTTGTGGACGACCATAGGACCCAAATGGTCCAGGATCATTGGCTTGCCATCGACCTCGAGGGTCTGCACGCTCCCGTCCCCTGAAGAAGACGGCGACGGTGCCGGCAGGCCCAGAGTGCTGCTCGCGTCCCCCTTGGACCCGTCAACACCAGCATCACCATCCTCCACCACCCCCTGCTGCTGCTGCTGCTGCTGCTGCGGACTCTCTCCTGCTGTTGCTGCTGCTGTTGCTGTTGCTGTTGCTGCTACTGCAGCAGAACGGGCAGCTGCAGAAGCTCCTGCGGCTTCTCCCCCTGCGGCAGCAGCCCCGGCCGCAGGTGCAGGGGTCTGATTGGTGCCCCCGTCTTGTGTGCTCCGGGCGGCGGGTTGCGTGCTCGCGGCTGCTGCGGTGCCATCCTGGCCCGCTGTGGGGCGGCTGGTGGTACTGGTGCTGGTGCTGCTGCTCATCATCCTTGTGGCTGTAGTAGTAGTAGTAGTAGCTGCTGCTGCTGCTGGGGTATACTGGATGGTACTGAGGGGCTGGGGGGGATTAAGCGGCGTGGGGTGGTGACGGCGATGGGGTTGGCGTTGAATAATAGCTCCGAGGAAGCGCGGTTGGGCACCCTGGTGGTGGTGGTTGCTGTCGGTGTGGATTTTGGCCGATGATGGGTGGTGGTAGCGTCTTGACGAAGGTGATGGTGATGAGATGGGTTGTACCACCGGTGAGGCAGAAGTGTGATGAGTGTGGCGAGGGGTGGTAATTGTTGTTGCTGTTGTTCTTCTTGTTGGTGGTGAGATTGTTCTCAGGCGCTGGCACAGTCTCTGGACGGTCTTCATCACAGAAACTCTTTGTTTGACTTTTTGGGGGTTTTTGACTGGGGTTCGACGAGTGACTTTCTCTTTCAGGATTGGGTTGGGTTGAGAGGAGCGTGAGATGAAGATGTTCGTATAGTACGGATCCGTAGTCTATCCATTAGGTTATATCAATTCCTGTTTTCACTAACGAGCGGTTTCATGACAAGGAGAAGAAGAAGGAAAAAAAACCCACCCGTTCTAGAAGGGCTTGGAACCCTCGAGGCGCCTGGAATTCTCGGACGCGGCGCCCCGCCCGGAGCCCTCGACCGAGCCGGAGGGCCCAAGCTTCTGCCGACCTTCTAGGGACGCCACCGTTCCGGAATCTTTCACATGTAAATTGATTATGACTTTCCTCATCAGGGCGGGAAGGTCAAAACATTACATTGAGTTCTGCCATCGCAGGGAAGGGGGGGGGGCAACAGGGGGTTTGATATGGTCTATCGACCTATCTATCTATCTACCTACCTATCTTGGTGCCCATTTCGCGGCCCTGGCCCGGCCTGGGGATTCCGGACAATTCTCCTTCTATTCTCCTTGTCCTCCCCATCTTTCCCCAGTAGTCTATACGAGATAAAGTTTTGTCACTTCATGCGCTCTCTCATCACCCATGTCTCATGCTGGCCTGATCGTTGCTCATCTCCGAGAGCAACCAACCCCTCAACCCCCCCCTCACTTGAATCATATGACAATTCATGCCCAAGAATACATCCTCCTTCCAGTCCTGACCTCAGCAGGCCTGCCACTCCCGCGAAGCACAGTCTTCACGCCGTCCAGAACCCAATAGTCCATGCCCGGGGCCCCAAGCACATTGACCGCGACCGGGAGATATTCTTCTACACCGGTGACCCTGGAGTGGTAGGGGACCTCGCCGACCGGGACAACGACGTCCGGGGAGCGCAGGATGGGGCCCAGGAACAGCTCGTCCGTCGCGGTCTGGCGCGATGGCGAGGGCGTCGGTTCGTCGCGGTAGTGCGGCTCGACGGGCGAGATGGGCAGGACCACCAGGTTCTTCCTGTTCCTCAGGATTGTGCGGAGCAGCCATGTCCTGTAGACCTCCAGCCGCCGCAGGCCTTCGGCGTGCTGTTCGGGCGACACTGCGGCCCCGGATGACCAGCGGTTCTCCACGAAGGGGATGACATAGGGCTTGTGGCCGAAGCGATGGTGGTGCTCGGCGCGGAAGTCGTCTGAGGTGTGGTAGAAGCTGTAGTAATATGTGTGGACTATCACGTCCTTGAGGAACTCCTCGATGTCGGGCGAGGCCCCGTCGGGGGGAGAGTCCTCCCAGGACTTGCGGATGGATAGCTTCGTGATGGGGATATTGAGGTGCGTCGAGAGGTCGGCCACGAAGGAGTCAATGATGGCCATCTGTCCAGAGATCAGAGTCGGGAGGTAGTCCAGGGGGTAGATGATCTCCACGGGGGAGGAGCCGGAGTCGTCCGGCGCACCGGGCAAGACCTGGTCTCTCCCCGGCAGCCACGCGGACAGGACCTGGTCAACCACCTCAAGGTTCCTCGCAAACACACAAGGGGTGTCGAACTGCAGGAACGTCGGCACCATGCCATCCAGGGGGACCGCATCATGAGACGGCCGAAACTGGAAGACGCCATTCACCAGCGCAGGCCGCCGACCACTCCCAGACGTGTCAGTCCCAACCGCACAGTCGAGCCACCCATACGACGCAACAGCCACGGCGCTCCCGCTGCTGCTGCCCGCGGGGGACTGGTACCCGTCGCCGCGCGGGTTGAAGGCCGTCTGGAAGTCCACCGCGTCGGGGGGTTCTTCCCTCGCGATCATGCTGCTGAGCTTCGTGAGGCCCAGGATGTGGTGCCCGCGGTCGATCAGGTTCTGTACAATATGCGCTGATTTGGGGGCTGGGGGGGAGAGTCGGTAGTAGGATGCGTTGCAGAGGGATGTCTTGAGCCCGTGGACGCGGAAGACGTCCTTGACGGCTACTCTTAGTCGGCCTGGTGACTGTAGGCGGGAGGGCACCGCGACGCCCAGCGTGGCGTAGTCTGTCCCGGCGACATGGAGCTGCTCGAATGGCTGTGAAGGTCTTGTAACGCGCGATCAGTGAGTCCTCGGGTGGAGACGTTTAGGATGCTTTGGTGACATATCTTACCTGTACTCGATACGCGGCTTCAGGCTTGTCAAGAAGGCCTTTTGATGGTCATCATACACGCGGTAGACAGGCCTGAGGGTATTATCCTTGAGGATATAGACCCCAGGTCTCAAGGACGCACTCGGCAGCGAGGTAATCAGGGTCCATCGGTTACCCTTAATACTGGCGAGGAGTTCGCGCGCCTCGTCAGCAAAACCTTCCCCAATCGCTCCTCGTCTGGCGAGGATTAGTCCCTGGAGGAACTCTGGGCGGAAAACGTCGTCGCTCTCCTCTGCCTGGTGCAGTAGTAGTGTCTCGAGTTGCTCCCTGGCCGTACAGCTTGTGCCTTGTCCGACTTCTATGACAGAGACCAGGAGCGCCTCGTCCTGCTGCACTGGGGGGCTATACTGATATGCAGCATCCTGGTCAGCACCTGGTCGATACGCTCACAGCGGTAGTAGGGCGACCCACTGGAATTCCGTCAGAGGCAGCAGCGTAGTAGCGGGAACCGCTGACCTCAAAATAACAGACGGTGTCATCACCTGTAAACATTGTAGCACCGTGGTCGCCGCCTGTAGCAAAGACGTGGGAGCCAGGCATTAGCCAATTCACGAGTTGGCCGATACAACTCTGACGATATGTATCAACCCTATTCGGCATGGTCGGTCAAGTCGGTATGCTGGATAGGAAGCAGTGCTTGATATCCTTGCGACGTTGGTGGTAACCGCCAGGGTGTTGATCAGAGCAGGGGTGTGATCGAGGAGAAGTCGGATTACCAGACCCCCTCATCGTAGTGCCTCTTCAACTGTAACCTTCTTGCCTTCTCCGTCATCTCGCGAATTCTCACTCGCACTTGGGGACTGGATCGATGAATACTTATGTAATGCAATGCTTGATTATTTCACGTTTTCCTAAAGAAAAGGCCTTGGTTTTCGCTACCCATGCATGCTTACTCTACCCAGAGAACTTCCCTATTTAGTCCACTTCAAACACCTCACATAACCCCCAAGATCCAATCAGCCAGCCCAGCTTTAGTTGTCGCCAAACTTCTTAAACCTGTGCAGCAAGAAAACCCAGTCAGTCAGTCAACCTATTCTCCTTTGTCCAACGTGGGATCTACATATAAGTAAAACATAGGGAACACCACTTACTTGTTGACCACCCTCTCGATACCATCACATCCCTTGACGAGCGTCTCCATCTTGGGGCCGTACGAGAAGCGCACGAAGTGGTGACAGGGGGAGTCGAACAGGTCACGCCTGCGGGCAGGGTTCAGGTCGAAGAAGATGCCCGGGACGACGATGACCTTCTCCTCCAGGCAGGCCTGGAAGAAGTTGAGGCCGTCGCTGATGGGGCCGGGCAGGCCCTCGAGGTTGAGCCAGAGGTAAAAGGTCGAGTCGGGCACGTACTTGATGACGAAGCCCATGGTGCGCAGGCGGCGCACGACGTAGTCGCGCTTGTCGCGGAAGTGCGTCTGCAGGGCGACCATCTCGGCGCGCACGAGGGTGGGCTCGAGCATGGGCACGGCGGCCTCCTGGAAGGGCGCGTTGGTGCCGCCGTCCAGGTAGGACCCGCAGCTGCCGATGGCCTTGATGAACTCCTTGGGGCCGAGGATCCAGGCCACGCGCCACCCGGGCAGGCGGAACCGCTTGGTCAGGCCGTCGATGATGAGGACGTCGTCCTCGTCAACGTCCTTGACGTTCTCGGCCGCGCTGATGGTCGTGCCGTCGCAGTTGGACGTGTAGTTGTAGCCCGAGTAGAACTCGTCGCTGATGAAGGTCGCACGCCCCCGGCAGATGTCCTGGATCTCGGCCAGCTCCGGGTTCTGGACGACGCGGCCCGTCGGGTTGCGCGGGTTCGAGGTCAGGATGACGCCGGTGCCTCGTCGGATCTCCTCGGCGATCTTGTCCGGGTGGATGTGGTAGCCGTCCTCCTCGTCCAGGGGTACGGGGATGGCGGCGAACTAGAGTTTCGGTATCCTCGTGTGAGCATCATAAATCTTCCAAAAGTAAAGTCACCAGCAGCAGATGGGAAAGATGGTGTGATGACAGTTTGTACTCACGTTTCTGAACAGCGACAACATCTCATTGTAGGCTGTGTAGTCCGGAATGAAGAATCCCAGGTAGGCCTGGTTCAGGACGGCAGCGATTCTGATCAGACCGGCACGACCGCCAGGGACGATAGCAACGTTCTCCCAGGTGTACTGGCTGGCCATTCCCTGGCGATGGTGCTCGTTGTACATCTTGGCGACGGCCTCGCGGAGAGGCTTGATACCGGCGGTTGGCGCATATTCTCTGCTGGCGACGGTGACGTCTATGTGGGTGGGACGCTGGAAGCAACCCTCGATGTCATCTTCGACCTAGTAACCAGACAAAACAGTTCTTAGTATATCTTGCTCTTCTTTCTTGGTTGGGTTTCCGTAATTCTTCTCTCCATTTCAGGGCCACATACCTCAGGGGCACCCTGACCCAAGTTCGCCCAGTTGTCAGGCTCCTCGAGGAAACCGAACTCGCTCGCTCGCTCTGTGCACCAAACAACACCAGTGGAAGACCTGGAGGGGTCTAGACCAGCATGAGGAAGGTGACCTCTGTAGAGTTTCACATGTATGATCAGCTTGTTTCTTGGCGGGTCTCGGTCTAGTATGGACGGTATCGCGCTGATGGTAGGGAGTAAGGGGTGGCTTACTCGTGGGCAGCTCGGAATTGTCGATGGATTTTGGAACTGTGTTCTGATGCTGCAGGAGAGACAATCGGTTAGCCATAGGTGTTCGTTCGGTTATGGTGAGACAATTGACAGGTATTGTGGTTCCAAAACGGCTAAGAAAAAGCCAAGACATGGCCATTGTCTCCTTTGGTGCAAGTTGTTGGACAGAATAGTACAGAATGGAACAACAGAGAGACTCACCGTTTGCACTGGGTTCACCAATGGAATAGCGACGAGATGGTCGAGGAACACCCGTGTTTCGGTTGATGGAGAACTTGCGGTTGTGGAAGGCACTGGCGTTCGCCGCTGGGTTCGACATGGCGGCTGAGGGTGAAGGTGAGGACGACGGTGAGGATGACGATGACGTTGTTGATGATGTTGATGATGTAGGACGGTTGGTTGCTTGGTTTGCTTGAGAGTTGGCAGAGATTTCTGCAATTGCGGTCGTGAAATGGGAATATAGGGTGCTTAGGCGTTTGACCTCGTCTTCTCCCAGCGCATCAAAAGCTTCTTCAACACAATCCAGCTTGGGGGAAGGCAGGGCAATGCGGTGCGATGCGGTGCGATGCAAGAGAAAAGGGACTATCACTGCAGTTCAAGTTCAGCTCAGTATTGTCTCGACCCCACGCTAGAGAAACCTTGGGAGAGAGAGCTTGGCTACTATTTATTTATTTGGCCAACTTGGTCTTTTTCTCAATAAATACCAATCACTCCCCAATACTACATAGTACATAACAGCTCTTGAAAGGTCCCCCATATCGGGAAGCCCGGGCAGCAAGTCTCCCCGTCAGGCCTGGTCTCTCCTATAAGAAGCTATCCACGACTGGAACAAGAGCTGGGGCCAACGCATTACGGAGGCGCACTGGTGGCGCACTGGCGCACTGGACCTTGTTTGATAGGCGGTTCCTATGTTTAGGGGCAAAAAGGGTTCAAGGGTCCTCCGACTTTTCACCGGGTGTTTGTCAATTACATTGGGTTTCAATCACCATGTTCAGTCAGTTAGTCAGTCCAGATGTCTGCCCCTCGAATGTTGACTGTTGAAACCACGGCAGTTCAATATACATAACTTAGTTACTTTGGAACTAACTATGCCTCTTTTGCTACTTTGACCTGGCTGCAGCACCTGGTAATGGCCTTGCCTGTTTAGGTACTTAACGTTAACAAATCCAATGTCTGGGACAGTCCACGGGTGTTCTCGAAGACTTGACATGTTCTTGGTCCCTTTGCAAAACTGCCAGACAGTGAGTGAGTGGCCCAATCGATGATCACTGATCAGTAAGTAAGTAAGTCAGTCAGTCAGTCAGTCAGTCAAGTCCCGATGCTCCTCTCCACTTTGTATCTCGTTGCGATCCAGAATGTCGCGAATTGAGCCCCACCAAAACGACAATGCGGCTGTGACGGCGGGGGTTTAGACTGATTTACCAGGGGGTCAATGTCATGTTCAGGAACAACAGGGACTGGGACTGGGAATGGGACT
>LKEA01000015.1:305553-330136 GCA_003795315.1 Cytospora schulzeri | reverse complement strand
GAGAAACCGAAGGCGGTGACGATCATTCAGGCACGAGTTGCTGTTGAGGACTTGAGACGTGTCTCGTTCGCAATAGAGAGCAGTCATGAACATAAACCAGAGAAAAAAGCAAGGGAAGGGTCGAGAAAGGTAAAGGAACAGCTACACTACCTAACTCATGGATTAATATCAAGATTGAAAGGCATCAATCAAGCCGGATACCGGAGACGTTTTTGCCGTGACGATCATGGATGCTTGATATGCTTGGCAGGGCAGCAGGGCAGGTTCGCGGCCTTGCGACGTTGATCTCGAGATGGCCTGTGTGCATACTTCAGTACCCAGTAATTAACATTGTAAGGGCGAAAAGGCGACAGGATCCACGGAGGAAAACTACGCGATACCTTACCGTACACATACACGTACACACAGACACAGTACATACCTAGGTATTTCCAAGGTTATCATGATACATACGATACGTACTTAGATGTTGGTGCCCGCCCTCTGCCACATCGATCATTGTTGGCCCCTGGTCCTGATGTTGCTCGTCCTGCTCCTCCTCGTCCAACATCAACATCAACATCACCAACACCAACAACAACACCAACTCCTAAGAGCATTCATATTACAGGTTGGCAGGTTGGAAGGAAGGAAGAATTGACCATGGCCGGCGTGTAAAAGACCAACAAGGTCGGAGCCGGGCTTTTCTTGGCAGCGTTAAAGCCGAGGTCAATAAGCCCCTGACTCCGGGCCGAAGGAAGGGTGGATTCGTGAGACCTGGCTCCGCCATAATCTACTATGTTACCTGTGTCGGCAGTGAAGGTGTATTACCGGTGGTTGTGGTGTTAGTTCCGGCGCGACGCGAGCAGCGAGACATTTAAATTATTTACTCGAATACATATGTATATATGTAGATATGTATGTATGTATGTATCTACCCAGGTACACTAGTATACAGCCCCCCTTGCTCCCCCTTGCTCTCTCTCTCCCCCGGGAATATATGTCTTGGCTTACATATATGCAGGCACATGGCGGAAAGTTTCAAAGGCTTCAGGAACAATTGTTCCGTCGGTTTCATCCATCTCACATGGGGGTTGGTTGTTTTGCCTTCTGGCCCCCCTGCTCCTGGGTCCAGACCATGTGGGAGACATGGACAAATGAAGCCGCAACCCCAGCCCCAACTTCAGTAGCAATTCGTGCTTCATTGCCGCAGCGCTGCCATGGGAAAATCTCAGTAGGCACGTGCTTATAGTTCGCAGGGCAGACTGGCCGGCTTAATGGGCTTTGGGAATGAAGTTTGATACTAGACGTGGCGCAGTGCCGGACCGGTTGATATCTGTCTTGGTGTGGGGGGCGGAGTCAGGTCAAACCACATGTGCACAACAACACCTAACATCTGCATGC
This sequence comes from Cytospora schulzeri, assembly GCA_003795315.1. Lineage (NCBI taxonomy): Eukaryota > Fungi > Ascomycota > Sordariomycetes > Diaporthales > Cytosporaceae > Cytospora > Cytospora schulzeri. The sequence goes on along the minus strand of LKEA01000015.1, from coordinate 328,753 downwards.
AGGAGTTGGAATTGAAGATTTTATCTTATTGCGCCATAACAGCAGAAAATCCCTTTGTACTTAGTAAATATTTATGTTGGTCTATCAGCATGTCATTGATGTGGCTAATTCAATCTAGCCCCAACCTGACGCCTTTAATACACAAAGGTTACGGTATAATATTGTATAGCCTCAAGGCAGTCACGAGGGCTCAACACAATTCTCGATGCTTACTTGATGGACAATTGACGGTGGTCATTCCCAACATTCGCTCTCTATGAAACGTTGTTGCCGTTCATATTAAACGGGCCTCATTGCCGGCATCATTGAGGTACTCTTGATATTCCTGTGGGCAGTTACAACACAGAACAGCAAAGCAGCAAGCAATCACAGCAATCACCACCAGCTTCATCCCAAGTCTACCTACCTACCACAACACCCAGTCACTCACCCATACTTTCAAATCTATCTGTTTGTTTATTTGTTTGTCTGTCTGTCTGTCTGTGTCTGTGTGTTTTGTTGGATTCACTCCCCCTTCTCCCATTCTAAAATCAGAGTCACTATCGAATCCATCTCATCCACCGTTTGCTTACTTACATACGCAGCACACATCTCTGCTCTCTCCAACTCCTTCCAGATGTCCCACCACCACCTTATCATTCACCCTTCTACTACTACAAACACTTCTCATCATTCTCAATCCTCACGTCAATACTCACGTCAATCAAGTTTCTCCCGACACTTTGTCAATCCCTTGATATCGGAAATGGACGGCAACAACAACTTCTTCAGCTCTATCAAGGGCTCCATTAAGGGCAAGCTCGCCAGATCTGCAAGCAATGCATCTCAAAGATCCGCCAACCAGGACCGTGGCATACCCAGTCCACAGCCACAGCCGCAATCTCGCCCAGTAAGGCTCTCGGCAGGGGCAACATCTGGTCAGGGAATCAGCGCAAACCCCTTCTCGAACCCTTTCTCTACTGCCTCATCTGCCGCACGTCTGCCTCGTACGTCTCTCTCTAAGCTGCTGAGCCCCCAACTAACTGGCTGACCAATATCTTGCTGACATACCCTATTACACAATATATAGACAATGAGCCTCCCCCGGCATATTCTAGTGTAGCAGCCGGCGGGGTCTTCTTTTCTCCCAACACCCCCTCGGCCCCGGAATACGTGGCCCGGGTCCCGAGCCCGACGCCGTCCCGCCTGTCGGCCATCCAGGTCAGCACCCCGGAGGACCAGTACGCCTTCCTGTCCTCGTTCGACACCGTCTTCCTCATCGACGACAGCGGCAGCATGGTGGGCCGGTCCTGGCGCGAGGTCCAGTCCGCCCTGTCCGCCATCACCCCCATCTGCACCGCCCACGACGCCGACGGCGTCGACATCTACTTCCTGAACCACCGCTCGTCCCGCCCCGCCAACCAGGCCCAGGGGAAGGCATCGGGCGGCTACCCCAACGTGTCGGACGCCGCCGCCGTCGACGCCATCTTCACGGCCGTCCGCCCGGGCGGCATGACCCCGACGGGCACACGCCTCAACCACATCCTCAAGGCGTACCTCCGGCACTACGAGGCGGCCGTGGAGCGCGCCGGCGGCGACCCGGACGCCACGGACGTGAAGCCCATCAACCTCATCATGATCACGGACGGCGTCCCCTCGGACGACCCCGAGTCCGTCCTCCTCTCGGTCGCCCAGAAGCTCGACCGCCTCGAGGCACCGCCCCACCAGGTCGGCGTCCAGTTCTTCCAGGTCGGCTGCGAGGCCGGCGCCGCAGAGGCCCTGCGCGCCCTGGACGACGACCTCGCCGAGCTTGGTGGCGGGGTGCGCGACATGGTGGACACGGTGACGTTCAACGCGCGCGGCGGTGGTGCTGGCGGTGCCGGTGGTGGTGGTGGGGCGCCGAGCGTGCCGGTCCTGAGCGCGGACGGCATCCTGAAGACGGTGCTTGGGGCCGTCGTCAAGAGGCTTGATCGTGCGAGGATCATGGATGCGGAGAGGAGGAGTCAGCGGAGTGGATTGTTGCAGCCATAGCATGGAGGGGCGCAACAGCAGCAGGTTGGTGGTGTTAGTGGTGGTGCTGGTACGGAATATGGACAGTATTTACAGCCTCAGCAGCAGGCTTGGGCTCAAGGCGGCGCTTCTTATGGAAATCAGGGACAGCAGCAGTATTACGGACAACCTTACTCTGCGCAACCATCTTCATATGCCGGCATACCACCACCATCACCACCACCACCACCACCACCACCACCACTACCACCTGTTCCAACTCCCCAGACCCGACCGAGAACAGATTCATCGCAGTCGTGGCAGCAGCAGCCAGCAGGTACCCCGGCCTCGCCAGGTGCACGACAGCAGAGGGCACAGTCTTCGCAGAACTGGCAGCAGCAGCAGGAGCAGGCCTTTCAACAGGACCTGTACAGCCGAGACGGACAGCAGCATCAGCAAGGGTGGACACCTCGGGGTGGTGGGCTTGGTTGGGTGCCTTAGCGTCCCTTGCGTTGTGGTTAATTCTAATTCTCATCTGTGGCTGGCTGGTTCGCGGAGTGGATGGACTAAAAATAGTTTGGGTCGGCAATCTGCTCATCGATTCCTGGCGTTAGGAGGGGTGGACGGAGTTCATCGTTTGCTTGGCTCGGGAGGAGTGGCACATGGATTGGTTGATTCCTAGATGATGGGGGTGGTGGTTCTCTGGTCAGTTCTTGACTTTTGCCGTTTTGTTCACGGTATTCCTTAGGTTGTGTAGTTTTATTTTGATACCCGTTATGAGGAAGAAAAAGGAGCATGTATATGATTTCGATTGAATCCCTAAATGCAGCCAGTCAGCAGTGACTAGTGCAACACTAACAATGACACTGAGAGTGGTAGTAGATATCTAGGTAGATACGGACCTACGAAGACGACTGGCTCGGGGTATACACTTCAGGGGAGATCGCGTGGACCATGATACTGGAAATTAGGGGATCAGGAAAAGGAACAGACCGATGACATATCAGAAACCGAGGTCTAAGGCCCGCATCACTCCCTGTCTCTATTCCTGAAATCGTGGGCCGTCACATCACATCACATCATATCACAGCATTGCCAGTCAGTTTTGAGACCGTGGTTTTGGTGTTCCCAAGAACTTTTATTTTTTATCAGCTACCAAAACCTTGTTTCCCATAGAATTACACGTCCCAGGAAGGTTCTTCCAGTCCCCGAGACCGTCCAAGAGTAGGTAATCCAAGACCTCCAAGTAGAAAATCCTAAACGACACAGACCCGAGGGCTACCCAAGGGAAAACCAGAGAGACCAGAGACTTTTGTTGGTTGTTTTTTTTGTCTTTTTCGTTTTTCTTGTCGCCATTCCATCCTGCATCATCGTCATCATGATTAGGGTGGTTGAGAACCAACCCTTCGTGCCTGGTGTTGAGTAAGGCATTCGTAATCCGGAAATCGAGTAAAAAGGGCCATGAGTACCTTTTGCCCTCCATAAGTATTATCATTCAGAGGATACCGTGCCCTCCGCAGAACGCAAAACGCAAAAGAAAAAATAGTAAACGTCGCAAAGAGAGAAAAAGAAGCATGGCTTAGTGCCACGTTCACCCCAGAGGTCCTGTCTGTGACTTCCTGCTGAGGCATAAGAAGACTGTTGGAGCCCACTACTTCCCATGTTGCCTTGGACCCCGAATAGCTGTCAAACAGGTGGGTAAGCACCATGCGGAATGTCAGACCAGCCATGTTGGGTGAAGTAATCGTGGACGAGCCAGAGCCGGAAATCAAATTGGGTGACATAAAGCAGCCGTCGTGTGTTCTGCTGTTGCGCGAGCGTGATCGAAACCGTAAGCAGTACGAAAGGCAGTGAGTTAGTTGTCTGTCAAAGGACCATGTAAAGGCGAACGAAAACTGCAGGCGAAGATTGCCACAGATGTGGCCAAGCCATAGCCGAAAGTCGAGGTCATGGAAAACAGAACAATCGATGCTTGTTCCGCCGATGCGTGAGCCTGACCGGAATCATAAAGTAAGCAGTACGAAGAACCGAAAGGCAACCGTTTGCGAAAGATCATTAGTGAAGACGACATGAAAAGAGAAGTGCAGGCGACAAAGCTGTAAAATGAGAGAAGACCATTGACCTGTCTCCATCTCGCAGTCAGACGGAGTCGCAGAACGAATGCTGAAGGTATGAAAGCCATCCACTCCACCGTCACCAGTGGTAAATAGGCGATCACTCCAGCTGACCGAAATGGTCCAGAACCGAAGCAGACCAACGTCTCACCCCCGCCGCAAAGAAAGCATCAGTCAGCTTTAATTCATAATCAGGACCTGGGCCTTGGTGACACCACGCGGGACGATGCTACCGCCAGTTTGGTCACGGTAGCTGATGCTAGGCGTGACGACCAACATGACGCGCGTGTGCTTGTGCTGCAGGGCCAGGCCGTGCTGATCCGAGTTGAGTGCGATGTGGGAGTCGTGGCTGAACTTGACGGCGCACTCGTTCCAGGTGAAGGCGAAGCAGAGCCGGGACGTCATCATCTTGTGGCTGATCTCCATGGCCAGGTTCGCGATCGAGTGCAGGCCCAGGCTGGCCTCGGACTTGACCGCCTCGGTGCTCAGGAACGGGCCGGCAATGTCCTTGAGGCGCGCCGCGTGCTCCGTCGTCTTGTACGTGCGGAAGCGGGGGTAGTCGTGGTCGGCGACGATGCCCTCGATGGTGCTGCGCATCTGCTGCTGGGCGTAGCGGCGTTGGTCGGGGTGCTGGCCGATGAACTCAACCACGGGGCCGACGGTCTGCAGGATGCGGTCGGTACCGTCATCCCAGCCGATCCATAGCTTGTGGTGAAGCATCTCCTGCTCGACGTACTGGAGGATCAGACGGGTGATGAAATGGGTGCGGTGATCAGGTGAGTTGAGCATGAAGAGGGCGTGCTTTGGCGCAGACTGGGGGTCCTTGTAGCACGCGGCAACCTTCAGCATGTACTCCCACAGCTTGGTGTTGTTTCTGGTTGCGGCTTCAGCAGCACCAGGGACGATCTGACGGCAATAGGTATCGCTCCAGCCTCCAACGGTCTTGAAGAGCCTCATGAACATCTCCTTCCAAATCTTCGTCTCGGGATCATAGTCGGAGTCATCGTCTCGACGAAGGATAAGGGCGCCAGAGTGGCCAGACTGAGAGTTCTGCGCCGAATGTCCGGGTCGAGTACGAGTGAACGAAGAAGGTTGGGTGCTAGGAGGAGCATAGCCATGATAGTAACCCTGCTGAACATTCTTGGGCGGGGCACCATAGGCTCCGACTGGAGGGTAAGCACCGTAAGGAGCGAGTGCGCCGCTCATGGTTGGGACGGGATGACCAAAGTGTCCGTACGCCGAAGGGGGAGGTGGTCCATATCTGAACTCGTTGTCCTTCTCAACTTTCGTAGGTCGAGGCAGAGGGGGAAAGCCCTCGTGCGACGGGCCAAAATCCGTCTTCATGTTCTTCAGGTTGTTGATAAGAAACTCCTCGTCCTTCATGCTAATGCCCGATGGTAACTTCGGCTGCGGGATGGGAGGGTGTCTGCGACTCTTGTCTCCAATCTCAGAAGTAGCCGAGTGAGGAAACTCAAGCTCAGGAGAATTGTCCTCGTCGCGAAGTTCGGTGAGTTTACTTCCCTTGCTAAGCTTGCTTCCATCGCTAACCTTCCTCTTCAGAGTCTAGGCACGAAAATGTCAGTTAGGTACACGAGCAGTTTATATAGAACACTTGGTTCGAGACATACCTCGATCTGGGATTGCTGCTCGTTGATACGGCGCTTCTGGTTGTTGATCTTCTCGGTCAACTTCTCGGTCTTGCGTTCAAGATCAAACTTGCCCCTCTTCTCAGGCTTGGTGTAGAAGGCATGGTCGAAGTCTCGTACGTCCTTGCTGAGCCGGTCGATGGTCTCGTTGGCCTTCTTCAACTGCTGGCGGTAGCTCTCTAGATGGGCCTCGTGGGCAGCTCGCTCAGCAGTGCGCTCCTGGAAGGTCGTTCGGGTACGCTCCTCGAGCTTCTTCTCCATCAGATGGCAGTAGTGCGCGGTCGTAACAAACTGCTGAGCGAGGCCCCGCAGGTCATTGTTCAGCAGGTCCTGAAGACTGCCAGGCATACCAGGCTGACGGCCGATGGCTTGGCTCAGAGCCTGCACTCGACCCTGGGAATCAGTGCATAGCTTGCGGATTTCCTGTGGATCCGATGTCAGTGCCCCGAATGTACAACAGACAGGACTTGAAGAGACGATTTGGTACGTACTTGGATGATTGTCTCGGGGCCGTTCTCATTCTTTCGACCGGCAACAACGGCGGTTGATCCGCCAGGCTGGCTGGGCCGGAAGGAAACATCGGTAGATGGAGTCTGACGAGCGGTGTTAGCTGAGCCTGTCGAAGTGACAGTGAGTTTGGGAGAGTAGAGCAAAGCTCCACTAGCCCTGGACGAGGAGCTCATTGTTGCTGCTTCTCGATAGTTGTGTGCGTTCTGAAATCTCAAGACCCAAACGATCTAGTAAAACGAAAGATCCAAAAACAAATTCTAAAGACCTCTAAAGAATGCCCAACGCAATTAGAGAGCCCAGAACCTGTCTTTCAACGATGACGAAAGCTGTTCTGAAGATGACAGACCAGCGATTGCGATCGCGGTAAGACGTGGGTTTCTGGCGTGTGAAAGCAAACTGCTTTCTGATACGGTGGAGTCTAGATGTGATACGCGCAAGAAATGAAAACCGCGAGTTGATGTTTGCGATAGGAGAGGGAAAGGAAGTCGAAAATGACAAAGCTTTTGATGTATGTAGAATAGGTGAGAAGTAAGCTGCCTTGAGTGTGTCTGGTGATTGTGCTCTTCTCTGGGGGTGTGGAATGTTGCAAGAGGGATGGAGATGTGTTGATGGAAGAAAGGAAGCCAGTCTGCCACTTTACGTGTTTGCTGTGGGCTGAATATAACATGGCAGCACGCTTGGGCCATTGGACAAGCTGAATGAAGTTGGGACGAAACAAGACATAGGTGATTTGCTGATAGATGTAGAACTGGAGGCTAGGAGAGACCCACAGGCCTTTCGTTTTCCCAAGGTGATTGGGTGGAACGAAAGCCTCTCTACAGCTTTGTCCTGCCAGTATATTTGCTTTGGGGGACATGGGAGAGAACTTTTCAATTCAGGTCTGACAAAGACAAGTGTGAAATGGCAGAAGGCAGCATGTAGAGTAGGTGGTGGTGGCTCTGACCTGAGAAAGCTGAGAGAATATGCCAGAAGGCAGCTTCAATGCTCTCCCATACTGTGTAGAATGTCATGAGGAGTCCAGAATCTCGGAGGCCTTGCCCCAATGCTGAATGTGCCAACAAGTGGTTCTCATGGTTGAGGTCAGGGTGGTCACGTGCCTGATAGAATGTGCAGCAGTAAGGGGGGCCGTGTAAATAAGCAGTACCAGTGAAAACACGGGCCTCAAGACATAATATAGCAAGTCCCAAGAACTCTAGCCACTTGGCTTAAACAAAAGTGTCTTGATACACAAGAAGCCTGAAGTAATTGTTCAAGAGCTTTGGCAGAACAAAGCGAGAGACAGCAGCAACGCGAACTCTTTCATCTGTCGCGTGTGTAAAATTATCATAAGGCACGGCGCCAAATACGTACCTGAAGTTCCGCCTTCGTTGGCAGGGTATTGAGTGAGGTTTCGGCGCATCCAGCGAGAGGAGCAGCCTGCCAAAAGCTGGGTTGTCTACGTTGGACGTCAGCTGTATGAAACATCGACGATGCCCAGAAAGAGGGAAACCTACAGTGGACCTTGTGGCTCCATGGCGGCAGCTGCGAAGGTCTCCGGGTTTGCGACCATGTACTGCCACGCCTGTGCTGTAAGCTCCTCAGGAGTCTGCGCGGGCAGGCCATAGGCGTAAGGGTAGCCGTAGTAAGGATACCAACTCATTGTGATGCGATGTCGTCGACAATGATATGAGTTACGATGTCTGGACAGTTCAATCCTTACGTTTGATGGTCAGGACACGTAGCGAGCAACGCCGCTTGGAACTGTGGAGGACGTCGTGTTCGAGGAGTATGACACCGAAATTGGCGGCGTTTTGTGCAGGATGGAATCGCGCACTTTGAAACGGCGACGCAATAACGTTCGTCTCGTCTGTCTGGCAAGCCTTGCCTTTGATGGAGTATCAAAAACAAGGCCTTATGGGAACAGGGTTGCTTGGGTTGTTGGAGGGTGGCTGTGTTGAGGAAGAGAAGGTGAAGGTTGAGAAAGAGTTGCAAAACACGAAGTGGAAAGAATGGTGTAATGTTTAGAGGTTAAGTGGGAAATATCCTGGTGACAGACAGGGGCGAATGAAGTAAATATGTCTAGACCGACCGGGGCGACCATGAAAGAAGTGGTTTAGCCATACTCTGTGCTTAGTCGTCCAAGGGCTGTCTGGAAGATGGCTACATATTGCTCTGCAGCAAGCAAACATCCAGGGAGTTTTCAGAGGACCCCTTCCCGCCTGCCACTTGCATGGTGCCTCATAAAGCACACGAGATAGCACTCATTGCATGACTGAAAGACAGGCAAGACCTAGGCCTCAGCAGTTGTTTAGCCAAAGGCATCATTTCCATGGTTGGATGAGCAGGAACCCCGTGTAAGGCATGTGGCCTGCTGACCGTTCGGGACTGACACTCCAGGCTGAGATGCCGTGGACAGGACCACGCAACAGGAACCGCACAACGTATGGGATCTGCCTGAAAGGCAACATTCTCTCCGGGTCAAGCTCCAAGCCTTTGTATTCTGTTATAACCATATCTGGTGAATACTCAGCCACTGGAATTCGACGGTACAGCGCAAGTGCCTTGACGTATCTGCTTTGGATATATGCTCCGCGGAAACCAAGTAGAGGTTGATCCACAAAATCTTTGAGGCAAAGAGTAGGCAGCCGTTGAAGGTATTTTTTTCTCGATCAAAAGCCACTGCTTCACCTCAGAACCAGCTCGACCCCCTTCCTAGGTCTTGAGTACAACCCAACCCTGACTGTGGTGAATCGTCAGGGTGCCAGGAGCGCCGAACTGATGTTGGATAACAAATACCAGAAGGTGGACAGCCGTGTCGGGATTGGCTGATTTGTGTACCTCATGAGATGCAGGTGACCAAGTCATCTTGTTGAAGCCCAATACAAAGCAGACCAGGTGCTAAACAAGTAGTCCGCTGGGAGGAACTCCGATGGTTGATGTCTGGGAAGGCGTAGACTTCTTGGCCAAGGAAATATCCTAATCATTTTGACACGACTGCCGCTTGGATAACCAACGTAATGAGTGCGCAACGAACGCAAGTGACGAGGATATTGTGGGTTTCTGGATTTCAACCCCTGAGAGGCGCCAGATACTAGCAAGCGCAACCGCTTGAGGGATGCAAGGTATCTTGCTGCTGATGAGTAACTTGACCGCTCACCAAGAACAACAACGTATAAGCCGCGTGGAGGCCAAGCGTTCTGATGAATCAAATGAAGAAGACAAGCAAGAGAGCGGCCGCCCCCTTCGGGCATATATGCCTTCCTCAAGAGGGAAGGCAGCAACGACGATAGACTCGAGCCCGCCGAACGACGCCACGAGACCAAGAGAAAGAGACGTAGACTTCTGGATTTGAACCACCTGGGCACTCCTAGAGCGTCCAGATGCCAAAGTCGATGAGAAAACACAGCAAGGAAAAGGGGTTAAAATTGAAGCAGCTCCGGCAGGGGGCGGCGCAAATTTGGGTACGCATCGGACGTGTGGAAGACTGATGGAAAGGGATGTTTACAGCGAATGGTAAACTGAATAATACTTCTACTCGTACCCGGAACAGATATTGAGTTTCGAGGATGAAGTTGCGACGATATCTTGCCAAAGATGAGAACAGGAAATATGCAATATCGGAGTTTGTACGCTGAGGAAGCCAGCCAAGAGGTGAAGCTAATTAATATGGTTGATGGTTCTGGGAGATTCAAACAGACAATGACGAGGTACAACTCAAGGAGAAGAAGGTACGAGGCACGAGGGACGCCGAAAAGATGCATCGAATAGCCAGAAAGGACCGCTGTAATCCTGAATCAGACAAAGCTCAGCCATTCGTTGGCAGTCATCAGAAACAGCAAGGCGGCAACACCATACCTGAGAGACACAGAGTAGATGACACACGACATCCTTCTTGGAAATAAATCTATTGCAGGCAATCTAACTGGTTCCTATGGCCATTCACCCACGAGCCAAATTATAGACTCAGCAGGCCAACAACCACGGAACGACAACGGAGAATGTTGACCGCCCTATGTACCATCATCAGTATGTTGCCGTTCAATGCTCCCCAATTTCAATGATGCGAGTGTCTTGTCCCTAGACATGTGACCTGTAAGAGAGTGGAATGCGCAACCCCCAACGCCGAGAACTATGAGAATCAGTCAAGATTAGGGCTTTTCTAGTGTTGTTGTGTACTGTGTTACCAGTTCAGAGGGAACCTGTAACTCGTTGCCCGTCAGTGGTGGGAGCTCCAAGTGCGGGACTAAACCAGCCTTTGTGTCGTCCGTTGAATCGTGGATCGCCGGCGACTTCGAGTATTAAGTATTCGACAAGACAGGAAACGCGGCGGGTTAGACTTGAAGAGCGTGTCGAATGTGGCGGCATGGTTCATGTCGCTTGTCGCTTGTCGCGGATTGCGGTTTAAATGTGTAAAATCTTGCAGCCATCAGTACCGCTGAAAGTTCCGGGTCGCTTTTGCTTTCTCTTACCGTTCGGGAGAAAGCCTAGAGCGAAAAACAGACGGATCCGAATTAGCGACTTAGAAAGCCTTGGAGTTTGCTCGGAAGAGACTGGCGTAAACCGCATCAACAACAGGGGCGGCAGTGATCATTCTGCCACCAAAGTAACGACCGTTGAGGCCCTTGATGGCGTTCTCGCCTCCCTGCACCTTGTCAAACTTGAGGTAAATGTCTCCCTTGGAATTCGGATCGACAGAGATGTGGACGACGTGACCGTATTTGTTCTCAGCCTCCTCTCGCACATCTTCCTCGAGTTCTTTAACCCAGTCGTCACCCTCTTCCCTAGAACTTTGTTAGCAATGTTGTGGCACATATTGAGATCGGTGTTAGACTTACTCATCAGGGTCGAACATGTTGTGAAGGATCACACAGCGACTGGCCATGTTCACATTGACGGGCAGCGGCTTCGGCTCCGTCTTGGGTTTCAGAACCTGTCGCTCACTGGTTGCGCTTGGAGGCTCATCAGTTCTCGCAAGTTTTCTCATAAGTGCATCCCGACTGTAATTGTTAAAGTTGACGCCAGCCACATCAGTGTCGTCCAAAGCGCTCGCACCAGTACCCTTGTCGTTATCACGGGCACCGGCACGGTCGAAGTTGGAGGTTGGTGCACCACGTCCGCCAGCACCGGAGAAGGCAGATCCCTGGAACTGGCTGTGATTTTGGCCCTGGAATCTCTGCAGAAGATTGGCAGTGGATTCAGGGGTAAACTTATCGTTTCCAAGTCCGACGCGGATTGGACGACCCGCAAGATCGAAGCCATTCATCTTCTCTAATGCCTCACGTGCTTGACCGGCATCCCGGAATCTGCGGTACGGTCAGACTGCGTCGTATCTGAAGGGTGGTAGGAGGTACTCACTGGACAAAGCCGTAGCCACGGCTGCGGCCTGAATCATCCTTCTGGAGCTGCACAAATTCGAGCTCGCCAAATGGTTCGAAGACATTCTGGAGATCCTGCTCAGTGATACTGAAGTGGATGTTGCCAACGTACAGACGGTGGAAAGGAATTGAATTAGGGTGGCCGCCGGATGTGCCGGTTTCGCGGACTTGGCGGTTCTTCTCGGCTTCGGTAAGCTGGACGATAACGGGGATACCTAGGAGTTTTTGTCCAGTAAGCTGGAGAGCAGCCTGCACAGATTCCTCTTGTTTGAATTCAACATAGCCGACACTGGAGAACAAGTCAGCATTTGCCCCAACGTGCATTATCGCGTGGATGATGATGATGGTGATGATGTCCTGTTACGTACCCCTTTGATCGGTTGCTGACGCGGTCCTTTACAATCTGAGCTTCAGACACGGGGCCAACCTTTTCAAAGAACTCCTTGAGCTCCCTCGTCCTCAACCTCGCAGCAAGCTGCTGCACAAACACTGTGCGACGGTCCCTCTCGTCCTCGGTGAGCTGGGCTGGAGTAGCTTCGGCATCCTTATCCGCGCGGGGCGTGCGTCCACCGCGGCGATCGCGGTCATCATCTCTCCTATCGCGACGGTCACGGTAGTCGGGCCGTCGGTCGTCTCGGTCTCGAGGGCGGTAGTAGCGTCCGCCAGGGGAGCGAGAGCGCGATCGTCCATGGCGGCCACCGCGGTAGAAGTCCCCATCTCTATGACGGCGTGAGTTTCGGTCTTCACGGTCCCGGCTCCTACTTCGGCGCCTACTGCTTCTGTGACTGCCGGCCTCGCTGCGAGGTGTTCTCACGGACTCTGGGCTGCCACGCCGACTGCTGTAATGGTCTCGGCTTCTATCACGGCGTTTACGGTCGCGGCTGCGGTCTCGATCACGATCTCTGTCGCGGTCCTGGTCGCGACTCTTGTCACGACTTCGCCGATCGGGGTCTCCATGGCCGTTTGGTTTGTCGGTATCGTCACCGTTGGCAGTGGCTGCCTGGGCAGAGGGCGCGTCGTCCATTTTTACATCTTGTTTGGCAGTCTCCTCGAGGAGTGCCTCAACGTCGTAGGAAGCCATATTGAAAGTGTCAGAAATGGTAATTATCTTGGTGCAGAATCACAGTTGCGAAGGGCACCAAAAAGGGTTGATGCAAGGGGTCGACAGATGGAGTGAGGCGTCGTGGTGTTATATTTCGGGCCAGGGTGGGGACTTGAATGAGATTGATTGCAAGGCTGTCAAATTTGCATCTGGTCCGTGCCTCACATGGTCCGTGCATAATCATAGCCAACTTCGGCCGGCAATTCTTACAGTAGTCCTCTTCCGAGATGATTTGGCAGTGAGGTTCTGTCTTGGGAACAGAAGCAATTTCACTGCCTGTTGAAAAAAAAAGGGAAGTTTTGTTCCACTGCATTATCATTATTATTGAGCTCATCCGTACTGCAGCGATCGGTGGCCCCTTTGTCTGAGTCTTCTATAACTAACTGTGCTATATCATACAGCCTCTTCGTGTATGGGTAACTATTAAGTAATCTGATCGATCCAAACCCGTTTTACTCTCGCAACGGCTACTGTAAAACGCCATCCAAGATGTCTCTCAAATTTTAATGTACACTGAACTGAAGTGGTGAAGTGATAACACTACACAGATGCAAGCCCTTTCTCTAATTGTAGGTTGACCAAGCCCAGCCACATGGTTCACCTATTTGGTCTTCATGACTGGTGCCCGCTTGATCTCGGTGCCGAAGACAGTGTCCCAGAATTTGCTGGTCACACCAAAGCCGTTCTCGTAGTCGAGGAAGTGGTGCTCGAGATGATACTTCTTCAGCTCCTTGTACCAGAGTGGCAGGTTTTGGTGGTGCAAGAAGTAGTGCGTCATGTCGTAGCACGAGTAGCCGAAGATACCACCGCAATAGACGGCCGTAGCGACGTACCAGTTCCAGCAGAACACAGCGTGGGCAAGTTTCCAGAAGGGAGCCGCGAGAACCACAAATAGGGTGGGCGGCATCACAAGCCGGTACTTGTCCATGGGCAAGTAGTGGTGGACACCGTGTAGTGTGAAGTGGAGTGTAATACCGACTCGGTTATCCGGGAGGTAACTAGAAGATCGATGTTAGTACAAACAGTTTTGCTGAGGGTAGTAAGGATGAGACGTACTAGTCGAGGTGGAACAGAAACCTATGAAGCAGATATTCCACGAGCGACCAGATGCAGAAACCGATAACGAAGAAGATGCCCAGATTATACAGATGGTTGAAACCTTGAGCGGCGACGAAGACGCCATAGGTCACAGCAGGCCACCATATCAGCGGGACCATGTACCAAGGGGTCTTGGTCAATGGCTCCAAGAAGTTGCCAAAGAAAGGCGCCGACTCGCCGCCCTTGTAATGCCTCGGCCGGTGGACCTGGTCGAGATAGAAATCCTTGCTGAAACCACCGAACCAGACCTGAGGGAACAGCGGCTTGCTCAAATCCAGGAACTTGTGCTTCTTGTAGTCGTCGTTGAAGTCGGTCTCCTTGTTCAGGTCCTCCTCACATGACATGCCTGTCCTGGGATGAACCGCTTGTCCATTGGCGCTGCCGTTGCCATTCATTTGGGCATCCCCGTTTGCTTGAACCGCATGTCCGTTTGTCGCAGACTTCTCTGAGACTAGGAAGCCAACAAGAGAATCGGCAAGGATTTCGTACGCAGACTCAGAGTGGGTGTGGGAATCGGGGTCCTTCAAGATGGCCGTGATGTCCTTGCCAGCCCAGTCGAGAACCAGATCCGGGCCGCCGGGATGGGAGTCGACGAAATCGGAGACATCGTAAACATTATCGCCCACAGTAACGTAGCAGGACTTGATCGAGTTATGAGCCTCGACATCGGCACGCGTAAAGGAAGGGAGCGTTCGCGAAGGCATCTTGAATTATGTTGAAGGGTCCGATCGGTCGGAGGTTTCGGAAGTCCCTGGAAGTTCTCTAAAGAGGAAATGTGAGAAAAGGGGTTTTGATAAGGACAGACCGCGCGCCAGCCGGGGTGGCGATAAGCAGGAAAAGAAAAAAAAAAAAGGTAGCGTTGGCGCGCGGGATTGACGGATCGCTTTTAAACGGTTGTGGAGGTGGAGACTGAGTGGAAAGGTAAGAAAAGGGCGATCACCTACAAGACAAGAGTTGTTGAGGACATCAACAAGAAAACTGCAAGAGAAGAGGAATGATATATTAGGAGTAGGATTCAGGGAGGAAGAGATGTACTCTTGGATAAGTAAGAACAGGAGACCGAAGCCAGCTAAGTGTACACGAATGCAGCGGTGTTCTTTTTTAGAGATTGAGTTTTGGCTGGGGTGGCCTGATCGGATAGCGGTTGACCCTTGGAATTCTGGCAGGGCCTTGCAGGGCAGAGCACCTGAATGGCCTGGACTGCCTGGATTAATGGTCCCAGCGGCGGGGCTACCGACTGGCCAGGTGATCCGGTACGTACATGCCTAGGTACTTTGTGTAGACCTCGGGAGCGGTCGCAGCCGGAATTGTTTGTGGCCGAACAGTGGCATGACTTCTGATGGCTCCTTCGAAAGGCTCACCACGTAATCTTGTATGTGCGCTGATTATTACCTAGATAGTCTCATACATATTGTACTGTACAGGTAGGGGCATAAGACTGTCTCATAGCTCCGTATGTCGATAGAATACGGTGTCTGAGTGCCTATTTATCTTCTCGAAGACCTTATCAAGTAAGCAGTCGGGCAGTAGCATCACGACTGACACGTCCCGAACCCACAACAGCGTTAGGACATGACAAATACAAAGTCCATCTGGCTGCAGCGAGAATTTCAAGATTCCGCTCGTGCCGAGAATAGACCATAGACCATAGTGATAGTGATATGGTCTATTGAGGCACAATGAGTTTCCTTTCTGCTTCGTTTCAGCCGTTATTTATCTTAGTATTGATAGTCGGCATACCTACGTATGTAGCATTATAATCATCAATTTCCAAATTTCTTAAGTCCCGAGGATGCCCTCCGTCTGCAGTGTCTTAATAGAGCCTCCCTGAGCCTCCAAGACTGCTCAACCCGGTAAAAACAAAACTCGATGGCGGAAAGCCATGTTTTTTGGCTGTGGCTTGATCGCATTGTCATCCCGAGAGTCCTTGGCTGATCCAGGTAATGATTGTCAATTGAAGCACAGTAATACCTAATAGTCCAGCAGGCGGGTTCGATTCAGCCACAGGAACAGTCAGCTTACACACAATGACTGATGAATGGATGGTTCCCTTGTTTGAAAGAAGCTTGCGACCTTGGAATGGCTGAATGGCTGGGAAGAACCGCTAGCTATGATGTAGCTATTGTACAACTGAAGTAGAAACTGCCCCTCATCACTCAACTGCAGCTTGATTTATTGATAGCAACAACTCGAACCAACAATTCTCAGCCTCCCCCTCCTACTGAATCCTTTGCCCACCTCAAAACCCTAGACACACAACTTACTATTGTCTTTTTCTGGACACATCAAACCTCACGTTCAGTCTATCCTCTCAATTTCATTGCCACCAAACCCCAAAATAACACCGCAAGATCTGTGAGAGCTGAAGTCGCGATGGCTTCCTCCGGCCCGAGGTGGGGCTTCACCTCACTGATTCTCGTCTTCTGCGTCATCTTGGTTTTGATGCCAGGAAAGGCAAATGCCTTTGGAGCTGGAAACATCCCGTCGATTGGTAAGTCCTACCCCGTCCGCATACACAAGTCATCACTTCTGACCATCCTGCCATTATAGCCCAAGTTGAAGGACACAACTGGCGTCATGGTGACATCGAGGACATGCTCAAAACCGTCGCTTTCCTGCATGGCAAGAAGTGGACTACTATGATGGTTAAGCGCACATACTTCGGGAACTGGCTTCGTGACTACTCCCAGGCTGTTGATGTCGGCTCTCTCAAGGGTGCGAATGCTGCCACCATTCGAATTCTCGTCTGGGTCCTGTCGTTCATGTCCTTTGGATATGCAACCGGGGAGTTTGAGGTCACCGAAGAGCGACTGGGTGTCTACAGGCCCGAGGAGCATATCGACAACCCTCTTGGATATGCAGACAACCTGGACGCCCGAAAGTATGACAAGAGACTTCGCGGCCCAGTGGACAACAGGGAGGTGGACATCGATCCGAGGACGGGGATGAAGAACTACATTGCCAATGAGTCCGGCGGCTGGGCAACGAGTGCAGGCTACCTGCGATTCTCTTTCGCAAGAAGCATCCACTACGGTAGGCTATACACCAGCGGATCGGGTGGAGCCAGCGGGAAGGAGGCGGATCTCTGTGAGGCATTGAGATGTCTTGGTCAAGCTCTTCACTGTATGGAAGACTTCTCCGCCCACAGCAACTACTGCGAGCTGGCCTTGAGGGAACTGGGATACCATGGCGTATTCCCTCACTGTGGAAGTGCCGCCGAGGTTACCTTGCACGGGAAGCGTGTCTATCCGATCGTAACTGGTACGTTCGGAGGTGTTGACTTCCTCCACTCCGTTCTTGGAGAGGCTACCGATCATTTCACGCAGAGTGAGGTGGACGAGGTGGACATCGCCCTGAAGAATGCAGAAAATGCTGGTGCATCTACAGGCGGCGCCAATCGAGATGGCCCATCAGGCGACAGAGGTCTGTTCGGACTGAGCTTCGGTCTCGGCGGCAAGAGCAGCGGTGTCGAAAAGGACTTCATCTCGAGCATTACCAAATTGCCCGGTGTAGGATTCGGCTTCGCTGCTGAGGCTCGCAAGCTTCAAGAAGCCTCTGCCGAGCAGGAGCGTATGAACAACCAGCAAACCCGAGGCAACATGAACCAGGTCCCAGGGATGTCGCCCGACTTCGACCCGGTCCAGACGGCGAAACGCATCTATCCCATCCTTGAATTCAGAGACAATATCGTCAAGTCCATCAACAACATCATCAGCAAGGTACCTGGACTGGAGAAGCTCCTCGAGCACATCAGCGAGACGCTCACGGCCTTCGTGCTTGGTCTGCTGGCCCCCTTCGTCCGCCCCATCATCAACCAAGTGTCCAAGGTGCTCAAGGACGGTAGTTCGGGGGTTATCGACGCGAGTGCCAACAGTCAATTAGAACCGTGGAGGGACCCACACTGCACAAACCCAACGCACTCGATGCTCTCCAAGGATCACTTCACCAACATCCTGAACTCATGTGCCGGCAGGGTTGCGGCAGACATACTGAAGTACACCGTTCCGTAAGTTATCTCGCCAAGCGACATCACTAAACCCAAACCCCCTTTTGCTTACGTGTACACAACAGACGCATCCTCTATGCCTGGGAACATCCCGGCGTCCCCGTCGACGAAGTCGTCAACGACGTGCTCCGCGCCTTTCACCACCCAGCCGCCCGCGATGAGCGCGTCGAGATCCAGAAGAACATGTTCGAAACCGTCCGACAGTGGGCGAACGAGAACCCCCGCCGCAACGAGCTAAACAACATCCTCGGGAGCGAGTCCGTCAAGAACGGCAAGAACCAAATAATTCGTCCGGATCAGAAGGCCGGTGGTGGTGGACACAGCCACGGTGGTCAGGGAGACTGGTCGGCCTGGGAAAACGCGCTTGGCGAGCTGGGCCACGGCAAGGTAGCGGGTAGTCTGTGGAGCCAGGTCCAGACAAGAGACCTTGAGGCCATGGAGGGACGAGACGGCCGGCCGCAGGATCAGTACATCAGCCACAGTCCTGCACCATCGCACACTACGCGACCGAGTGGGTCATTCGGCTACGAACAGTCGAGTGGGCATACCTCCGGTGGCGCGGCGGCCGATTACATGCGCCATTCGCCGTCTCAACAGTCGCAGCCGCAGCATGGACATCAACATCAGCAGCCACACTACGGCCACACATCGCCGTCTCCGAACCAGTACTACGGCGGCGGCCCACCTGAACCGTATGGTGGACAGTACGGACAGCCGCCTCCGGGTGCGTATGGATATTCTGGTCCACCTCCGGGACAGTACGGTCAGGGTCCTCCTCCACCCGGGCCGCCGGGTGGATACTGGGGTGGTGGTCCGCCACCACCTCCTCCCGGTGGTGGATTCCCTGGTGCTGGGTTCGGACCTGGAGGCGGCCAATATCCTCCCCCGGGTCCATATGGACAACCTCCTCCTGGCCCACCTGGCTGGGGTGGGTATCCACCAAGATACTAAGGCGCTTAGGGGCACGAGTGCAACGCAATGGATGCCGTAACGACTTGCATGGGAGGTATTTTGACGATGGGTGTGTTGAGGACTAGCAGGCGTCTCGGTCGGGCCTGTACTTATCAAGTTGGGCAGAGTTGAGGCAATCACCAAGGATGATAGACCACTTCACATGAAATGTTAGTAAGAAATACTTACACGTTGTACTACATTCTGAGCGATGTACATTTATCGGTGCTATGCATGAGAACTTGGCATCAATTGCATGTCGTTCAGCTCCGCTTACAACCATTCACTGCGTGCTCACATTTGTTGGTGCTGTATCATCGCCCTCACCACAGCGCAACAAGATACGCCCAATACTTTAGACAGTGAATAAAAAACCAAAACATACAAAGCTTTCCTGCCTACGACACATAGTAAGTCAAACAACTTTCGTGAAGACCAAAATGCGTCCCAACCACAACAATCTGGACCATTTCCATTACACGTTGCCGTCCCAGTAAGGGTTGATATCACCGCCAACACACTTGCCGTTGACCCCCTGGCCACCCTCGTTGTACGGCCTGATATCAGGAGAATCCCGGCAGTTTCCGTACCCGAGCACAACGTTATAGTCCACTTTTCCGTCCCTGACGAACTTTTGCCCCGAGATGCCCGCGTTGAACTTGTTGTTGGTGTAATCGGTGCGGCAGCAGTTGTTATATATGTGCTGGGCAGCGTCTCCAATATCAGTCCCGCGGACGATCAGGTCTCGGCTGGCGTCCTATATCAAGCACAAAGTGCCATGTTAGCTCGAACATATCTCGCATCAGGGACATATAATGCATTAAAATAGGATTAAATGAATAGAAAAAGGGAAAGAAGATGGGGGGCCTCAGGCCGAGACGAACATTGCAGATGTAAATCGCCGTGGTATCCCAACAGTGAGCCCTGTTGCACGCGCCCGCCTTGATGAGAAACGTCTTCCTCGCAATCTTGCCGCCGGACCTCAGGTCGGACACAAGCCCGGGGGCCTGGTCCTTCGACCCTGTGGCGAAGCTACCACACACGAGCGTGCCGTCGATGGACTCGTCCGCGCGATACCCGAGGCCGCCATCTTCACGGCCAAGAATCTCGGTCTCGGGGGCAGCCAGTGTGTTGCCCAGGACGAGGAGGAGGGCGGCAGAAAATAAGGAGAGGTGTTTGATCATTTTTGGAACCAGTGTGTAGAGATAGAATACGTATGGGTGCAAAGAATGCATGGGCGTGAACAACAACCATATCAAGGACCCCGTGAGCGGCTCCTGGCATTTATATATAGACCTACCCTCCGAGGAAACCTCCTCGAGCATGGTCCATCGTGTTCGACTATTGGTAGCACCATCTTTCGGCAAGTCTCGTCCTGCACGGCTCGTCCACATGTCCTCTGCCCCCTTCTCGGGCGATGTGCGACGCTGCAGCCCTCTGGATCTTTTATTGAACTCGTGACCACATCACCCGCGCAGTCTGTGATTATAGCTCATTGGCGGTTGGCTGGGCACCCCTTCTTTTGTCCAAGCCGGCGGTTGATGGTGTTTGCCGCGCTCGAGTAGCCATAACTGTGTTGTGCGGGAAGCACAATATCAAGAGAATATGCAGGATAATACTAAGGGGGCCGCCAAGAAATCTTTATATACATGCTGGACACTGAAGCAGACACAACTCTAGTCAAAGGCGCGGCAGACAAGCAGATGTCCATAAAGAAGCCCTAAAAAACATCTCCGTATCTCACTTGTCCAAAAGACCAGCCGTGCTTGCTTCGGCATCAAGGCCGATCCAGCACCACGAGAAACAGGCGTGTCACATACCGGAATCCTGGGCCTTGTTTGCTTCTTAGTGTTTCCTGTGACCACCACGCTCAATAAACTCTTATGCTTATTTATTGAATACAACCGTCATTGAATTATCCGTGCGTCAAGCTGTTCAAGTAACTTGTCGACACGATTCTCAGCCTACCTGCTAACCTGTGATGCAAACCTGATCCGTTCCGAGACGAACGAATATAGCGGGTTTCTTCTGTTCTATGTGTAACCATTCCACCTGCCTAACTCCATTGCTGTGCAGGCAAAAACCAACCTGGCACAGGCTTGCAAACCTTCCTCCAGAAGCGCCAGATATCTCGTATAGAACCGGAGCACTCCACGGGGCTCCGACTATACAGCGAATGGACCTCTTACCACCCAAAGAGCCAAGAAAATGAAGGGCCACCATGGAGACGGGCTGACATCGTTCCGCCCCAGACCCACGAAAGCCTTAAAATACACCTTTGACTCGACCTTGAATCGGTCATTGGAAGGTCGTCGCTTGAGTTGCTTCATACCGCAACTCATTTCCACATGAAGACTCATCTTGCGCCTTTACGAGCGCACAAGCGAGCCGATCAAGCAGTCTTTCCCTTCTTCCTGGGAAGGCCCTGCTCCCTGCGCAGGGCAACGTCTCCCTCGGCGAGCCACTTGCTCGCCTTGACGAGCTGGAGAATGTTCATGAACTGCTTGTAAGCCATGACGGGAAGACTGACACCGGCGATGATCCAGGGTATCGTGCTATCCATCTTGTTGGCTCGGGCAAGCTCAAGGGCCGCGGCACTGTACGGGCTGGGGAAGACCTGTCGCAGAACAGAGCTGTTCACCTCAGCACCTGCCTGGATGTTGTTTGCGACGGGGGTCGACAGGAGCGCGGGTGAAAGGGTGGGCGACGAGAACGAGAGCAGGTACAGGGCGATAAAGAATGTCTCGTTCAGGGCACAGGCGACAAACAGGACAACCTACAATCATCTTCTTAGTTGAGTATTTCCACAAGTCCTCCAATATGGGAACGTACCTTGTTCGTATAGTATATGTTCAAAAGCCAGCTCCTGCTCTTGTCCACCTGCTTGTGGCTCTGGTTTGAGCCACCCATTGCAAGCGTGGTATACATGTGCATGTAGTGACTAGCGAAGTCCAGCGAAATCAGGCCCTGGAAGACGATGGCCCACCGAGGGAAGGCAGACGAGAGAAAGACGAGCAAGCACGCAGTCGTGCATCGGTCCGTGACCATGTCGAGGACAGCACCGAAACGGGTGCTTTGCTCATAGTAGCGGGCAGCATATCCATCGAGGGCGTCGAGAAGGCAGGATATACTGTAGAGGATCGAGCAGGTTCGAGGGTGCAAGGGCATATAGTAGAGTGAGGAGATGGCCAGGACGATACGGACGTAGCCTTTGGAAGAACAGTCAGCGTTTTGTTCGAGTCGACAGAATGGTATCGACGTCTCATTTTGAGATTCATCCGAGAGGAAATAGCTCGTCGTCGTCAGTAAACGGGGCATGCGTACCAATAAGATTGGGCATAAAGAGGAAGATATTTTCCTTGGATCGAGGAGCTTCGGATGCATCCTCGGTATGGGTTGCGCCATTGCCGTTCATGACAACCTGCTCTTCTGATTGTAATTCGGGGCTTGTTTTGTTAGGGGTTTCCTCGGCAGCGGCAGCCAGAGCTGCTTGTCGTCGCGTTCTAGCTCCAGACATGATGATGGTTTGTTCTTTAGGAATGTCGAATTGTTATCCTCCGGCGTGGCAAATACAAGAGAGGAAACGACTTTTTGCAGTCGGTTTTGGATTTCCAAGTCCTTATGGTATCGTAATTGACTTCCCCCTTCTATTCCGGGCAAACCGGTCTAGATTGAACTTGGTAGCACAAGGTCGTCGGAGATGGGCTTTTGAGCTTGATTGTACGTGGCGTGAAGCCGAGGTGGGATGTTCGGCTCAAAGCAAATCGAAATAGCTCTTCACTCCTGCAAAGTTTCTTTTCCTGAGTTCAATATTGATTGATTGGTGTTTGTTCAAATTGAACTGAGGACAAGGAGAATTATAGGCAAGGTATGTTAATGCAAATGTGAAAGTGATGAGGCGACAATGATTCTTGGATGATTGCGCTGGAAGCTTTGGTGAAGAAAGAGGTGCAGTGCAACTCGAAAGGTGCCAAGCATCAAATTGCTTGCCTGCTTGCTTGGACTGGAGCTTCCGGGGATTGATAAGCTTGCAGTGATAAGGCTACCCACAGCAGGGGTGCACTGCTGCACTGCTGCACTGCTGCACTCCTGCTGCTGCAGTGCTGCACTTGCGGGGTTAAAGGTCTGAACTCTTAACCCTTTCAAGGTTGAACTAAAACTGTGGTACCGACTAAACACCCGAACAGCCCATTTTTGGTGCTGATCTGCTAGTCAGGAGAGTCACGCTACGAAAGCCAAGTTTTCAAGGTTCCGAAGCTCCAACAAAAGTTCTCTCATGCCCTGTGGAACTTCGGGGACTTCATCAGGGTCTTTCAATTTGTTGAAGAACGAACACCTTCTGGATTCTGATGTTAAAACTGCAGTTACTGCCCACTTTGAGCCCCTAGGTAGATCTCATTGATACGCTTTATGTTCAAAACCCTTGAAAGTTGCGTTGAATTACGTGTTAT
>LKEA01000015.1:273534-305539 GCA_003795315.1 Cytospora schulzeri | reverse complement strand
GCTGACTTATAACTACCCTAAGTAGGCAGTGTGATTTAATGTGAGACGGGCATTCTTACGTCGTGGTACTGTACTGATTCGTACTGTACGGACGTACAGTTCCACTCTGTAAGACGCCCGGAGGATATCGTCAAACAAGCCACACAGCTGGGCCGGAGATTTGGCCCTCGAGATAACCTTGGAATGCGGTACAGCTCCCAACCGTCACATGACTTGCAGAGGCAGCTGAGTCTTGGTGATTTGTACTTACATTATATACAGACAGCTCTCAGCTGCATGTGATGAGTCGCCTGTACGTCCCCTGAGCTCGCCTCATTACCGTTTGCTGTATCAATTTAAATACAGGACAGGCCACGCACAGCGAGAGTTTGCCAACTCTTTAAGTGTGTTCTGTCAAGTTTCGTAGCCTCACCTATCCTTGCTGGGTTTCGTGGATCGGCCTCACATGGGGGACTCGTCTGAAATGATTTTCGACCTCTCACACAACCTGGCAAGTCTCTTGCTTGGCTGCCATGGCGCGCCTTGATCAGTAATGATGACTGTCCGCAAAGGTCGGTCAGTAGATGATATTAATGGCAACTGGAGACAGCGATTATATGTTGAGAGATAGGACCTCGGCGAGGACTGTCCAATTTCTCCAGCGGCCGGAAGTCCCGAACAACGGTGAAGCATGAACGGACCCGTATTTAAGTCGTCCGGCAATCTCCAGAACGGGCTACTATTCTCGTCCACGACCACGGCCGGCCCGGGTCAGGCGAGTCTCTTGACTCGGCGGCGTGCTTGAGCTTCTGGAAGGTGGAGGGGAGGGGGGAGAGGTTGGGTGATTGATGGGCTGACTTCAAGAACACCAACAACCATTCACGGGGAAGCCTGTACAACCGAAAATGGAAAGCAGGTTGACGAGACGCAAGTAGCCGTTCAAAATGGGGACGACGAGGAGAATAAGGTTCAGGTCAGTGGCTCCCCCTTTTGTCTCAGTGTATGTATGTGCGACTTTGATGTCTCTGCTGCATGTTGATCTATTGTGGCTGTCTGGCAGGCAGGCTGTAACGGAGCGGGTGACGGTCGGTAACGGTTCTCACAGCAGCTTTGCCTTTGCGCCACGTCGTCCTTGAGTCAAACGCCAATATGAGGTGGGAGTTGCAGGTAAATTGGATATCTGTTAGGGTAGAAAGGATGGAATATACCTACTTTAGATATGTAATATGTAGTAGGGATATGCCAGTTGACAGGATGAGAGTTGGTGGTAGTTCAAGTGAAGTTGTGACAGGGGGACGTTCTTCCGGACATACTGCTCCTTTCTGCTATGGCATCGGTGCTTTAATACTCGAGTAGCTATGTGGTCTTGGTCACAGTTTGAGATTGGATATATAGCAGTAGTGTACTTGGCAGTAAGTGAGTAAGGCGGTGGTGTTGGTGGTGGTGGTGGTTGTCGGTGACAGATTCATGGATGGCTGGTCTTCCTGGCTTCCTGGTAGCCAGCCTTGATTGGAGTTGCCCTTCCTGTTCCTGACTCTCTCGTTCTCATCAGTTGAAACTTCCCTACTTACGGGTCCGTACTCTCAAGCTCCCCAGCTCTCCCCCTTGCTGGCGCCACAAAGCACAGGGACAAGTGGGATCGTCAAAGGTCCTTCCCTGGGGGAGCGTTGCTACGAACAGTGGCCCCCAGTGGTTCCTAATGGTCACAATGGTCCCAGGAGAACGGCAGGCCAAGCAGGCCAAGCAGGCCAAGCCAAGACAGGGCACAGGGTAGGGCAGGGCAAGGCAGGTCCGAGCAGGGGTGGCTGCCTCTCTGGAGCTGGTACCCTGGCTTCCTCCCTCTGTCCTGACACCCTAACACCCCTAACACCCAGACACCCTGGAACGTCTGGGCGAGTTACATACTGGGGTGAGCAAGTTGCTGGGGTTGCTGGGTTCCTTGGGCTACTTGGGAGAGACACTCAGACTCTCTGACAACTCAAAAGAGACAATTCGTGGAGTCTGGACCGTCAAACCATCATATCGTCGGTACTGGTCTGCCCCGCCATTTGCAAGTAATTACCCTGCGAGAACAACAGCTTAACTTCCCAAATTCCCAGGTTGACCTTGGTCAAAACACACAATTCTCATAAATTCTTCTGTCTGCCCTTTGTTGCCGAGTCTCCCGATTTCCAGTGTGATCTTCTTGCCTTGATTCTTCCCTCTCCTCTCCCTTCCCCATACTCACTCTTTCCTGCTCTTTCCGCCCTGTCCTCCTCCTCCTCCCAATCTCGCCCCAATTCAAGTGCCCCTGCAGACTGTAACACAACAGCTATATTAGCAAGGCATCGACGTCACTCGGATACATCATCTGTACGCTTGTGTTGCTGTACGGGTCCGTACCTCTCCACACAACCTCCTTGGGTACTTACCTTACCTACTTTATACACCCGACCCGACCACACAAGCTCAGCTCTCACCAGCAAACATTCTTTCTTGTCTTGACCGTAACCTTCCTACCTGTACCTGACCATATCAGGAACCATACTTGAGAGAGTTTTCTTCCTATCGGAGTTACATCAGCGTTAAGAAATCTCACCAACCAACGGGAAAACCCACGCCCTTGACTCTTGAGCCAATACGACCCCGGAACTGTATTCCCCGGTCTTGACCCTATCACATCACACTTTCACATCCCGTCGCAGCGGCGCTTGCTTCAGATCTGGAACTCTGTCGCCTGCATATCTCAAAACTCCACTGCGCTCGCGACTCTCTCTTTTCAATTGCCATATCAGACGTCTCAATTCTACGGCTCTCGACCCGAGTTTGTTCCCCGATACACACGGCAGAACTACCTACTTGGGCATCGCCAATCCGCTTGTCGCAACTGTTTCCCTTGCCACACACCATCTCTCGATAAATAGCAGCAGTGCTACCCACCTCTGCCTGCTCTAGTCCAACAGCTCAGACCAGAAAGCTGAAGCTGATTGTGTTGGGGGAAAAAAAAGTTACTTTTGATCAGACATCCCCACTCACACACCCGCCCACTATTCAGGAATTTATCTTGGACCCTGACGAGCTTCACTTTGCGCTCAACTAGTGTTCATTTATAGCTTTAAGGCTATAAGCCCAAACCAGCCTGCACCGAGACCTGAGCAACAACATTTTTCGGCAGTCAAACAAACGAATCAGTCCGTGTGGTGTTCCTCGAGCCTACCGCGTCAGTCTCAGACACTAGTCGATTGCATCACCGAATCATCATCTCTGTCTACTCTTGCGCAGCTTTCTTGCCTTATAGCCTTGTCTGTCAACCTAGGCGCACGAACTCGAGACAGTTTCAGAGCCTCTGGGCACCATCAGCTTTGGTGAGTTTCCACTGCCTGCCTTGTCTGCCCTTATTCTTTCCGCTGGCTGGGACATTTTTTCTAAGACCTACCGCGGCCAGGCGCATACCGAACGCAAACCTCAAATCATCTCGAACTACCCCCAGACTTGACCATGGCAGCCCTAAAGCCTTCCACCTTGACGAGCACCTATGGCGAACGTGCCGCGACAGCGACTCACCCGCTCAACTCGTACCTACTCCGGTTGATGGAACTCAAGGAATCGAACCTTTGTGTATCTGCCGACGTACACAACGCCCGAGAACTTATCCACCTCGCCGACAAGGTGGGCCCCTCGATCGTCGTTCTCAAGACACACTATGACCTCATCCAAGGCTGGGACTACAACCCGCAAACGGGCACGGGCGCCTACCTGGCGGGTTTGGCTCGGAAACACGGATTCCTCATCTTCGAGGATCGGAAATACTGCGATATCGGCAGTACCGTGCAGGCGCAATTCGTAGGCGGTACCGCGCGAGTTGTTGAATGGGCACACATTGTCAACGCGAACATCTCGGCGGGCAAGCCCATGGTGGGGGCGATGGCCGAGGCGGCGGCCAAGTGGCGTGAGATGATCAACTACGAGGTGCGAACGAGCGTTACGGTCGGAACACCTGTGGATGACGATTTCGAGTACGAGGACGAAGACATGGAAGATGAGGCGGACGAGAACGTCGAGAAGAACGGCACAAATGACAGGAAAGCGTCAACAGCCTCGGAACCTAGAGACCTCAACATGATGGCGCCACCGCCGTCACGGAGGGATGCCGACGGACGCAAGGGCAGTATCGTGAGCATCACGACGGTGACGCAGTCATTCGAGCCGGCCGACTCTCCACGGATGTCCAAGAGCCTATCTGACGTCGACGACATTGTGTACCCAGGCATCGAGGAGGCACCACTCGAGAGAGGCCTGCTTCTCCTGGCACAGATGTCCAGCAAGGGCAATCTCATGGACGCCCACTACACGAACGCATGCATCGAGGCAGCGAGGGAGCACAAGGACTTTGTGATGGGTTACGTGGCACAGGAGAACCTGAACTCGGCGCCAGAGGACAACTTCATCCACATGACACCCGGATGCAAGCTGCCGCCAGAGGGCGAGGAGGAGAACGGAAAGGCGATTGAGGGCGATGGTATGGGCCAGCAGTACAACACACCTGCGAAGCTCATCGGACTCTGCGGAACGGACATTGTGATTGTGGGCAGGGGTATCATCAAGGCGGGCGATCCCCAGAGCGAGGCGGAGAGGTATCGGGTAAAGGCGTGGAAGGCCTACCAGGCCAGGTTGAAGAACAACTGAGCAACATGCAGTACCCAAGGGGGTTTGGGGGTTCGAAGATTTTGAAAGGAACTCTGGATACCCATGTTTTGTCGCACGCCGAGGAAGTTCAAAAAAGTGGAAACCAAGGCAGATCTCCTTGTAAAAGAAATATGCATCATTATTGCTTTGAAGCTTCAAATCACTCTGGTGTCATTGGGCAGGGGAAAACACAAAAACCGGGGTTGATTGACATGAGAATGGTGGGTGACGTACGCAGAAAGCACAGGTAGACAGACGTCTTTAAAGGGGTCTTGTATACTAAGTATATATTTGAGTACGTACGTCCCCAAAACAAGTCGGCCGCACGAAGGCAAACATTTGGAGTGCAATGGTAGTCGCAAATTGCTAAGACCATGCAGTCGTCTTTTCAAACTGATATAGTAATGCGATCTATCTGCTGGTCTATTCTATTCTAAACCCACTCCTTGCGCCTAATGCAGTCGGCCGCTCACCTATCTGAGCCATTTCGTCGTCGCAAACTCCCTACCTAGACTAGCACCGGGCCCAGCGTCCTCCTCCGGCGTCCAGTCCCACTGCTCAGCGAGGAAGAATTGCCTCGCGATGCTGTCTGCCGCCATTGCGCCCTCGTATTTGAGACGCTGGTCCGTAGCCACGGAGCGCGTGAAGCGGAAAATCCGATCGTTGTCCTTACCCGCCTTACCGGTGTCGAAGTCCTTCCTCCTGTGCATGCCATCTCCGCCTGGAGACTTCTGCCAGGTCGTAGCCGTCCTGTCCTTCTTCCAGCCCTGGAGGCTCAAGGGCACCGCGTTCGAACTGAGCATCGTGCGGACGTACTCGAGGATCGGCAGGATGCGAGTCCGCAGCCCGCAGTGCGTGTGGTGCTTGTCGATCTGGTAGCCCGGGGTCTGCTTCAGCGTGGCCGTGATGCTGTTGACGTCCACGGCCGCGAAGTCCTTGACCCACCCGTCGTCGTCGGCCGACGACGACGACGGGGACGGGGCGAAGTTGACGAGGAAGAGCAGGTTCTTGCTGGTGAGGAACTTGACCATCTCGCCGAGCTGGTACGAGTCGCAGGCCGAGCTGGAGTCGTAGCCCAGCTTGCACTGCCGGGTGCGCGAGCTGTAGAGGCGGATGAAGTGGGAGGGGATGGAGGCGAGGGTCCTCAGGATGAGGGTCCGCCGGTAGTGGAGTTCCTCTTTTTTTTTGTAATGTGGTTTTAGCCTACATGGATTCCGGATAGATGGAGAGCGTAACATGCAGAAGAAGACAAAGGAAGAAGAAGAAGACGAAAAAAAGGGAAGAAGAAAACAAGAACGGCAGCTAGAGACAAAAGCAAGAAAAGGGAGAGGGGGTGGAGGGCACTTA
Source organism: Cytospora schulzeri (assembly GCA_003795315.1). Lineage (NCBI taxonomy): Eukaryota > Fungi > Ascomycota > Sordariomycetes > Diaporthales > Cytosporaceae > Cytospora > Cytospora schulzeri. The sequence continues at coordinate 299,548 of LKEA01000015.1, read as the reverse complement.
CCCTCCAATTCATCAGGGAGATACCACCACAACGCCTCCTGACGTGACGCCGTAGCAGCATCAGCCATGGACCTGGATCCGTTCTCAGCATCCTCGTCCTCCTCCTCGGCACCCTCCGCAGACCACCTATGAGAGCCAAACAGGACCAACTCCTTCGTGGCCGCCTGGAACCTCACAGGCTGGTCCAGAAGCCAGGAGACGAGTATCTTCTGGCGCAGGACCTCCTCCGCCGCGGGGCTCAGGCTCGCCATCCCGTCCACCTCCCCGCTCGGCTTCGGCAGGGGCGTGGCGGGCCACTTGAACTTGAGCCCCGTGCCCAGGTACCGCGAGACGGCGGCCGTGCAGGCGAAGCGGTCGGCCATGACGGCGAGCGTCGCGACGTACAGGATGGTCACGGGCCGGGTGACGATGCCGCCGCCGTGCAGCACGCGGAGCATGTCGCGGAAGACATCCTCGCGCCCGGCGGAGCGGGTGGCCTCGTCGTCGTCGGTGATGCTGACCCGCGGCAGGTGCTCCGGGTCCAGGTCGCTCGGCTTCTCGCCCCGCAGGGACAGGTCCTTGAAGCGGGACTCGATGGTCCTGGCCTCCTGGAAGCGGGTGTCGCCGAGAAGGTTGGTGAAGTACTTGGAGTGCTTCTTGAGGGTGTCCAGGTCCACTCGGTAGGCGAGGTGGATTTGTGGTTTCAGTAAGGGTTGAGGGGGTGGTGGTTCACGCTGGCCGGGGCGTGGTTTGGGGAGGGCCTTCCGGGTTGCCTGGAGGGTTGACTTGGAGGTCTCGAAGGTTACTTCTAGGAGGACGTCGCCTTTAGGAGCAATGATAATGACGGTGGGTAGGTCAGAAGAGGTAGGTGGTGAAGAGTCGCCATCTTGAGGAGGCTCGGATGGTTCGTCCATAGGCTGGCTTTCTTCAGGGTCCGTAATTAACTCCAGAATTCAAATGCAGGAGCAGGCCAAGGAAGGGAGAGCGTCTCTGGGTTGTATTACGGGATCGATATGTTTGTTGGGCTTGTATCGGTCTTAGGTCCACTTGAGTATATGTCTATACCTGGATAGTATTAAATTTGGGTAGTATTACCGGGATGGAGTGAGAGTACCTACTAAGTAGGTATGTACGGAATGGACGACGGTACGGATATCCTGCCTCGGCTGATTGGTTGGTGACGTCGGCGGAACGTTTCTGTTCAGAGGACCCTTGAAAACCGACTTAGGTACTTGATACCTTACTTAGTAGCTAGGTAGGTGGGTGATTCCAGTGGCTGCCCGTGGGGTACACCGTACACAGTACAGCCTGTACACTCCAGAACGGTTGCCTGCCGATGATGGTCAGAAACGGTGGGACTCAACAAGGTCTCTCACTGGCTGGAAATAACCCCACGATGATGGCATCTCTTTTTCCCCCATGGGAATTGGACCATGGCAAGGAAACCTCTCAACAACCATGGAAATAATAACCTTGGATGCTGGGGTTATTTTCCTGCGTGTGTTGGCCTACTTTACCCCAGTTCACAACTTCTCCCTAAATAACCTTCTCCCAGTCTGTCCTTCTCAACTCAGACAGTAATCCGTACACATAAATAACCCTATGGTTTTGCGACGCCCCCGGACATAATAACAACAGCGCCACATAACAACGGACTTGTTACAACCCACGGCGTCCGATGGTGGCTGACGATACGCCAAGTCACATCTCGCCAATCCCCCGATCCAGCTTGGTCGCCTATGGAGTTCCGATTGTCGTGCCCACTTCATAACTCGTCCCGTCTCTCTCTCCATTCCCAGCTGCTTTTGCCCTTCTAGCAGCATCCTCATCCTTTCTACCCTCCAAAGGAACCTTTGAGCCGAGGTTCTTGAGCGCGAGCAAGCACAATATGGTTCGTCCACCATCTTCAGTCGCATTACGACCTCGAGCGCATCCACCAACTGGCTCAGTCGAGGAGACAGCTGTACTATTGGAGGCGTTCATGGGCTTCGTCGCCACCTTTTTCCACAACGCGGATCCAGCAATGGCGAGAACGGCACCCTCTCTTGCGCGCAGCCGCAATCCAAGCAGGCGCCTTTTCCATACTCATCGTCAGCTTGCCATGGACCGAACTGCTACCACTTCGACGTCTCTCGGCGCCTCGTACCAGCAGATGTCCAAGGCGCATCCTCCCCGAGTTCGTGGCTTCCACAACTACTTCGTCACCCACCTACCCTCATCCTCCCTCCATCCCGATTCGAAAACGCCCGTCGGCCCGCATCACAAACTCCCCCGAGACGCATCTACGCCCCATATTCCTGGCCCCGGCTCCTCGACCCCAGCATCGCCTCCAAACATGCCATCCCGCGACCTCACCGTAGTGCGAATACCATTGCGTAGCGCAAAGCACCACTTCGGCACCTTTACTAGCCGAGGCAGTCGTTCCTATAATGAGGATACGGACCAGGCTGGCACCATCGACATACCGGCTTTCGCAAAGCGCGCGCCCATGAGCTTGGTTAGGAGCGAGAGGAGGAACAATACTGGCGAGGCGACGACCGCAGACAGTTCCTTTGGAGATCCACAGATTTTCTACTTCGGCGTGTTTGATGGTCATGGTGGTACTCAGTGCGCCGACTTCCTGAAGGACGAGCTACATGGCTACATTGAAGAGGCTGCCAACCAGTTCGAGCTCAAGAGCAGTCTTAGGAAGAAGCACAAGCTGCCCAAGGGTCTGACGGACAAGGTCGCCACGCCTGAGAAGCTGATGCCCGCTACAGGGCCGGACCACGAAGCATTCGACAGCTTGGAGTTCAAGAGTGCCAAGGAAGTCAAGGAAAGGATGAAGGACACGCATATCGCACAAGGGAAGTTGCCGACTGCGACAGGCGAGGAGCCTCTGCTTGTCAAGGCAGACGTGCCCAAGGCGATTAGACTTGAGAAGGCGCTTCTCAACGAGTACAAGAGTACAATAGGTGGCTACTTTAAGCGCTTCAAGCCAGCATTGTTCGATTTGGATACCTCTGAAGAAGCCACTCCCATTGAGCCTACTTCACAACCCTCCACCCCGAAGGTTTCGATAGAATCCATCCTTACATACGCCTTTCTTCGCGCCGACCTCGACTTCGTACTCGCCCAAGCCCGCAAGCCCGACCCGGACGACCCCTACGTGAGCGACAATCTCCCCCTTAACAAGGACGAGGTGCTCGGCTCATCACCGCACACCCCTCCGTCAGGTGATGTGATCGGCGGATCCACGCGTTTCAAGGGCGGGAGCACCGCGTCTATCGCGCTCATATCGACACCAACGCCCGCGCCGTTCTGGCACCCTGCCGCGCACAGCACCGTCGTCGTCGCGCACGTGGGCGACACGCGCATCCTCCTGTGCGAGACAGCTACAGGCCTCGCCCTGCCGCTGACGAGCGACCACCACCCCTCGAGCCCCACAGAGTCGCGACGGCTGGCGCGGTTCGCCGAGTTCACGTCCGTGACGGACAGCTTCGGCGAGGAGCGCATCAGCGGGCTCGCCAACAGCCGGTCGTTCGGGGACATGCAGTCCAAGCGGATGGGCGTCAGCGCCGAGCCGGAGCTCACCCGGCTCGACCTGGGCCCCGCGCAGTACTCGTTCCTGGTGCTCATGAGCGACGGCGTGAGCGGGACGCTGAGCGACCAGGAGATCGTGGACGTGATCAAGGAGGCCAAGACGCCCGAGCAGGGCGCCAAGAGCGTCGTCGAGTACGCCAACGAGGTGAGCCACAACGGGGACAATGCTACGTGCCACGTCGTCAGGCTTGGCGGCTGGGAGCGGAGGAGCGAGGGTGGTCTGGGGAGCCTGGGGACCAAGGAGATGCGTGATGCCCGGAGGGCCGAGGCGCTTGATCCGCGACGGGGCAGGAGGTGAGAACCAAAAAAGTACATGGCATCGAAAAGTTACATATGTGAGAGAGAGAGAGAGAGAGCCCTCGAATTTTGGTCTTGTTTTTTTTTTTGAGATACCATTATGCATCAAAGTGGACGGACAACTCTGGCTGGACAGGATGCCAGCCTGAAGCACAAGACCTTGGCATACATAGCATTGTACAAGCATGGCAACGGCGTCACAGGAGATATCGAAAAAGCAAACACATACACATTACGAATAGTTTACTACACCAGTACATGCTGAGGCTACTCAACCTCCATCCTCCCCTCCCGCATGGACAGCGTGACTGCTGATCAGACTGCAAGAGAAAGAAAGTCAACCAAAATGCTGCTCCTCTGTTGGCCAGCTGGTTCCTCAAGTAGGCATTTGCCCTCATTTATATGAAGAAGAGTGAAGAAATGCCATTACCAGCACCGGATAGATCCGAAATCTGTCTCACGGCCCGGCCCGCAAAGGAACTGTGATCATCATCGTCAATGTCTTTCATCATGCTGCACACCTCAGAGCCAGCCTCAGCATGTAACGCGAGCCCAAGTCAAACAGGCCAACCAAATGTCGCAACAAGCCAGGTGGACTCATACCAGCCTGTAGTATTTTGTAAAAGGACCATCTACAAATCATTCGTCCAAACTCCTCTTCCAGCACACCAGCCCAGAGGAACAGTCACAGCGGCTGGATATGGGAGTTTTAGAAAAGAACAGACAGGTATCATAGCACTTAAGCAGTGGTATCCTTCTAAAGTAAAAACATAACATCGCTCCGCAGAACGCTTTCACAAACCCCATCAATGTCTCCTCCCTCTCTTCCCTTCTCTGTTCCCCTCGCTTTACACAGCCGTCAGCCGCCCCTGCAAGCCCTCCCACTCCCTCGACCCAACAACATGCACATCTGCCCCTCCACTCCCGGGTATCATCTTCCCCTGCATGTCCGGCAGACGGATATGCATCCTCGCAGCGGCCGCATTCCTCGCCTTCCTCGCGGAGATGCCGCCGCCACCACCACCGCCGTCCCTGCTGCGGAGCTGCTGTTGCTGCTGTCCCACGAGCACCTGGCCCTTCCTCTCCACGCTGTCGCGCCACCCCCGCCACGCCTCGAGGTCCTCCACCTGCCTGGCGGCGTGGTACTGGGGCGTGCTCCTGGCGCTCTTCCACGCGAGCTTGTCGGCGGGCAGCGAGCCGAGGTCGAACACGGTCGCCGACGTGGCCAGCCTGACCAGCTCGCCGAGGACGTCCTTGCCCTCGGCCACCACCAGCGCCCGCCGCTGCTCCTGCACGGGTTTGGGCTTCCTGAGCGGCTCCGAGAGCCAGTCGTGGCCCCCCTGCTCCGTCAGCCGCGCCCGGCGGTTGTCCTCCCGCAGGTACCGCACCGCCGACTGCAGGCTGGCGATCTCCTCCTTGAGCTCCTCCATCTCGCGCGCCGTCGCCACCGCCATCTCCTTGCCCGCCTTGGTGCCGGCCGCGGCCTCGCTGAAGGCCCGCGAGTCGCCCGCGATCTTCTTCCACTTGTCCCTGTCCGCCTCGAGCGTCTTGAGCTCCCGGTCCTGCTTCTCGATGTCCTCCTTGAGCGACGCCGCGTCCCCCCTGGCCTTCTCGATCTGCAGCTCTAGGTCCGTGATGAGGTTGGCCTTGGCCGTAGCGTCGCGCATGCGGGACTCGAGCGTCTCGATCTTGAGCGTCGCCGTGCTGAGGTTCTCCTCGCGCTGCGCAATGGCCCGGCGGGCCTCGCTGTACTCTTCCTTGAGGTGGCGAAGCTCCTCCTCCGCGTCGACGGGGACGGTCTTGACAGCCTTGAGCTCTTGAGAGCGGAGGATCCATGGTGCGGTGCTTCGTTCGAACTCTTGGGTCTGGGTGAAGTCGGCTGCAAGCTGGGATAGGTCGTTGACCTCGCTGGTCAGTGCGCGCAGCTTGTTGAGGTATGTTGCGAACAGGTCAGACTCGTCCGAGCTCGTCGCTGCGAAGACTGACTTGCGCACGCGATCTTGGACCTCAAGGTATGTGCAAGGCTCGGCTCGGCCCTCCTCATGTAGAAGTTGGTGAAGATCGAGACCAATGTTACGAGCCAGTTCCGCCAGCTCTTGTGACACTTCCTCGCACCGTGCGAAGACCTCCTTCGTCTCCGGTGACAAGGCCAGAGATCGCATCCGCATGTCCTCAAGCGCCTTCACGGTTCTGCCAGCAATCACCTTCGAGCTGCGCGTCTGCGTGACGACAGCATCTGCCTTCCTGATGAAGTATTGGGCGAGTTCATCATCCTCGCTCTGTGGCGGGATGATTCTCTGCACCATGTGTTGAACGGTCGCAAATGTGGCAGCGGCGGATTCAAGATGGCTCTGCATCATGACAGTCTTCATATAGATATCGTCCGCGAAGCTCTCGAGATCGTCCGAAATATGGACCTCGCCGAGATGGGTCATGAGGGCAATGGTGCGTTGCAGCTCGCTTGCACACTGCTTCTCCTTCAGCCCGTCCTTCTTCAACCCCTCAATCCATTGGTTGAGAGCCCGCTCCACAGGCTCCAACTCATACAGCGCGCCCTCATACTTGGAGAATTGCTCAAGAGAGCAATGGCTGATGGAGTTGACAAATCTGTCGCACATCGCAGTCACCCAGATCAGTTTGTCCATGGCGTCACAGCCCAAGAAGACATCATCTTCATGACCAGGATGCCCTTGGCTCTTGACCTTTTCTTGGATGAATTGATGCAGCAGGTTTGCCTTGAATGCCAGTCTCCTGAACCGCAGCAGGGCCAGGACAGAGTCCCGATCATTCTGGTAGCTATCCGGCAGGAACATCTTGACGATCTCCAAGTGCTGCTCTGCTTCTTGAGCCTCCAGGCGGCGCATCTCGAGGTCGATTGTCTTGGCCTGCGCCTTCTCAGCCGAGATCTGCAGCTTCATCGTCAGGTCCTCCATGGCCCGGGATCGGCTGTTAAGCTTCTCCGACTCGGTGTCCGACACAGCCTGGGACGCCTTCATATCCTGAAGATCGCCCTGCAGGTTGGTAACAAGCTCACGGAAACGAGACAGGGTGTACTCCATGTCCTCCAAGGCGGATTCTTGGTCGGCAGCCCTCCTTGCCTGCTCTGCGATGACGCTATCCTTGAAGTCGATCTCTTCCTGCATTTCCTTCTCGTTCTGTACGTGGTTGATCTCAAGTTCGTCGTTAACTTCCTTAAGATTTTCGAGGTCATCAATGATGGCTTTGAGCTCCTCAATCTGCTCAGCTTGGCTCATGTTACGTTCCGTAAGATCCTCGATCATATCCTCAGCACCAAGGGCAGTGTCGAGCTGCTGTCGAAGATCCTCGACCATAGCTTCTGCCTGAGTAAGCTTGCCCTTGGAAACCTCATGCTGATCCTTGATGGCCGTGAGCTCCGTGACATCCTCCTCGAGGCTCTTGATCTGGTCGCGGAACTCCTCTTCCTGTTGTTGCGTAATGTCTCGCAGACGGATGAGAGCATCGCGTAGCCGCTCATTGTTCCTTTCCATCTGAATCCAGTTCGTGCTGGCCTTCTCTTCCGGAGACATGCCTTTGGTGTACTCCGAATTCTCCTCTCGGAGGATGTCAAGCTCAAGCTCGAGCTCTTCTGTCTTCTCCTTCAGCGCCTCCAGCTCAGCCTTCATCACCTCGGCAGTCTCCTCCGCCATCTCACGGTCAAGGGTTGCAAGCTCGAGCGTGGTTTCATGCTCTGCCTGCATGGACTCTACAGCGTTCAGTCTCTCCTCCGCCTCCTTCAGCATCTTCCGCAGATCTGTATTCTCCTGCTGCTGCGGTCCATACTTGGCCTGGAGCTTCTGGATAATGCCTTCGAACTTGTCCCGCTCGGCCTGCACCTTGTCTAGGAGTTTGAGCGTGTCGCGGTCTTCCAGGCGCTTGCGCTCCATGACGCGGAGCTTTGCCTTCAAGTCCTCAATCTCCCGATTGGACGCCTGAAGGGCCTGTGTCGTGGGCCGTGAGACCTTTCTTGCCGGATCCGGATCGGCAGGACTGCTGATAGTGTCCAGAGCACCAGTGCTTCTGGACTGCATTGGAGACTCGTCATCGCTGCTGACCCTCTGTGATGTGACGCCCTGGTCTACTGATCCTCGCTGTTCAGTACCAGACTGCGAGCCTGACGAGGCGCGTTTGGCAGCCTCGGGACGAGGCCTGCCTCCAGCTATAGAGAACCGACCGCTGCCGGGCCTTGTTCCCGCCGTTCGAGAGGCTACAGACGAAATGGATGGTTGACGGCCTACTCGAGCTGCTGGTACGGCAGGAGGTCCCATAGATGCCCTTGTTGTGCCGGATGCAGTTCGAGACCCTCTCGTCGTGCCAGTTGTCCCTCGTGCGTTTGAAGGGGTGCCGGTTCGAGATGTACCGGCGCTGGAAGGATTTGTCCCGAGTTGCTTCGTAGGGGATTTGGTAGGAGACTAATGGAAACATACATGGCATTAGCATCACATAGACCTATCAATTACCCAGAGATAGCGGAATGTTGCTCACCCTCGCAATGCTCCCTGGGCGCGATTGCCTCGGACCCGGACTAGGGCTCGGAGCATTCAAGCTCCTCCTCCTCCCCACACCGATATCAACCGATCCGGAAGGAGTCCTCCCCCCGGAGGTAAGCATGCTATTCGGCCTCGCGGCGGTGCTGGATTTCCTCGTGGTCGTCATGGCCCTCGGTTTTGGCCTCGGCTGCTCGACCACGGTGACGGCGGTGGGCCGCACGAACATGCCATTGCCCATGGCACAGTCAAAGTAGCGCTCGCCCTGGACGCTGCCGTCGTTCTTGCCGTTGCCATCGTCCAGCTCGACGCCGACCCAGATGCCGGGGGCGAAGGCGGTGTCGCCGACGAAGCGCACGACGGCATTGCGGCCGTCGGCGAGGCGGATGACTTGCCCTTCTCTCAGGTCTGACATTGTGGGAGAGGGGCGGTCGTTTGTGGATTACGGTATGATTGGCATTTCGAAATAAGGCGGGTGAAATGATTGATTGGTTGGTTTGTCGAAAATATCAATGTTTTGTCGTGGGAGTTGCTACGTTGTTGACTTTGGTTTTGGATAGCTTCGTTTGGGTTCGCGCGTCTTCTGACGTCTGTTGACGCGAATGCGAATGAATGCTGGTGGTTTGGTTTCCTTGTGTGGTTACACACAATAACTGAACATGCAGGGGTCGGCGTTTACTGTGTACACTACTATGTGCCATGTGTAGCTTCAGGTGGCTGGGGGCTGTCTTGGTGCTTTGTTAGTGTCTCTTCAGAGACCCATAGTAAGCTACCTTACAGGCGACTGGTGTACTAAACACAACTTGCTTGTAGGGGCTGCTAGTGCAGCATTGCTAACCTATTGCTCAGGGGTTCTCCTACAAGACTGTTTACCATCCACATCATGACTTAATATGAACTTCTGGAACTTGATGGGTTTTCTACTAAGTCTATTCTATTCGAAGTTGGCTATCTACACAAAGTTTGTTTGGTGTTTGGTATTCTCTAGTTGAGTTGCTATCCAGTAGAAAATTGCAATCAAATACAAGGAGAAGAGCAAGACGAGGTACATAACAACTCATCTTCAGCCAATTCTTCTCTTAACCTCACAGACACAAAATGTCTTCCCACTATCCATCGGTATTATCAGTCTCAGTCTGCTTCTTCTCTCAGCTTGCTTTCTGCCACTTTAAAGTTCTCCCCCCTCACTTGTGATACGTCTTTCAACCTCCTCCACCGAAAGCATACCCATCCCTAAAGCTCCCAGCCCTCACCCACTCCATCACCTCAAAGGCCAGTCTCCTTTCCGTCTTCTCATCGATCCCCTTCTCAACATCGGCCTTGACCACCATCACTCCAGGATGTCGGTACTCCACCATACTCCCTCCATTGTTCACCAGCTCCTCTGCCGTCAAGCCCTTCACGTACACCACCAGGTCCGGACCTACGATCCCCCGCCACAGCGTTGCCATCCACTGCCAATGGTCGACAGGGGAGTAGGGATCCGTAATGGCGACCGTCGAGGCGAACTTGTCCGACAAGGTGAGGCTGAAACCGTCGGAGATGAGTGCGACAGGCAGGAAAGTGTTGGACGCCGGGGAGCGAGGCATAGACCTCGTGGTGACGTGCTTGACGATCTCGGCTGATTTGGTATGCCACTCAATGATGGTCTGGAGGTAGTTGAACGTTCCCACAGGGCGAGGAGCATCACCACCGCCGCCGGGAGCATGCTGTTGAGCAGTCCCACTCCCTCCATTACTGCTGCCCAAGCTGCCGCTGGGGCTCCCGGCGGATTCGGTTCTCTTGTCCTGGGCGTCGCCCATCTCCGTATCGTCACCGTCTCCCTTCTTGCCACCAGCGATACTCGGGACGGACGAACCCGGCTGGTTCGCAACGGACGAGTCCGTCCAGACCTTCACATCGCACTCTCCGCTCTCGATCAGTGCCCTCCGGATGATGGGTCCCACCTGCCTCATCAACGCCGCGTCCGCCCCCTCGACGGCAATCACCGGGCCCCTCGTCTCGACGACAGGGCTCCCGGGCGCAGGCGGCCCCAGCGCCGGACTGATCTTCCGCAGCACGTCCAACTTGTTCATATACGGGATGCTCATGACCATGGCCTCGATCCCGCGAGCCTGGCTGTCCGGTCTCTGCAGCTCCTGCCCCTGCAGCTGCAGCTGCTGATGTTGCTGCTGCTGGTTCATGATGCCCAGCCCCGCCCCGCCGCCCGAGACACTGCGGCCGCCGCTGGTGTCGCTCGCCTGGGTGGGCGAGGTCGGGATCTGCAACGGTGCGAGGGTGAGGGACTCGTCGTATGTGGAGCCGGTGCGAGGGGGGCCGGGCGCTGGTGGTGGAGGAGGTGGTGGGCCACCAGAACTGAAGGGTTGAGGGCGAGGTGGTGGAGCCATCCTTGTCTCGTGCTGCAGGCCACTTGGGCCCATGGGCATGCGTGGCCGAGGCAGGGGCGCCATGGGACCTGGCCCGAAGGTGCTACTGCCTGGGGTCCCAGCATAGACACTGCTACTGATGGACGAAGTTCGTCGGGCTCCCGGGTGGTGAGAGGCGTAGTTGACAGGAGAGGAGATGGATGATTGGTGATGCTGCGGATGGTGTGATACAGCTGGAAGAGGCGCTGGGCGGTCGGGAGATCCCCCATGCTCGCCAAAGCGGCGGCGTTTCACGTCTGCCGGAGACATCATATCATAGTCGTCCTGAGGCTGCCGTCGTTTTGACATGGTTGGTGACATGGCATCGTAGTCCTCTTCGAATGTTCGGAGATGCTCCTGATGGTGTGGGTAGAACGATTGCCGTCGCGGATCTCCCCCGTGCTGCAACGGTCCCCCTTCCACAGACGGCCGATGGTGGTACACCTGCTCGACCACCCGCGGGTTATTCGTGATGAACGGCTGCTGCATGGACGAAGAGGGCTGGCCCTGCCCCGGCACCCCACCAGGTATAAATGGCGTCGAAGGCGTCCTCGGCGTCGCGATGTACCGCCCGTGGCACTTGGGACACCGTCCCGGATCCTCCCCAGCAGCAGTGGCAGGCCGGGCAGCCGGGCCCCCTTTCCCGCCGCGGCGAGGCTGGTATTTGTACTGGGGGTACTGGCGCTGGTGTCGGGCCTTCTCCTCCTCGGCGAGGCGTTTCCAGTAGTTCTTGACCTCCTCTGGCTCCTCGCGCCACAGCTCGCCGATGATCTTGGAGATATCCGGGTTCGCTAGCCCGGGATACTTGAGCACCACACCGGCCTGGTGATGTTGGCGGTAAAGGATGAATGCTGTTCAAACACAGAGAAGGTAAGTACAGAAATAATTCCTTAAATATAAGCCAATGGGTGTATCTTGGGTTGTCACGGCAGCTTGTGAGTCAGGGGAAAGGGGAACAAAGAGCAGGGGGTCCGAGTTGCGTCTCACTATCAGACAAGCGGGCATGATCACAACATGAAGGGGCAAAACGACAAGAGCCCACAAAACACGCTGTGTGTATGAGAGCCAGGCGACCTGGCGGAGACGAGGGAGCACATACCGTTGCGAGGCCTGGGAACCTTTGGTGGCGATGGGCAGATGCATATAAGATCCGTCGCGGCACCAGGAGGGGGAGGCGGTCCAACCTGTGCTGGAGAACGAAGGCTCAGCTCGTCTATCCTGGGATGGTTTGCCTCCTCAACGTTGATGGAACGGGCACGCTTCCGTGTCAGGCGGCCCGGGGCTGAGGGAAGTCCGTGGGCTTCTGTTGGGGAGGAAATAGGATGAGTGGGGATTTGATGTTGTTGCTGTTGCTGAAGTGGCGGATGATGTCTTGGAAGACCATCGCTGGACCTTGTAGACATGGCATGAGTTCGATCCGGCGACGTAGGACTATGGAGAGGAGGGAGGGGGCGAGAATTGCTCGAGGTGACAGAGGAAGGATCAGGATTGGTGGCTACGTCTTTCATTTTGGGAAAAGACCAGCCAGCGGCCAGCAAACGGGGGCCAGAGTTCGAGCTGGCTGGGAAGGAGCAGGAGACAAGTCAGACAGGACAGACGACAAGACCTAGGTTCAAGGGGGGGGGGGACTGTATTGTCCGGTGAGTCCTGTCGGTCAATGGGTGTTCAAGGTCGACCAGCGGAGGTCGCTGCCCATGGAGGTGGGCGATTATAGCCAGCCAAATGTCAAGCAATAGAACGAAAGCAATGTGAGAGACTTAGGGGTCAAGAACAAAATGGAGTTTCTGAATCTCTCATGTTTGGGATGAATGACGACCAAGGTCTTGTTGGATTGTCCTCTTTGTGAGATACTCTTCTCTTCTCCCACCCACAGGCGAGCTTGACAATGACCAACGGCAAGCTAGCTTTCTTTCCTCTGAATGACCTTATGGCGAATTTCTCTGGCTGCCATTATCAAATGTGGAGGAGGCGACCGGCGCTGAGCAATGAGGAGCCTTTGTCTCGGGTGAGGAGCGGGAGACTACTGGGAGCGAAACCACGCCAACCTGTGAGTTCTTTGTTCAGCGTTTGCGATTTCCGTTCGCAGTTGGCTCCGCCTCCCAGATTTTCAGGCCAAAGTGACTGAGTGACAGATTGCCCAAGACCAAGACATGGGATTATATGCTTTCTCTAGCCCACCCTAGCAAGCGACAATGGCCACCGGAATGCGCAGTGTTGAGTGGGCACTGGGCAGTTATGTGCCGTCCTGGAATGCTGGAAGCTGGAACAAAGACTATGTCAGCCGAATCAGGCAATTCGCAGGCTCTGGTATTCTGCTATCCACGTGATCTTACATTTGTTTTCTCTCAACGAACAATGCAGTGTGGGCCATCTGCTCGTTGAAAGGTAGAACGAATTAGATGTCTTGGGCTGCAAACGACCCAACCAGACCCCCATTGTCCCCGGACCAACCCATTGGCACACTAGACTCCTAACCAGTTCTTTCCTCATAACCATCCCATTTGTACCAGCGCTGAAGACCCAAATTTTCGTAAGATTAGAAAAATGACGACTCTACGTTTGAGGCGTAGAAAAAGGTCCGTGGACCTGATACATGAAACCACTCATGGCAGGAATCCTTTGCCTGTCTCACTGTTCAGCAGGGCTGCGCTGCGCCGAGCATCGAGGAACAGGTCCTCGCATTCCGCCACATCCTGGACGTCGATTTGACTACGGCCATTCACTCGTGCGAGGATGCTGCGCCGTGTCAGCTGATTCAGTATTCATCTCATGCATGTTGGGGGTGGGCGGGCGGCCACTCACCTTGCAGGCGTCAGAAGCTGCAAACAGTATCGCAAGCTGATTCGCACACCGTGGTCCGCAATCTTCTGGATAGCGGCATCGGTAATTGCAACTCCTTCGGTGGAGGCTCGGATCCGCACGATCCGTTGAATTTCCTCACCGTCGTATGGTGTGGTTGGGACAATGAGGAGACGGGTCAAGAAGTCGGGAGGGATCCCGTGAGCCGCGACGATATCATCGGTACCGCGGATTGTAGCCATGCCGCGATTTGAGGCGAGCACAACGATTGGTGAGATGGGCGACTCCAGAGCCTTGTTGAGGTATGTGAAACACTCGACATCGAGCATGTGCGCCTATTTTGGATTAGCACCCTCGTATTTGGTAGCCGCATTCCCAAACGGAACCGGAGAGTCAACTTACCTCATCAATGAACAGCACGCCGGACACCAGCTCCGCAACACCCTGGTCGATGTACTTGCTGACAACCTTGTTGATCTCACCTCTCAGCTTGTCGGTAATTTCCGTCATCTTTGGCTTCATCAGTTGGCCCATCATTGACATGATGTCCTGGCCGCCCTGTGGCCTGGCATTTGCGACGTCGAGATCGTGCAGCGTCACGTCTTGGACAATTTCCTTCTTCTTGTGCACCTCGCCCTTGGGGATTGGCACGTACTCCTCAGCCTCCAAGTCAAACTCGGTCGCGTAGGCATCGGATCGACCGACGCGCTTGCATGCACCAGTGTTCGCCTCAATGTAGATGACATCGCCAACTGTGACCCTCTCCTTCTGGATGGCCTCGTAGATACTGGGATCCAGGCGCAGCTTCTTCTGGCCCTTTGCGCTCTTGAGACCGATCAGGAGCGTGCTGATAGTCTTGCCGTAGCCACCCAAGGGGTTCTCTGCCTCTTCTGGTGTGAGTTCTGTGACTTCGCCCTCATAGACTTCCTTTGTCTCCCGGACCTTGAGGCCAATGGCTCTCCGGAAGTTCTCCATGAGCATCTCTGTCTTCTTGACCTCGGCCGAGTAGATCTCGCTTCCAACGATGGGGCAGAAGGGTATCTTGGTTCCTAGCTCTTGGCTGATGGCGAGCGCAAGCGCCGTCTTTCCTGTTCCTGGGCCTCCGGCGAGAAGGACACCTCGACCGGCCATCTTGTGGGCTTTGATGAGATCAACGACGACACCGCATGCCTGTAAGTGGCGTCCAATGGTCAGCCTCGTTCTGGTTCTGGTCCAAACAGATCAACCTCTTCGGGATTCTCACCTCTCGCGCTGACTGCTGGCCAACAAAGCCTGCAGCTTGCTTGTCAGCGGTGCCAGCCAGAGTCAGACCTAGGCCTTTGATGTGGGTGTGCGCCGAGGTGCGATTATCGCGACCCTGGTTTTTGACCTCGCTGATTTGAACCATCTTGATCGCGGGAGAGTTCAAGGGCGTTCGAGAATTGTGAAAGGTAAACGGAGTCGGCTGCGGAGGAAGGAGTCAAGTGGGGAGGAGAAGAGAGGCTGTTCGTTACGACGGCTATGAAGGAAAGTCGAGATCGAGGCTGGGGTTGATTGGAAATCTGGGGGTGGATTTGCTCTGCGGGCGACTCTGCTTTGCTAAAGCTCCAACAGCCGCCTAATTTTTGGCGTTCTCCAGACGCGATTGCTACAATCAAGCCCATCACGCACGGGCCCTAATGAGGCACGAGCTCCTTTTGCCGTTTAGCTAGGCCTGCTAGGTATATACATGTAATCCGTACTGTGTACAGACAGATGCAATGCTATGTCCGGAATAGCACCGGGGATAACATCAATATATCTCTTCTTTAAGCCGTACATCAGTTTGACGTTACCTAGGTACCTACTTAAATACCTACTTAAGTACTCAGTATGTATTCGACAATGCACTTCCTCCACATCCAACCTCCTATATCTCTTCAACTATTTTCCAACTAGCTACTGCAGCTGCCCAAATATCATTGGACTCTTTCTTCACATTGACATTCATCATTCCGCATCAACTTCCTTCCCGGCAATCCTGTCTGCAATTATGATTGCTGCCTCCGGCCCTCTCACTGCAGCATCATTCTCTATATCGACGTCTTCTTTGGGACTATCCTCAGTCTTCGGCATTAAAAGAACCCAAATGGCACTCCCGATGATCAGAGCACATCCGAGGAAACTCGACCAATACATATTCTGCCCAAAGATCCACCGGTCAAAGCCAACAGTCCACAGCATGCCAACATAAACCATGGCTGATGCTTTGTTTGATCTCCCTTCGCTGCTGATGCCCATCGTGAGTAACCATTGTGTCAGGAAACCACAAAATATGATGGCCGACACAAGCACACATTGCCTCAAGTCTTGCGGGAGCTCGAAGCGCAGCTGGGGCTGGTCATATCCGATCAGAGGAGCTATCGCAAGCGCTGCTGCACTTATCACTGTGCAACACGCGGCAAAGGCGTTCGTGGTCGTTAGCACATGTGCTCTGTCACCGAGCCTCTTTATCGAGATGAAGGCGCCAGCACCTCCAAGAGCACTGAGAAGGGCAAGCAGTATCCCCGTCAAGCGACGGGCTGATGTTTCGTCCTCCGCGTCCGACGCTTGTGTAATGGGGTGGCCATCACCTGTCGCAATTGAGACAGGTGTTACCTCGATGGTGGGCTGCAATGAACTGTCGCTTGATGGCGGATATGATAAGTGGCCAAACAAGAAAGAGGGCCGAGCAATGAAGACGACCCCTATCAGGGCTACTAGGGAAGCCAATTGCTCCTTTCGAGTGTAAGGATGATGCAGAAAGACGGCTGAGAACAGTCCCACCATTGATGGTGTAAGGAATGTTATCACCGTAGCATCAGCTAGACTCAAGAATTCTGTTTTTACGACATCAGCATTGCGAAACGTCAATATCCATTTCCAGGAAATACAGCTTACGGATGGCGGTCCATATCCCAAATATACCGAAAAATCCGGATAGCCCCCTGAAGAGCAACAGCCCTCTGATCCCTTTCTGGCCCAGAAGAGAATGTGGTATTCTTTTCCACCACAGGTATGCAGTGCACCCAATAGTTGTCACTGACATTCTCATGAAGAGGATCTGGAATGGGTGCATTCCGCCATCCTCTAGTTCGAGCAGCTTGGTAAAAAGGGCCATTGCTGAACCAAACAAAGACGACATCACCACAAGCAGGCAGCTCCGGTTTGCCTCCCAATATCGAACTATCCGGCTAGGTACGGACACTATCTTCGCGTGTCCAGGTTGCAGCAATGATGGTAGTGACATGGGATATGCCGGTGGACGCTCGTCTTCCGAGAGGGGCTCGGACGACAGACGTGCGTCGGTTGGTTCGAGAAAAAGAGACAAGTCTTTTTCCCTGACCGTAATTCCTGTCTCTGATTTGGTTGCAGAAGGGGCAAGTGCTCTCTTGGAGGCTTGATATATCTCGTTACTTCCGTCCAGAGGTGAAGTTACCTCGCCGTGGTATCCGTCCATGGCAGAGCGACCTGATGATGAGCTTCCTGCTACATCCTCGACAAGCATACCATAACCAGACTTCCGTACGCCAGGAGACTGCAAACTCATGCCAAGGACCCCCATGATATCTGGAGACAGTTTTGTGGGAAGATAGAGACAACGAGCGGCTTCTGAAAACTTGACTGAGAAATTTGAAGGGATACACAGCGAAGACGATGCGGAACTCCACGCAATCAAGTTATGCAATATTCGACAATTTCCCGGGCAGACCCTTCAACATCCAGCTGAGTCTATGAGTATGATTGGCAGACACGGTGACGGCCAGCCACTGGATAATGCACGAGACCAACAACACACCTTGTCCAAGCACACCGGCATGGATGGCAACGAGGAGAGGATTTATAGGAGACACTTGTACTCTGATTGCAGTTCTCGTGCAGGACGACACATATCATTATGTGGGTGCTTCATTGTCGGTCAAGTGTCTTCCACGACACTCGATCGGGGGCGGACGATACTCGACCTGCGTTGAAAGCGCCACTTCGGCTGCAATCGAACGTTTTGTAACACGGCCAATGCTAGTAGAAGACGACCACGATCCCCCGGTTCCTTTACTGGACTGCCTGGCCTTGACCGACTGACCGACCATGGTTGCCATGTGGGTATACACCCACTGATCCTACATTGTGCTTGACCAATACCGGTACTGCGGTACGAATTACTCCCCCCTCCAACGGGATCGTTACAATGCATCGTTCAGTTTTCAGCCGGTCGGCATCATCGGATCCCTGCTAAACAGATGCAAAGTTTGTGGATCCGCGTCCAGTATGGTTATATCCTGCGGAATCCACACAACTGGGTACGACCTTTACCAGACAGACTTTCGCCCGCAGATGCAACCGAAGACTGGCGCCCCGTTCCAGGGCCGCCGAGGCTTCTGCAAAAGAACGGCACTGACCGCTATTGGTGGAGCTCAAGGTGATGAACTGGCCAGGTCGCATTGGCATATGCAGGTTAAGCCCAGGCCAAGAAAGGGGCAGGCAGTTGGTCTGAAGCTTTGTCTTCCCTGCTGTGCACACTACTTGGGGGAGGTACAGGCGATTCAATCGTCAGCAAGTCGCTATTTGAATGTGAAATATGGGGGAGAACTTTGACGGTCTTTAAGGGAACGATAAACGCATTGCACGACAATAAAGCCCATCTAGTTCCAACCAATGATCACGACATCTCCTGTACGAGCTTGACAAAGACAGACCGACCTCCACCTCCCATCCCGAACACCCCTGGCCTTTTCTCAAGCACCCGCCCAGAAGCATGCAGGCGTCTTGACAAGGCTCTTTTCATCGAGACTCTTAGGTCGAGTGGATAGGTTGGCCGGCTAGCGTACCCTCATCACAATTGCAGCCCACACACCCCACAGAGGAGCTACTTAGACGTACCTCCTACGGCTTGTGGCATCCACTGCTGCGAGCACAGGCCTCTCCTTCGGACATCATTGTCGACTGAGAGGCACAGCATACCCCTCTTGCCTTCTAGGTACTAAGCTGCTCCGGTAGTAGCGCTGATGCATACGAGGCCTTCGAAAGAATGATATACGCTACGTATCAGTTATTGGCTATACGATGAGAGAAAGGCCCGGGGGGGGCGGGGTGGTCGACGATCAACTTCACTTTGCTCAGATCTTGTCTAAACCAAAACAGTTGGCCTCCGGTTTTTTCTCACTTCTCATTATGACTTCACGATCGAGGCAACTTGGCAAGCACTAAGGTGAAACGGGGTGTGTCAGTCGGGTAACGTGGCGGCCACCCTTTGCAATGGGTTTTATTGAAGAGCCTGCTTCACTTGACCTTGCGAAACTCTCCAGGGGTATTTTGCACGGAGCCAGTATTTTGCACCGAGGCTCGACACACTATTCTTATGGCATGACACTCCATTTTCGGGAATGTCAAAGATGTACGCGCTATGTTCATGGTATGTAGTCGCTCTCTTGCTTTGCTATCTTGACCAGCTACCTGGTAGAAACCAGGCATACAGAGCAAGTTCGCGAACCAAAGTCAAATGCTTGGTCCCAGATGTTATAGGCCGTATACGGTTAATCTTGATTACATGACATCTGCAAGTAGACCACACCAAATACATGAACTATCTGTAAAAGCACGAATCGTTAAGCCAGAATATGCAGCAGTTCCCCCCATCCAGCCACGGTTCCATATTTCCGGCTATTTCGGCGTACCACGTATATATCAGAGTCTCGTCTACATAGCCCATATGTGGTTTTGTCAGGACTTTGGAGCGGCCATCCTTTCCCCCAGTATCATGACTATCTCCTCCATGGAATACCAAACAGTCACAGTCCGATATCGAGAACATCCAAGGCCACCCCACTAATTCCCCCCCTCTCCAAAGTATTTACAAGCGCCGCCAGATCAACCAAGGAACAACGTGATGTATTGACCAGTGTAGCGTAAGGCTTCATAGAATCAAGATCCCGTGCGCTCACGATAATCACCCCGTGAGCGCTCGCTGAGGACGTAATGCAGACTTACAACATCCGCATTCATGAAAGGCTCGGCCATGCTATCCGCTTACTCTTGCATGTGGCTATCGCTCCAGTAGATGCGCATACCGAAAGCCAGATGTCCAATAATGACTCCTATCTCCTTCTTTTGATACTCCCAACATGTATGTCTTGTCTAGTAGCATGACCCTGGGTTGCGATCCACCTGAGGATTCCAACACCTCCCTTTTGATAAAAATCAACCCTCTTCGAAAGATTTCGTGACCGATTCAAGGACATTGACCCTATAATCCATGGCGACCGTCTTTAAATACTGGATGTTAGTCCGGCCTAGACGGCACCCAGCATTCAACCGAAGCAACATTTCGTCAGCCATGGAGTTTATGCAGTCTAGTAACGCATTAGCCTGGTTGACCAGGTCCATAACGAGCACGTATCTTAGCCTGGAGTCGTCAACACCTGATATCTGGTAGGTGCCGACGGAGACTTTGATGCTAGGTGAAAGGTCGGCCTCCGCCACGTATCCGAAGCAATCCTCAGTTTGCTGGAGAATGGCCACCATGCAGATTAGGTCTGTACAGCTGGCTTCACAACTTTTGCAGTCGACAACATTCTGGCAACTCCTGATAATGTCCCCGGTCACTTTGAAGACCTCATCAGGCCGTTTGGACTGCATTGCAGTATTGGTCATTGGGATGAGGGACATGAGGTCTGCACGACACGTACAACGAGTGGGCGAGAGCGGGTGGTGTGTCGCAGAGGACGGGTAGCTCGACGTGGAAGACCCCAGGAGACTGGAGTGTCGGGCTGGGGGGTGCGATTGTGTTGGGTCCAAAGGAGGCGAGGTGCTGGTCAGAAAGGTGGAGAAGTCGACGTTATTCACACTGGACCCAGATGGAGAAAAGTCCAGGTGGTTTTGCTACACAAATCAATGCTTTCATCAGTACACCTGAGGAGGGCCTGGTGTGGCCGTGGACGTTGCTTACACCCGAGATCATGTCGATCGAGGCCCAGTCGATATGGCCGATTCCTCGGCTACCCCTCTCGCTCGACCAGCTAGAGTCGAGCTGCGGGATGGTGCCAGTGTTATGTTCGTCAGCGCCATGGACAGCAGAGAAGGGATCTGCTGCGTCGAAGTTGAGGTCCATAGCCATCTCGGAGTCTGAGGTCGTCGGGACAAGGGACGGCCACTCATCGGTCGAATGTGGTTGTGTGGCGGGTTCGCACTGATCAGGATTCTTAGGCGTCGAGGATGCGGTGTATTTGCACTCGAGCCCGCGGCCAGCACAACGGTCACACTCTTGCTGACCACTACATCTGACCTTTGCCGAGCGACACCCTTCACAGGCCGTCAGGGGCCGACGGGCTAGCGGCTTCTCAGCACCGGCGCGCGAGGCCTGCCAGTTGAGGATGTAGTTACCCGGAATCTCTTGCCTGCGAGAATTACGGCTTCTTCTGCCTCGACTGGGAACAGGAAGCATGACAACCGGCTGGGTCGTTGAGTAAAGGGTGTACTTGAACCGGCACTTCAAGGCTCTGAGCAGTCCTTGTAGGAGGTCTCAAGTACTCCACAAACAACTACACAGGGGGGGGGGGCGGGGGAAGGGTCAGTGCCGTCAACCTGTCTGACAGAGATTATAACTGCCCAATTTTCAAGGGAGTGTCATCGATGCGGGGGTTGATTGGCAGGTGAAAGGAAGTGGATGTGGTACCAGTTTGGGTATCAAGAAGTAGTAATCTGTTTGTGTGTCTTCCTAAAATTAAGGTAGGCTGCATGTGGTAGCCAGATACGGCTATATACTAAGTAGCTAGCTAAACCTGTGGGGCGATCTACCCTGGGTGGCCCGTGCGGGCTCTCTTGCGTAACCCCTACCGTGGCCACCACAGTGGAGGAGGGTCCCATGGCCCTTTGCTTACCTACTTAAGTAGGTATCCCAAGGGTTGCTTACTGTGTACTGTAGCATTGTGTGGGAGGCTAAGAACATCCGATCCCTCTCCCCCAGCCTTTCCAAAGTGAGTCCTGGACTTTGAGGCTCCACGGCTTCCCAGAATTACAACCGACCGAATCAAGTAAGTTACCCGCATAGTTCGATTATTGTGAGTATACCACATATAGCAGACCTAGGTACGCACATGTAGATTAAGTTTCACATATTGTATGAAATCTTGTATATAGTATAGATGCCCAGGTTCTCGAAAGTTTAGTGTATACGCCTTATGTATAAGGGACATATGACTTGTCGTACCGACCCCCCTAATACACTATATAGAAAGAAAAGAAGAAGAAGAACAAGAAACAGTAGCGAAAGCCTGATTGAGCTTCGTGATGTCCGATAACAACTCCTGTTCCACCCCCGTTTCGACCCAACATCAAACAGTCTCTGGAAAGTACACATCTACATGTACATACTGTACCTAGGTTTTTGGCTGCACCGTCAGACTGAACTGGAGCATAATGCCAACCCGAGTTCTTTTATATTTCCTTTTCTTTTTATTTGTGAAATATTTACCTAGACCGAGAAGATGGATGCTGCCAAAGAGAAGCTCGGCAATTGGCCATGATTGGGTCTCTGATGAATACCCGAAGGTACGTGTCTCGTATCTAACATTACCTAGGTACAGTATATTGCATCCGTGCCGACCACATCGTACATTGTTCCAAAACTACGCAGCACCGACGCCACCAGATGTGAAAAGCTTCTCCCTTTTCATGAAAAAGCTCAAAACAGCGACAAGTGATCCTGCCGCGATGACAAGGACGTACGTCTTGTCAACAGCACTGACAATGGCTTTCAGCACAGCATCCTGCTGGTCAGGGTCTAGACTCTGCACGAAGTCGCTCGAGGCACCAAGAATTGCTGCCTGAATATCCGACAAAGGCACGTTAGGCAAGATCCGAGCGATTGCAGTTTTGCTGCCGTTCAAGAACACTGTGTTGGCGATAGCCAGTGCGAAAGTGATGCCCGCGAATTGGGCGAGAGTGATGAATCCCACGCAGGCGGCGATGTTCTCCAGCGAAACCATGGCTTGCGCGACGGAGAACGAGGCCTGGAGCCACATCCCGACACCAGCACCCATGAGGACTGTGTAACCGTAGATGCGGCTCGTCGAGGTTTCCAGCTCCACGGTGTACATCAAGGCGCCGCCGGTCATGGCGAGGAGCCCACCAAGTGTATACCAAGGCATGTAGTACCCTAGCTTTGAGAGTAGGGCGCCGTTGAGGAATATCATAACAACCATGACAATAATGAGAGGAAGAAGTCGGACGCCGGCATCAAGTGGTCCGTCACTGCGAGTGAACTGGAAGAAGATGGGTATCATGTAGATCGGAACGAAAGCAGAAGCTCCGGCCGCCGCAGTAACGCAGAAGAGGATGAGGACGGTGCGTGACTTGAAGAACTGGACGGGAATGATGCGACGCGATACCGTGGTGAAGATGGTAAAGGTCTGTTGAACTCCGAGGATGACGAACAGCACTCCGGCACAAACAAAAAGTCCGATGACCCGTCCTGAGTCCCAGGGATAGGTGACACCACCCCAGTTGAGGGCCAGGAAAAACGAGACTAAGGCACCCATTAGGAGTACCATGCCCATATAGTCCATCTCTGCAGCGCGTTCCTTGAACGGAACACCGGGCCGTGGGTTTTTGCTCGGCAACAGGAACAGCCATGCTGGAGCACAGACTGCACCGATGAGAAGATTGCTGTCGAGATAGTCAGCCTTCAATACAGAAGCCACCCCTTTTCTTCTTCGCAGGGCTCATCGGGGAAAGAGTTCGTCTCCTTACATGTAAAAGGCCCATCGCCATCCGGCAGAAGATTCACCGAATGCTCCTCCTATGACAGGGCCAAGGACGATCCCGATGCCCCAGGTCAATCCAGTCCCTGACACATATAGGGGACGCTCTGGAATTGTGGTCGTTTGAGCGATGAGTGTCATTACACCGACGTAGAGGCCCGATCCGCCAACTCCACAGATGGCACGTCCGACGATGAGGGCGTCAATGTTCGGGGCCGAGCCGCAGACCGCAGAGCCGACTTCAAAGAGGAAAACGTTGAAGATGTAGAGCTTCTTGGAGTTGAATTGTCCGTAGAGCCTACCCCAGACCATATTGGTCGCCGTCGCGGACAAGAGGAAGCCAACGCTCAGCCATGAAAGCTTATCCAGTCCGCCCAGATCCTCGATGATGGTGGCCTGGATGTCTGCAACGATGGTGTTGTCAAGGGCATATAGGAAAATTGACAAAAGAATCGCTGTAATGGAACACCACCATTTCCAACCGTCAATATCCCGTGGAGGGTTTTCATGTTCAGGTTCTTGCTGCTTCTCACTGGCTTCGAGACGACCAGCGGGGCTTGGGGAGCCGTCGAGGGTTGAAGAGTCCACAGTACCATCTCCATAACTTCCAGAGGTCTTGTCTTCGTTGGTTGCTGCCATGCCTAGGTATTGGTCCTTCGACAACGCTAATGTACGTAGAGGAGGCTCAGCTGTGTCGAGATTCACGCCGACGAGAAAATAATGTTCTGTGCTCGTAGGGTCAACAGCTGCATGGGAGTCTTGTAAGTTTTGCAGTTGCTCCGTGTTTCATACCAGGACGTGTACGGTTGAGTTGGACTTGAGTCTGTCGTTGGAAGGGGGCCTATTTATTGTCATTGAATCTAAGTTATCGGATTCGCTCCACTATGAAGATATATCTCTAATTAGGTACCATTGACCGCAACCCGGCAAATGTTGGATTACAAATTGAAAAAACAAAGGAAGCACCAGAAAGCAGTCTCTCGAGGCCAGCACGGGTAACAACCCTGGGAATCCAGACCGAACCTTGGAATGGCCAACGCATGTACGTACCTAGCTGCTCTGTGTTCGGGATTCTGTCTCCAATGAGGCTGAAAACGAGTGGGGGCCGATCCGGGGCACTTCGCCTATTTCCTAATCTGGAAATGAATATTCCGAGACTTTAGCCCCTTTGGGGCAGGAGAAACCCGGGGGAACACCAACCAGTAGAAACTTGCAGCCAGCCATGGTTCGACCATGAGATAATTAGATGTTGGAAACACTCTCAATAGACTGGAACAAGTAACATACCCCGAACAAGTAACCCCATAAGATTGAGGTGCTTTTCTGTCTATTTTTCCAGAGACAATTGATAACCATAAGAATGAGCTAAAACGTGGCACGGGCCGCGCGGACTTAGAAAACTACTTAGTACTTAAGTACCATACCGCGCGGCTGGTTATTTTGAAAACGCTTGGAAAACGGTATCCTGCCCGTTTTATCGCTAGAAAACAGTCTCACGCTCAAATTCAGTCAAACATAGTTCACAGGTGAAATCGTTTCAGGGCTTCGAGCTATTTCAAAAAGTTGACCGGTATCTAGGTAGGTATTAAGGTATCGTACCTTCCTTTTCTAATTCCCTCCCCCCCTTAAGAGAGAGGAAAGAGGCAACTTCAAGGCTAAAGGGAAACTTCAAGGCCAAGAGGAAACTTCAAGGCCAAGGGGAAACTTCAAGGCTAAGGGGAAACTTCAAGGTTAAGCAAGGTCTACAGGTTTCTTAAGGTATTAACAGCTATAGCTACAGCTATAGCTACGGCTAACTAAGGTACCTAGGTAAAGGGAAGCTAGAATTTAATACTAGAACGGCTACTTTTAAGCCCGAAGCAAACTATAGACCTTAATAAAGAGAAAGTATTTTAAAGAATGAAGGGTACTTTGGAAATGATATTGTAAATAGATGTTGAACGGTATTTTCCTGAAATGGTTTCAGGATTTCTGAATGATGTTTGACTGAATTTCATCTGGAAACCGTTTCTAAAAGAGGGGCCTGGGCGGTATGGTACTTAGCATTGATCATTTGGGCTCGTTTTAAGGAGTTACCACTTGAGTAACAGGTTTCAGCCACACGTATGCATTCGAAAAGCCGACAATGGGAGAGTATGCGCGGTATTCAGAGGTTAGTCCTCAATGGACGAAGGTATACTTAGTCTCAGGATGCCCATTCTGTCGACCCAGCTTTACCAGACACAATCACCTGACAATGTACACTATAGTTTCTCTCGGAACATTCCAAGCTTGGAAACCTTGATAAGGTCGGTATCGTGGAGCGTCGTCGGACATTCGACGAGATAGAGGCCAGTGTCTCTCTTCGAGCAGTCCCGGATGATGTGAAAGACGATCAACTTGTCGTGCAGACATTCACCATTAAAGCTCGGGATGGTCATGACATCCCTGTGCGAAGTTACAATCCCATAACCAGCAAACCATTGATGTCGCGTCCTCTTTTGGTTTACCTGCACGCTGGGGCATTTCTGTTCGGAGATCTCGAATCCGGCGGCCTCAATTGTCGTGTCCTCGCAACAAGGCTAAATATCAGCATACTCAA
Organism: Cytospora schulzeri; assembly: GCA_003795315.1. NCBI lineage: Eukaryota > Fungi > Ascomycota > Sordariomycetes > Diaporthales > Cytosporaceae > Cytospora > Cytospora schulzeri. The sequence continues at coordinate 273,645 of LKEA01000015.1, read as the reverse complement.
TGTCGGATATCGTTTGGCGCCCAAATGGAAATTTCCAACTGGACTCCATGATAGTTATGATGCAACGGTTTGGGTGAGATTTCCATGCCACTTTACGAATATCAGAGACGG
>LKEA01000015.1:152612-273522 GCA_003795315.1 Cytospora schulzeri | reverse complement strand
GGAGACGCTCACGTAGGGGCCCCTAACTGACGTTACATGTATAGCAGGCCGCCGGCAATGCTGAAGAACATTTGAGTGCTTCGTCAACCGCCGGATTCTTGGTTGGGGGTATATCATCTGGAGCGAACTTTGCCGGGGTGATCTCCTATATTGCTCGTGATTCTGGCTTGACGCCACCTATTACTGGTCTCTTCATCTCAATCCCTGTCTGCCTGATGCCACAGGCGTATCATCTTTTGACCCCCGAGACGCGAGACCAATTGCTCAGTCTAGAACAGAATGCCGAAAACCCTTTATTGACACGAAAATCGCTGATGGATATGCAATGTCAGTCTGTTGCGTTTCGTTTTCCTACCTATGAGCACGCAGCTAAGATTGATTTTATGTACAGAACTTTACGGTTGCTCGCCAGAAGACAGTCGGATCTCGTTTCTACTTAACAAAGATCACTCCAATTTGCCCAAAAGAGCATATTTCCAGATCTGTGGTCGAGACCCTTTGCGTGATGAAGCTTTTCTATGGCAAAAGCGTCTACAAGAAGATTCCGGCACCAAAAGCAAAATCCATCTGTACGCAGGAATGCCTCATGGGTCTTGGCGCCTTTTTGCAGATGAAGGCCAGCCAAGAGTGGCTGGATGACTTGGTAAAGGGCATTGGCTTTTTATGCTGTCCTCAGGATGCGGTCCACGAAGTGGACATGAAAGTCAAGGGGATGTGACGACGAGAATCAATGCAAAGACGCGATGATACTCAACAAATGACTACCCTACCAAAACAGTACGTGAGGATACCCGCCTCTGTGCTCTCACAGCTTCGCGTGTTGCCCCGGTGATTCATAGGTTCTGGCCCTTAATCGCAGGCATCTTTTCCATCACCCGTTCCACGGACCCGAGGTTGCTCACTGAGCTGAGTACTTGCCACGGTTTATAATTACTGTCACTTTGAAGATGCAAGTGTGCCTCGCTCCTCATCAGGAGCTGATATTAAGGCATACTCATCTCATTCATTAATACGAATGGACTATAAGCGATAATAACCAGGCTAGCTATTAATCCCACTCCTACCCACTAAACCTTATAGTATGATTAGAATAGGAATTACTAAGTAAAGCCTTAGTAGAATAGGTTAAGTAGGTAAATTCGAGATATAAGTAGGTTAGAATAGAGTAGGTATAGATTCTAATTACTAATCCGGGGGCCTAAAGGCGAAGCCCCCGGATACTTAAGCTAGCTTATATAATTAGATACCTCCGAAGGCCTCTCGCTTATATAATTAAGCTTGTTGGTTAGGCTTTGTACGATCGTACAGTTGGGTAAACAGTTAGGTGCAATAGGTCATTCGTGTTGTTGTCTTCTAGAAGAAGTGAGGCTATCGAGGGCTGGCTGTAGAGGTCCTTATGTAGGCCCAGATTCTGCTGCCTTCCCTTTGAGGCTAGGCAGCCTACCGCCTGCCTAATCAGGCTGTGGCTATTCCACACTGGCAGTTTCTTCTTTGTGCCGTGATGCCCTCGTTTGTGCTAGATCTATCAACAGGCCTTCCCCCCCTCGTATATGCCGCGATTGATTTGGTGAAAGATGAAGGTGAAAGGTGAATAAGGCTCGAGAGTGACTGAGGCTCGAGAGTGACTAAGGCTTCGAGAAAAGTGTGCCCGAGGTCTCGAGAGATGAGGTTTCGAATGAAAGAGGTGAGTGAGGCTATGAGGAAGGTTTATCGTGAGGAAAGGTTTAGGGGTGAGGAAAGGAAGGTCGAGGTTTTCGAGGTTGAGGTTTTCGTAGGTGTATAGTTTTACGCGATAGAGCGCGCCGGTAGGTCGTAATAGCCTCGTCCACAGACAGCTTTCGCCAGTCAGTTTTAGAAGGTATTACGAGGGTCTATCGGTTAATCTCGGCCATTTTCCAGAAGTCCTTATTTAAAAGCTAACATCTGCAGATAGCTTTAATCGTAGCACAGATCTCGAGACTTCGTTCGCGCAACAAGCAGCCCGTAAAGGAGACCTAGGCGTTGCTCGGCGATCTCGAGAAAGGTCTATCTCTTCTTACCTAGCTGTTAGAGATTGCCTAGGTAATCACTAATCAGTGTTGGTCAGGCTTTGTACGATCGTACAGTTGGGTAAATAGTAAGGTGTAATGGGTTATTCGTGTTGTTGTCTTCTAGAAGAAGTGAGGCTATCGAGGGCTGGCTGTAGAGGTCCTTATGTAGGCCTATATTCTGCTGCCTTCCCTTTGAGGCCAGGCAGCCTACCGCCTGCCTAATCAGGCTGTGGCTATTCCACAAAGCTTATATAATTAAGCTAACCTAAGTACTTTATATAAGTACTTCTCGATTAAGGTCCTTTAGGCTTAACTTAGACCTTAAGACTTAAACACTAAAGGAATCTTACGATAATTTCTACTTACCTACTCCTATTTATATAACAGCCTTTCTAGTAGGTAGATTAATTATATAACGAGGCTTTAGTAGAATAGGAATAGAATTAAATATACGGACTAGAATCCATCTACCCCCGACGTTGCGTGGATTCGAGTGGGATTGATGGCCAGCCTGCCCGGCAGACTTCGGCCAAGGTCGAAGATGCATATCCGTTGTCTCCATTTCAGCGTGAGGTCATGAAGGCTCGGATGATTAATCCTTCCGTATTCCTGCTTTCATGGCAGATGGAAATATTCGATTCACAGCCGATCAATCTGGAGAAGCTCGCATGGGCCTGGAGATTCGTTGTGAAAAGAAATCCAATCCTTCGGAGCATATTCTTACGGGATGAAAGAGGTAGCGTGCAGGTCGTTCTTGCAGATGTTGAGCCGGAAGTCAGTGTTTCCGTAGCTTCAGCTGCCGAGGCCGAGCCGACCTTCGCCACGACAAATTTGCCTGTCGTTGATGAGTGTTTCTTGCCTCACAGGGCACACATTATCCAGCATGGCGACAGGTACTTTGTGCACATTGAGCTGGATCACTTGATCATTGATGGCTGGTCGCTCAAGTCCGTCAAATCAGCCTTGCTAGAGGCGTATACCACGGGAGGTGTCAACGCTCTCAGCCAGCCTCCATCATATAAGACTTTTATTTCCGCCCATCATACTGGTCGTGTTAAAGCAGATAATAGGCACTGGGCTTTGACACTCCAACAGCAACGGCCATGCTTGTTTCCGTACAAGCACAGCTCGAATGTCGAAGGGGAGCTGCCTCAGTACAGCCCGAGGAAGGCCATCATCTACTTACCAGAGATCAAGGTTCAGTCAGTGACAGCATTCAGCGTCCAGCATGGCATCACATCCGCCTGTATATTTGATGCAGCATGGGCACAGACCCTGAGTTTCTACACGCATTCGCCAGATGTGGCGTTCGAATACGTTGTATCCGGTCGTGACGAAGATATTTCAGGTATATTCGACATTGTCGGTCTCCTAATCAATGTCATTCCATATCATATGGACGACGTGTCGCCTCACAGTGGCCCTTTGGGACTTGCACACCTGGCCCAGCGGATGCAGGAACAGCGGGCAGAGGACAGCCTGCACACTGCCAGCAACGTCAGAGAAGTTATTGAATATGATCTGGGAAGGGGGAACAGCTCTCAACTTCCAGAAGCGTCCCACAGCTGTCGAGGTGGCGAAAGTGAGAATAGACGACGACCTCAGGAAGTCAAATGATCCTTGGCATGTGAGTACTCCTTACCAACACCCACCAGATCCAAGCCGGTTCTTAGTATCCTCGATCTTTCAAACCTTGAAAGGAAATGAAGATCGCTAACTACTTGTCCTTCACAAGTTCGATGTACTGGTCAGGGTTTTGCATATCACGGATGATGCAACCTTTCGACCTTCATTCGAATTCGACGCTGAGTTCTTCGATACAGAGCATATGAATCACATTGCTCAGGATTTCTGGAGGAGATTAGAAGAAATATTGGCTTAAGTAGTATTAACCGTTAATGCAGTATTACTGGTACCACAATACCCTTATGGCTAAAATGTTTACGTACCATAGATATAGGCGTGCGTTATGGCTGCTTCCTGTTTGCGCGCACTCAAGTGATAATTCTACTCCGATGCATTCCCGAATTAGGGTCAGTTGTGACTACCCTTCGTAAATTTGAGATATCTCCCTTACGAATGCTCATATCCCGGGCACCGGACAGGATAGCCTCCGAACGGACATAGAAGCTCTCGTCAGGTGGCCTTGAGCAAAATTTAGGCGCGAAGCTTGTCCGCGATTACATTAGTTGATCTTGCGCGGACAGTGCCACTCTGATTATGGGAGAGATCGCCCATCAATACTTAGTCGCAATATCAGGCTTCGACACTAGTATGGGGGCCTTGAAAAATGATACCGTCGTATATTTTCGAAATTGGCCATAAATCTTGGTCGTTAGCCTGGGGTAGGTACCCAAGCAGTACCAATCGACGACTTGATTCGAGGGAGCAGGGAGAATCATTTGTCTTGATTACTTTTAGCTCCAATATGTGTTGCGAAATACTAGGATCACATGGTGGGATCCAGTAGATAGTAACAGACTACTTTAGTTGCCTCGAACAGTTAGAGTATATTCCTCAAGATTCTGCGCCATGTCGCCCTAGTTACACAGAATTGAGATATATCCATCAAAGTTTGGCACTACATGTATAACCTCTCCAGCCCAAACGTATTGAAATCCTCATCAAAACGTCCTCATGAATATATGTATATATGTAGCTCTCACTCCACGCCGAGGGCCAATGGATTTCCCTTTTCTTCCTTTTCAAAATCTTCAGTTTCTGAGGCTTGATAATGATCATAAACCACATCCAATATTGACCACACAACCTGAGAACAAATATACATTCAAAGCACCATTATCCACCCGATAAAATACTCGCCAATACAGACGGAGGCAATTTTACAAGCAACCATGGAGCACTCCGGGCCCAATAATAACTCTGACTGCATGTGCCGAGGACCTCCATATCCTCTTTGTGACTCCTGCATCTATCTGGTGCCTATAACAGTGCTTTACAAGTAAGTCGATATGCTACATGATTACATAACTTCTGGGTAGCCAAACCCAACCCCCCCCCCACACTCCGACCAACAGCCCCATGAATGATGCTGACAAAGATGGAAATCATCAATTTAGTCTCCAACCATTCAATGCACCTCCTCCTCGAGCTCCAGGCCAGGATGATGACGACGACGATGGAAATATTTATGAGATAACCCTCATCTATGCATCTGACCCTGTACACGAAGAGGCCGATAGCGATGAGACGCACTCCTACATGCAGCTCAGAGACGGTCCTGGGTTCAACACCGATGCTCATGCCGCTGAATTCGGCACTCACGAGGACGAGGAACTAGAGAGCAACAACGACGCGGTGTCAACTCTGTCGTCGGCTCCGCACACTGACGAGGCCGTTTTCGATGCGTCCTCGGACTACCAGGAGTGTCTTGGAGAAAGTTCCGGGGATCCCACCGACACGGATGCCCTTTCTGAGGCATCTTCATCGGATGAAGAAGTTGATATCTCTGAGTTTGATGGTTGGACTACTCAGCAGCTCTTTCAAGAGTGTGGGGCCATACTGCAAGAAATCTTGGATATCGAGGGGGGGGTATTGGAAAATCTAGAGACACCGCAGGATGAGTGATCATTGCTCTCTCTCTCTCTCTCTCTCTCTGACTACACAGACGTCACCGTCTGACGACAAGTCGGGAATGACAGCTGTGATCTCGAAGGTGAATCAACAGAGAAAACATATTTGGATGGGTGCGTTCAACTCGGGACAGGGATGGAAAACCTGGGCGTCAGAGCTGCTTTCTCTATACTATGTAGGAACCTAGGCATAAAGATTGTCTGGAACATTTGAGATTTCATGTAATTTCGAGGTTGGATCCTGCTGTCTACTTAGCAGCTTAGTTGAGGGTTCCAACTACACACAAGTTACGTATGTACACTGTTGTATACTGAATAATGTATTTCAGTCAAACATTATGGCCAAGCCGCAAGAACTTGAATCATCCGACGCGAATTCTATGCCACCTGAGACATGGGGAGAAGACTTCGGGAGAGAAGGTAGACATGAGTTGTCTTCGAACCAGCAATGCACATTCATTCATGGTCCCGTCTGTTGAACCCCTTTCCACACACCCTCTTATCTACTGCAGGAGAGTACCTCCACTGGTACTGATAACACTCCCAGTATTGTTCGTATCCTTCATCAGATAGATATAAGCCTCGCCCACCTCCTCAGGCCGGCCAGCCTTCCCGAGTAAAGCCCCTGCCACCACCGCCGTAGCGATCCAGTCGCGCCCCTCACCGCTGGGCCCCCACAGCTCTGTCTCGGTCGCGCCGGGGCTGACGGCATTGACACGGATGGGCGCCATCTCCACGGCCAAGGCGCGGGCGGTGCCGAACAGGTATGCCGACCAGCCACTTCCGACAGCGTAGCCCTTGAGGGGCTTCTCGCCGACCGAGCCCCCAGTGAAGATGATGGAGGAGGTCCAGTGCGGCTTGAGGAAGCGCGGGGCCAGCTTGGCGATCAAGAGGGGGGCGAGCAGACGGCTGGGGTCGAGACATCGTGTCAGTATGAATAACAGCGGAAAGAAAAGGGAGGGGGGCGGTTGGGCTGGACAACTCCGTACAGTGGTGCGGTCTCCTTGAAATGCTCAGCGGTGTATTCAGAGATGGGCTTGAAATTGGCGAGTCCGGCCGTCACGATGATATGGTCGAGCGCGCCACCGTTAGCCTCTGTAACTTGGACAAAAAGCTTCTCGAGGTGGTCTTCCGAGTCATAGCCACTGATGTCGACAGTGTAGCCGGAGATTTTGGCGTCAGGGACTGAGTCCTTGATCTGTATGACGGCGGCGTCCACACGCCTTGGATTGGACGAGGCGATGGCGACTCTGACGCCTTCCTGACAGGCAAGTTTGGCGGCGGCGGCGCCTATGCCTGAGGAACCACCGATAATGAGGATCGATTGGTTCTTGATAGGAGGCATAATGGCAACGAAACGGCTGGAGCGGAAAGTGTAAAGAGGTGTGTGTTGAATTTTCTGTAGAGGTTGATTGTACTTTAATCAAGCCTCTTTGTCGAAGCCACCTCATGGTGATGGGCATATTTATATTGTATCCAAGGGAGGTGACCACCTTGCCGGACTTTGGCGTTAATGCCCGAGCATTGCGCTGATGTTCTCCCACGCCAACCACGTAATCGTAATGGCACAAAGAGGAAAGATCGCAGTCCCCAATGTCATCAAACAGTGGTGATACTATCACCAAATCCCAGTTAGTCATGGCTCGATCGATGAATACGAAACTGGGTTAGCTTGTTAAGGGCCTCTCCGGAATTAATGCATACTATATCCCCATACCCCCGGGCTGCATGTCACCCTGAAGGCTGTAGATCTCACTGGTACATTGTTGCTCGCTTTTATCCAACTGACCTGTGTCAGATGTAGTCACATTATAGTGCTTTGTACTGCCAATACAGATCGAGAACAGAGCTCAAACATGTAACAGTCAGTATCCGGCTGAGGCCGGCTGAAGAAATGCACTTGAACTCCCCACCCCATCAACAGTACGAGTCTGAGACCGGTTTGGCAACAAGGCAATTCTGAAAGCCGTCCGTGCAATTCCATTCTGCCTGAGGCTCATAGAGTATACAGGTACCAGAGACTGTAACCTGGAGCCAGCCATGCATGTGACCAGCAAGGAATGTGGAGGTAAGGATCTCTGACTGCGTCAAGTCTGGCGATGGCTCCTCCGGCGATGTCATTCGAGACGACAACAATGCAAACTGATATGTCTCCAGCTTCTCACTGAAAAGGCACACCTCGACGATGAACTCGGCTTCATTGTGATAGACGTTGCAGGAAGATGACATGAAGTTGAAAACAAGGGTATGTAATTAGATAAGCTGCCAAGCTTCCGCTGCGGGATCGATTGTGCTGCTGACCCACATGAGCTCCCAAGACAATTGATCTGGAACCCCTCCAACATAAGATGTCCCTCAAATCACCCCGCGCTCTCTCCCAGTACATATGATCTCTAAGCTGACTCTCTTCTATAAACACCACCATTGAACAAAATCGAACTTGAAAACAAAAACAGTCTGCCCCCCACCAGCAGAAACCCCACAACCACACCCCCATTGATCCCACCAGAAGTCGCAAAGCAACACCCACCCGCCATGGCATCCCACACCCACGACGGCAGCGGCCCGCACTCGCACTCGCACGCCCACGACGGCGGCTTCAACGCCCAGGAGCACGGCCACTCGCACGAGATCCTCACGGGGCCCGGCTCCTACCTGGGGCGGGAGATGCCCCTCACCGAGGGCCGGCAGTGGGCGGGGCGGGCCTTCACCATCGGCATCGGCGGCCCCGTGGGCAGCGGCAAGACGGCGCTCATGCTGGCGCTGTGCCTGGCCTTCCGGGAGAGGTACAACATCGCCGCCGTGACCAACGACATCTTCACCCGCGAGGACGCCGAGTTCCTCACCAAGAAGAGGGCCCTGCCCGCCGAGAGGATAAAGGCCATCGAGACGGGTGGCTGCCCGCACGCCGCCGTCCGGGAGGACATCAGCGCCAACCTCGCCGCCCTCGAGGACCTGCACGTGCAGTTCGGCACGGACCTGCTGTTGATTGAGAGTGGTGGCGACAACCTCGCCGCGAACTACAGCAGGGAGCTGGCCGACTATATCATCTACGTTATCGACGTGTCTGGTGGCGACAAGGTGCCGCGGAAGGGAGGACCTGGCATCACGCAGAGTGATCTGCTCGTTGTCAACAAGACGGATCTTGCTGAGGCCGTGGGCGCGGACTTGAGTGTTATGGAGAGGGATGCGCGCAAGATGCGAGAGGGTGGCCCGACCGTGTTTGCGCAGGTCAAGAAGGGTGTTGCCGTCGACCATATCTGCAATTTGATCTTGAGTGCATGGAGGGCGAGTGGTGCCGAGGAGGTACAGAAGTCAAAAGGCGGTCCAACACCAACACCAGGCCTAGACGCTCTGAAGGAATAAACAAGTGGATGGTAAACCTGGATAAACTTGGGAGAGGTATATATATATATATATATATATATATATGTAGATATATGTAGATATCAAGGCTTGCCAATAATGTAGGCAATCACTAGATCTTGGTATTCATCTATAATGATAATCCCTAGCGACTGTACCCTATTCCAAAACGCCATTTCATGACCTCATGCAGTGTGCCTTTTCTAACCCCACACGCAGAGCTGATTTTAAGTGTTCTTACTCCTCCATAACCTCATCTGCCTCGGTTGGCACCTCGGAAGGATCCAGCAACAGACCCTGCAGCGGCGTTGCGTTGCGTGGCCAAACCCGCTTGTACAAACTGACACCAATGGTATCCTGAGGGTTGATGTGCCCATCAAACGTGGCCTTGAAGTATCCATGGGTACCCAGAGGCTCCTTAACGAATCCACCTCGTCCCCTCTTCGTCCACAGAGGCAGAGCCTTGAACCACTCGACATCCTCCCTGTTGAAGAACATGTAGCGGATAGTGACAATCCTCTTGTGGATGTGGTAAGGGTGACCGGTCAGGACGACTCGCTTGGCGACGACACGGTTGGTAGATGGGGCCAGAGACGTGCCAGTACCGATCAGAGTCAAGGGCAGGTCGGGATCGTCCTCGTCTCTCTCCTCATCAGGCTTTGATCGTCTGTAGAAAAGAGCAGGCACGGAGCCCCACGTTACCGGTGCCATGAAGGTGGCTACTGCTGATTGGCCTGGGTGCAGGTAACGGCAGTACTTGTGAACGTCGTTTGGAGTGTTGCCGCCCAGCGAGAACAGAGGCTTGATGATGAACCTCCGAGGGCCACATTGCATGATGAGCTCCTCCTTGGACTTGATAGGTCTGGAATAGTCCGAGCTGAGGTTGATGAGGAAGTTGACAGCCGTCCGCTTCTGCTCGTGTCGCAGGAGGGAGAACATTGTCACTGGCCTGGCTGGGTCGAATGTCTGGCGAACCTCGGCAGAGACGCCCTTGATGTGGATATGGACCCGGGTTCCAGGCTGCACACCCCCCACAAGAGCTTCGTTTCGCGCAAGACTTCGAGCAGCCTGGTAGTTTTGGACTTGTAGAAGCCGGCGCCATTCCTCAGGCTCGTGCGCCCGATCCTCGTCCTGCTCCCAAGGACTGGTCCGCAGACTCTTCAATCCTCGGTACCTGGCCAATCTCTCGCGTGCTAGGACGTTAGGGGGGAGCTCAATCTCATCAGGGAACTCCAGATCTTCCTCAGCTTCATCCCTCTTCCTCTCCCTGTAAGTGGCTAACTGTGCTGCGTCCTCGTCCTCGTCAAGCTCCTCGAACTTCTCTGATCGTGGGTACTCTGAGCGTCCACCTTCGGTCATGGCATCCCCGGCAAGCCCCTCCATGCCATCTTGCGGCTCTGCAGGAGCCTCCTCCTCTTCGTCCTCCTGCATGTCGAGGTCCGTCATCTCGGAGCCGTCATCAGAGACGTTGTCGTCAAGGTACCAGGCTGCTTGGTACTTTGATGTGCCCTTAGGCACTCTCATCAGGTCGATAGGCTTGAATTCTTCATCCTCCGAGAAGTAGTGATGGTCGTCCAGCAATACACCCTTTTTTGTGGACGGCGCGACAGAGGTGGCATCGTCAAGGTCGATATCTCCGTCTGCGTCATCCATGAAAGCCTTCTCCGGTGCCAGGTCGTCCAGATCGTCTTGATCTTCGGTGGGAACAGCGAGTGTCTCCTCGGTGTCGACACTCATTCCTCCGTCGGCATTCTTACCCCGTTTTGAAAGAGGTGCAGCAGTGATCTTCTCGATCTTGAAAGCGCCCCAGTCACCAACTTGCAACAATCGGTCGGCCTTGAGACCCTTGCCCCTGACCACACCAGTAAGAACAGTTGAGGCTTCGTCCGAGTCCGCAAAGTTGATATCCTCCACGAGCATCCAGCTCCGCTCGTCCCTCCACTTGATTCCCTTGGGAGTGGTGCTGCAGAGTGATCTTATCAGGTTTGAGCATTCTACCCTGTTGTCTAGGCTGTAGAGCTTGTGCTGTTCCGGGTGGAAATGCGTGATGTATGATCTCAAAGAATCGAGGACCGAGTTCTTCTGTTTGGCAGGACCGGCCTGGTCCAGGCCTTGAACAACGGTGAACAGGGTTGATAGGCCCTGGCTTTCCACACTCCGGAGGATCAGCTCGCCAAGGTCATCCACCTCGACATCGGCTGATAGAATGAGAATGACAAAGTCGGCAACCCTGGCGGCGTCCACACAGGCTGTGAGATCCCGGGGCAGAGCAGTATACTGGAGCTTCTGCTTGAACCTGTCGACCGACACACGGGACGAGCCAATGGTGACCTCTTGCTCAATATCGATACTCTGGTTCAGAGCACGAACAGCGGCAGTGGCATCGCCATCGGGGCATAGGGGGATGACGGCGACGTTTCGGGGAGCGCCGTCTTTGCCAGAGAAGATAAGGTTCTCTTGCTGGTGCTCCTTCTGCTTCTGTTGTTGCCGTTGCTTGGCTTGGTTTTTTCGGTCGATTTTAGACATGACTTGCTGGTGTGGTGTCTTTCGGCGATCGTTTGGAACCTTGCCTAAGAGCAGGAAATACCCGTGTTAGCCAACAGGACAAGCAATAAGCGACACTGAAAATGGAGGGCAAGCTGGGGCTATGAGTGCATAAGTGAGGCGTGCAGCGACCAGTCCCCTCAGTGGAATTATATAATCAGGTCGCATTCGGCGTGAGTCACCATACCTTTGAGTTGGTCTCTCATAGAGCCCTTGGTTGCCTTCCTCGACTTGAAAGCCTTGTTGCCGACCTTGGTGGTCGCCCTATGCGAATGGCTCATGGCGGACGACATCTTTGCGTCGCCACCTGCCTTAAACCTAAACGGAAGGGGGATAGACGCCAGATTGGAGAAAGTGGGAATATTGCACTGCAATACAGATGGAACGGTATAGACAGGCGAACTACCACGATTGGCGGTAGTTGGTGTATGTTTGTATGGAATTAACTTTCTGTTTTTCTACGTTCCTTCTATGGAAAAGCACATGCCGCCCGCGCCCGCCATTTTGCTGCAAATCGATGTTTGCCCCGCCAATTTTTGAAATTTCTTGTGGTCCCTGCATCCCACATCCCTGCTTATCGTTCTTATCGTAGGATAAGCGATGGAGCCGATCCTTGCAGCACCAAAGAAAAAGTTCAGGATTCAGATTCCAACATTGAACTTCTTTTGCTGGCACTCTTGAGACTTACACTGGTCATTCAACCCACCACCAATCACCCAATATGGCCGACGATACGAATAGGCCCGAGGCCAATGGCGCCTTGAAGGTCCAAAACGCCAGGACAACACTTCTGTCAAAAGAAGAACAGCAGCGCCGGAAGCGACAAAAACAAGCCAACCGGGACTATGGCCGAGGCAAAGGTGTCGACGTGCGCGGCGTGCGCGACAAGAAGCTGCGAACCAACATGCAGAAGTTGGAGTCTAAATACCAGTCTGCCATCACCAAGGCCAAGGACGCTGAGATCCTGTTGGAGAACACCCCCGGTTTCCTCGAGCCAGAGCACGAACTCGAGCGCACGTACCGGGTCCGCCAGGAGGACATCACGAGCGAGACTGCCGTCGAGACCGCCCAGAAGCGATTCGACCTTAAACTGGATCAACTTGGGCCGTACCACTGCGAGTACACGAGGAACGGAAAGGAGCTGCTGCTCGCCGGCCGGAAGGGCCATGTTGCGACAATGGACTTCCGGGAGGGCAAGTTGGGATGCGAGCTGCAGCTGGGCGAAACCATCAGGGATATTCGATGGCTTCACAACAACCAGTACTTTGCCGTGGCACAGAAGAAATACGTATACATATACGACCGGAACGGTGTTGAGTTGCATTGCCTGAAGAAGCATGTCGAGGTCTCGCACATGGAGTTCCTCCCATACCACTTCCTCCTCGCGACGCTGGGTATGTCGAGCAACCTCAAATACCAGGACGTCTCGACCGGCCAGCTCGTCTCCGAAATCCACACAAAAGGCGGCGCCCCATGTTCCTTGACACACAACCCATGGAACGCAGTATGCCACATCGGCCACCAGAATGGCACAGTCACATTATGGTCCCCTAACTCCTCCGAACCTCTCGTCAAACTCCTCGCACACAAGGGCCCAGTGCGCTCCCTAGCAGTCGACCGCGAAGGCCGATACATGGTCTCGACTGGCCAGGACATGCGAATGGCAGTCTGGGACATCCGTATGTTCAAGGAGGTCAACTCTTACTACACCCGCGCACCCGCGTCCTCTGTCGCAATATCAGACAGCGGCCTGACGGCGGTGGGATGGGGAACGAACACAACGATATGGAGAGGTCTGTTCTCCAAACATCGCGCTCAACAAGAAAAGGTCCAGAGCCCTTACCTCACGTGGGGTAAGGAGGGCAAGCGTGTCGAGAGGGTCAGATGGTGTCCCTTCGAGGATGTCTTGGGCATTGGTCACGACCAGGGATTCTCGTCGATCCTGGTACCAGGCGCTGGTGAGGCCAACTTCGACGCACTGGAGGTCAACCCATACGAGACCGTCAAGCAGCGACAAGAGGCCGAAGTTAAGCAGCTGCTCAACAAGCTGCCTCCCGAGATGATCGCTCTGGACCCCAACTTTGTGGGTAACCTGGACCTGCGGTCCGACAAGGAGAGACAGGCGGAGAGGGATTTGGATGCGCCGGCAGTGGACATTGAGACTGAGATCAGGAACAAGGCGCGTGGTAGGAGCGGCGCGCTGAAGAAGTACATCAGGAAGCAGAGAAAGAGGAATGTTATCGACGAGAAGAGGATGCGGGCGGATGAGATCTACAACGAGCTGCAGCAGAAGAACAAGGCATCGCATGAGCAGCAACAGGAGGAGCTGGGCCCGGCGTTGGCACGGTTCGCGAAGAAGGAGAAATGAGTCTGAGGATAGGCTTTCAGATACCCATTTTTGGCAACCAAATATATTGCATGAGGCGTCCTTGCCTGAAATTCACCGTCTATTTGCCCGTCCATGTCCCTCTGGTAACCTTCCCTCTACCCTAGACTTGATTCTTTGGTTTTCTTTCACTTTTGTTTTCGGCCCCAACGCCATTGCGATGCAGTTTCTTAGAAAATGACAGTACACATCGGACATCCCACCACAAGGTTGCCCTTCCAGCCGACATTCGATTCTGTTCTAATTGGTGCCCCCTCCCAGTTGGTACACCTGGGGCTTTGCTACATTCCTGGTTGGTGTTGTTTCTACCTCTTCAATCGGCATTAGATGCCGTACTTCTGGAGTCTTGCTTTTTCACCTAACCCCATTGTCTCAGACTGTATGGATGACCAGCCTACAGCAGCTTCAAGTTGCCCGTGACCTGGTCGACCATGGACTTCGGCGCGGGACCAACACCCAGCACCGTCATGCTACCAGGCTCGATCTGCGTCCGGCCGGCATCGACAATGACCTCTGCGGTGATGCCGAGGCTCTGGGCCTTGCCCATCAGCAGCTCCAGCTCGTCGCTGCCCTTGGTCTGCACGGCGACCTTGGCCTGGCCGTGGCGCTCCCAGCGGTGCAGCAGGCGGGCCTCGGGGGAGGTGGCGCCGGCCCTGGCGGCGGCGCGGGAGAGTGTCTTGTAGCAGGCGAGGGTGGCGTGGCCGCACTGGGCGGCGATCTTGCCCTTGGTCATGCCCAGGTCGGACCGGACGACCAGCACCATCTTGCACTCCTCGCCCGTGTCCTCGACGGGCGCCAGGCGCTCCGCCTTGCGGGTCTTCTCCTTGTCCTTGGGGTTCTGCCTCAGGCCCTGCTTGTGGTCGGCCTCCTCGCCGTTGGCCCAGTTGGGCGCGTGGTCGAGCACCGTCTCGTCCTCGTCGATGTCCGTCTCGTCGCTGTCGACGGGGTCGTCGTAGTTGGCCCGCGACTCCTTGTGGAGCTCAGGGGAGATGAGGTACCCGCGGATCGAGTAGACTCCTAGCATGAAGCCCGAGAGGAAGGTCACGATGCTGGTGGTTATCACCACGAGGGTCGTGATCGATGTCTCTCTGTCGGACATGGCGGCGGTGTTGATGGGAGGTGGGGGATTTGGCTGGTTGATTAATTTAAGCCGCTAAAAGCAAGTAGCCGGTGGAAGGGCTAACTGGCGGTTGATTTGGGGAGTGAAGTCTAGAACAATCCTCGATTGTAGGTTGCGTCCGTGTTGGGCGGCGACTTAGTGATGGCTTGCGAAAGGAGGTCGAGATGCAGGTCATTTCAATCGATTGGAAATTCCTGGCTTGATTTCAGGCCAGCACTAGACTTTGCGTCACTGCAGGATAGGACTGACAGGGGTGACCCCTGTAACGCCTGGGCACTGACAGACTGACAAGCGGGACGGCAGATCACTGGGACAAGCCGAATGCTACCACAGGATGGTTCAACTATAAACCAGATGAGATGGGTCCAGATCAGGAACAACATGAAATCATGGGCAAATAATATGAGAACCTGAACCAACAGCATGACACCGTAAAAAAGCAGCATACACACTCTGGATTTCTCGTCTTTGGTATCGATTTTCTGGGCTTCTCCCCGGTTATTCTTGTCGGTAGACAAACGATTGGAGGGTCCATGATGAGTTATTGAATTCACGAATTCTTCAAATAATGAGTACGTATAGAGTCATGATACCCTGCTGGAATGATATACATACTCAGTTACAGAGGTCATCATCGAATAATGTTACAGTCGCTCAGAAGTCATCAGGCTTATCTGGACTCACCTGGCCAGCAGCATCGGCGCTCAAACTACTACCTGCTGTAGGTATCGCGGACAACCGTAATCTTTGGCTAGTATTGCATTTACTGGAATCTGATGTGGAGTAAGTAACTGGGCTTTGCGGATATGTCGAAAGTATAGAACAATCAATAGTGATTGGTGTGCTTGTCTTGCTATGTCACCAAGGTGAAGAGCCATGGAGTCGATATGTTACGGTGATTCACCTCGCGAAGAGACGGGACTTGCTACCAAGTCCTATAGCAAACCCTATTGTATTGTCAGAAAATATTCCGACTCTCAATCTATGCTATATCTCTCTCGCCATGGTAATCAGATTCAATATCCAGTGCATACCACTGTCCATGTGCTGAAGGAATATCAATCGTCCCCTGGTCTCGGCGTCCGTGCGCCTCCGGGCCGAGGATGGAGCAGCGGGGCCGTCCCTTGTATCAGTCACGCCCCGGTTTTTCCGACCTCACCCTTCCTGCCTTGGCATGTGCTCATTACAGACATTACCAAATACTACGTCTCAAGCTTGTAGTTTATAGGGACAATCATATTATCACTATGGGGGACCAGAAAGCCATTGTGGTGGGCCTCTCAGGCTGCTCATCCAGCGGCAAGACTACGCTGGCCAGGTTACTACGAGACATCTTCCCCAATACATTCATCCTACATGAAGATGACTTCTACCGCCCAGAAGAGGAGTAAGTATGACGAAGAGGAGAGTAGATGGTCTCAGGAGAGATTGTTCACTAACACCTCCCAGACTACCATTCAAAGATGGCGTCCGAGACTGGGACTGTGCCGAGTCCATCAACATCCCCGACATGGAAAAGGCACTATCACACATTCGCACCGAAGGGACATTTCCGGTAAGAACAAGCAGCGGTGGTCCGAACAAGACGCACCGCAGCAGCCACGGCGTGGTGTCCCCTCCTCCCTGTACTCCCAAAATATCACCATCTTGTCAAGAAGGCCCACCCTGCTTACCAGACCGCTCGTCTTCCGCTTGCCCCCCTTCACAGCCCTTCGTAGACTCCAAAGAAGACAAGAACTCGGTCGGGAAATGCCCAGCATCCACCGCCACGATAGAAGCCATGAAGGCCAAGGTCCAGGCGTGGGTACAGCCAGGCAGCCCAGGTCACGATATACTCGCAGGCGACAACGCCCCACGGTTGTGTCTCCTCGACGGGTTCCTGCTCTACTCGCCGCCAGACTTCTCAAAGATCATGGACCTCATCGACATAAAGCTCTTCCTGCAGGTCTCCCACGAGAAGGCGACGCAGCGGCGCGAGGCGAGGGATGGGTATGTCACGCTCGAGGGGTTCTGGAAGGACCCACCAGGGTATGTGGACAATGTTGTGTGGCCGAACTATGTTGAGGCGCATCGGTGGATGTTTGTGAATGGTGATGTTGAGGGCGGGAAGTTGGATTTGCAAGTGTTGAAGGAAAAGGGGATTTTGGCGCAACTGGAAAAGGGAGGCGTTGCGGTCGACTTCGATTTTGAGCAGACGTTGGAATGGACTGTTGATAGGGTCATGGAAGCTTTGGAGGGGTGGCATGGCAGGGCGCAGAGGTAGAGGTAGCTGGGCGGGTGCTAGCTGCAGTGGATCGCATCGCAGAATGAACAGAGGTGGTGGTTGGATGTGGAAGCAACCTTCGTGAAGCTCCCAGGATATCGAATCGCAAGGGGCGGGTGATGGAGTTGTAAGGTAAAGGGAATAGCCTCTACTTCCAGAAATCAATGAGAAAGTGTGCTAGATGGCATGAGTGAATGCACAGGTTGCTGCAGGAGCAAAGGTAGGCCGAGGGTAGGGGGGGGGGGCTGCCACCTTGACCACCTACCAAACGATTTGTAGTATGCTTATAAGGGCCGGGGCTACCGTCCTCCCATATTCGGTGAGCGAGGCCAGGGAAATTCCGTGGTCACATGGTGTAACTGTTAGGCCTTCGTGGTTACTGAAGAGGACAGGACGCCTGGGTTCCGTTTACGGTCCAATTTAAGGGCGAAGGGGCAGGCCTCGGCTCACATTTTTGGACCAGGGTTCAAATCCCGCCTGGTGTAATTCTTTATATTCTTTGGATTTGTGTTTCCATATCTCCTTTCCTTTTTGCTTTCCGTTTCTCTTTTCCGAGGCCTAGATAGACGAATGTGATTTGCCAATAGAAACCTTTGCAGCATACCTGAGGCATATCTACAAGCACTAGCAGAGCCAGCATGTCTATTCGCCCGAAGAGACTTCTCTACGTAGTCTTCAACTATTGCATCTCCTGGAAACACACCATGATCACCTCTAGTACTTCGAACCAGTTTAACAAGTGTTGAGCGTATACAGACCTACAACCTCTAACCAAGCTCTTCTCGTGCTCATAACTTCTTCCATAGCCAGCCAAGTAATTTGAGAGAACATCGTCTCTGGTTGCAAGACAGTGATCATGACGAGAAGGGGCAGCAAGTCTAGCCAACACCGATTCGAATGCCGAGTCGATGGTGTGAGACCGAAGTTATGCCACGGGGGTGGGGTGGATATGATTCGCGACTATAGGAGGCCAGACTGGGAAGGTCAGGATTTGGCAATTTATCACACAGAAGACTTGAAACGAGGACCGAGAAGTCTAGCATACTGAAATCGGGAAGCAGGAAGCGGGAAGCAAGCTATTAGTATCAAGCACTGTGTATTTCATGCAAGGCTGGATACTCAAGGTGGTATAATGTCAATCCACTGAGATGTGTTTAATCAGACTATCTATACTACTCCGTCATGTCCTGTCCGTTAGGCGCCCTAACTCTGCCATGTGTTCGAGACTTTGGTAGCAGTACTACAGGAGGCAGGCACTGTGATGGTGTGGTTGGGATCCGCCTCCCATGTAACTGACCCACTACTACCGACTCTGATGTATTTATACTCGACGACCGTACCCGGACTCAGCTTGACAGAGACGGCCCAGAGCGGATTTGAAGAAGTGTACGCGCTGGCGTCAAGAGCCACAGCGTCGTTCGTATCCCAACTACCAAGAGCATCGACATTCCCTACTATCTTGATTGTCTCCCCGTATGTTGTCGTCACGAGTTCGTCGAATGTCACCAAGACCGATGTTGCCGTCGCGCAGGCCCCCGATGTGCTCGATGTCTTCGTCGTGGTCGTGGTCGTGGCGGCCGCAGTGGTCGTGGGGCTGGCGGTCGTCGTGCTGTAACCTGATTGGGGAGTCTGGGACGTCGGGAACGAAGTCGATGTGGCCGTTGAATACGACCCGACAATAGAGGTAGCAGAGCACGTCCCGGGGACCGTGTCGCCGGAAGACGCGCCCCAAGAGGATGGGACAACGCCAGCTCGACGGTTAGCTGCGCTCAGAAAGGCAGCGTAGGACCATGTCAGGTCGTAGGCGGATAGAGGAGTGCCGGTGGATTTGTCGAACTGCTCGGACAGGGAACCGTTGGAAGCGGCATACGTAGCAACGACATTCATATATCCCTCGGCGTATGTAGTCACCGCATCAAAGAGGGTCGTGTATGTAGCTGAATCCGAGTCGTAGGTGCCTGCAGTAACTGAGTCGTCGAGGTCCTTGAAGAAAGCCAGTGATGTCGATGTCACCTCGATGTAGCCCTGAGAATCCCACACGATTAGGGCGTCGTAGAGCTGCTCAGCCGCGGCTAAGGTACACAAATACCATGGGTTTCCGTTGTAGTAGACGTCCTCCGCGTATCGGCCGACGGCAACCGCGGTTCCTTCTGCGATTCCAGAATTGAGGGCATACACAGAACGGAATGAGTCGGTTACAGCTTTGTGGTTGGCCCTATGTTGATTGTTCAGTCAGTGAATTGAGTTTAACCATTGGTGTCCATCAAGAACTAAAAGATACAGTAATGAAAAAAAAACATTATACTCACAAGGCCTTGTCACTGCAAGGCTGGAAAGTCGCCGAGTCGCACCCAACTGTAGGGTCAAAAGTAGAAATCGATGCTAGGATAGTATTCGCATCCTTTCCAGTACGGCCATTGTTCTCATTGACTAAAGTTGTGTCAACGCAAATCACGTGAAAATGCGGCTAGAAGCTGAAACCTCAGGACGATAGTCCTTAGGAAGATAGCCCAAAGGGAGGGAACTTACTATTCGCAACGATGTATCCACCGGAAGACGACCAAAAGCTTTGGAGGAAGCACAAAATTTGAGGTGCAATGTCACTGCAACCAGTACATGTCTTTCCGAGCACAGAAGCAAGCGCACTACCCTGGACAAGGGACCGATGCTGGCTCGCAGTGGTAAAAAAGGAGCTACCAGAAACCTCCTCCCAGAGGTCGAAACCAGTATCATTCCTGGACGCATTCTCGTTAGTCTGATTACACAACCGCCTATTTGTCAAGCCTGAGCCTCACCAATATTCAGCCACATAGTTCAAGTCATTCTGGATGATGGGCCACAGGATGCTTGAGGCTGTTGAAGAGTAACCATTCTCGATGAGCCAGTTGGCATAAGTGATGAGAGTGATGGCTCTGAGAGCAGGACCGTCTCTTTGTGGCCGACCTACAATCCTCATCAGTCTCATCAGTCACCCGTGCCGAGGCTGGAGAGGAGCACATGTCCTTCAGACTTACCCCAGCTGTCCGTGAAGGCAGACAGGTCGACATTGAATTTTGGCTCGCCAAGACCGGTGCCGTCGGAGAGAGAGCCGGACGGGTTGGATACACCTTGCAGATAAGCTTGAGCCGCAATGTAATTCTCAATTTCTGTCTGTAGGGTGGTGTTGTAGCTGTTCTCAAAGGTGTCCACCACCTCTTTAAAGGTGAGTGCAGAGTCTCGGGTCCACGTATACCAGTAGTCAGGGTTGACCTTGCTTGGGGACGCGATCACTGCTCCAGCTGCAACGCCATTGGCATAGCAGCCGTCTGGCCCGAGGTTGCAAAGCAGTCGGGAGATGGCGATGGGGCTTTCTGTTGCTACGAAGGAGTCGACAGAGCGCCTAAGAAGGTCCCCCTGGTACCTGACGCGACTAGCATCGGGATGACCGAGGACGGCCTGGTAGGCATGAGTGCCTAGGAGCAGTAGAGACGAGAGGCCGTGCATGATGGGATGCTCGATGTTAGAGTTGTTGGCTGGCAAGGCCGTAAAAGTGCCGTCGGGATGGGGACTGTGTGCCATATTTATATGTGTTCCGTCGTCTTCAAATCGGGAGACTTGGCGTTCAGGTGGACAGTTGCTAGGATGGCTGTTCCCCCCGAGCAGGCTCATAGGCGGTTTTCACGATGCATGGTTCAATAAAGAAACACCGATGTCTTGCCGGGTCGGACGAATGTTCCTGCGTTAGGGTGCATGGCGGGAAAAGGAAAAGGAACATGGTAGACACACAGGCTCATCTCGACGTGTCGCCAATCACACGAGTCTCTTCACTGTGGATAGTTCCAGGTCCAAGACGTGACAGGGGAAAACAGACAGCTAATAGGGCCACGACAACAATGGTGGGGACGAGATATACTTCAAGCTTATTGAGAAAGCCAAGCACTCGTCGATGGCAGACTGTGGGGGAGGGTATCATCGAGTCGCTGTGTCTTCTGGGCAGCTGACCATGAGAAAAAAGGCCAGGCCAAGGAACCATGTGACATCGTGATCTGGCATTCCTGTATATTCTGGTAGAAGGAACATCCATGTATCGCCTCATGGCATGGATTCGGCCCGTCAAGGCACCCGATTGCTGTCTCAGATGGCTGCGATCCACATGTGGCTTGAACTTCGACCGTGGATGGTGGCACTGAGAAGCCTTGGAAGCCCCTTGGCTTCCCCAGACAACATGGTGCAAAGGGCGGGGAAGAGTCCGGGGTGAGCCGAATTATCGGGGAGCCGGCACTTATTATGTCATGGAAGACGGAGAATCCTAGCTACTGTGTAAGAGTAGACTACACTAAAATTACATGGGGTGGAACAGTTTCCATGGTCTTCGTGCATGATGAGGAAGTAGGTTGAGCAGTGACCACTGCCATGATCCCGCCTCATGACCACCACCCCAGCACCGATAGCAAACAGTGCTCAGGATGCGGATATGAGCCGAGCAAAGGGCCGACTCAAAATCCCCGACGTTGACAAGCGTGCGAACTCGATGTGCCGCTGCTCAAGTGGTTGACATCGAGCCTATGATGAAAGCATCGAGAAATCAATAGCATGTGCACAAGCCTTGGAGAGGCGAACTTCCTACAGTACACCTGGGCAGGGAGGGCATCAAGAGAAGGGTGGACGAAACTGATGTTATGTGAGACTATGGAGGAAGCAGAATGGAACATGGATGGCAAAGGGAGGTGATAGTAGACGTCGGTATGGTCATCTCGTCTCGGGGTGTATAATCCGCATAGATAGTGCTCTTCATCGAATCAAGTATCCCGAGCACCCCGAGCAACTACTGCTTTGAATTCTGGCAGTCTGGGTGAACAGGCGGCGAATTCAAGGCCGAAGGTAGCCTTTGGCAGCCTTCGACGACTATCTCGTTTATGGAACACTTCTCACGCTGTCACGCTATATTGATATGTAGGCATTGCCATGGTTTTCCCCAACCTCATTGATCGACGATCTCGGCGAACGGTGTGGAATATGGCCCCTCCGAAATACTGTTCACGCGCAGGCTCACCCGAAGGGATCCCGGTTTCCAGCACTCGATTGATCTTAGACCTGTCGATTGGAAAATTGACTTCATGAAATGAATTCCGTCTCCTTGAGTAATCGAACTGCCGCAGCAATCAACCCTGACTCCGCCTAAGCGGACGAGGACTGCTGGGCACAGATCTGTGGTTATTGAGGAAGAAGAGGAAGAGAAAGAAGGTTCGCAAATTTCGCTCCAAAGATTTGGATATGTACGCGCCGACGCGCCAGCCTGCCGGAGCCATATTACGTAAGTATGCACAGACCACCACCAAGCTTTATGTAATGGTCCGATGTTCATCCGGCAGGCTACCGTCGACTTGAAACTTCCGAGGCATTGTCATTCATTTTCGCATTGCCACTCTACGTCTGCTTGGTCATCTTGAAAGTATTTCCAGTCGAGTCCCCAGAATCTCCTGCGAAAATGGATGCAGCCGCCATAGAAGACCTGAACAAGGTCCGCAAGGCCATGGGCCTGAAGCCCTTGCCTGTGCCGAACGCGGCCCCTACGCAACCCAGAGAACCGTCGAAAGATGACGAGGAAGCTGCGAGCACGATCGAAACTCGGGAAGCCGCTGCAGGCGACAACTATAAAAAGTATCTTGGGGAGGAAAAGGCCAAGAGGGATCGCGAGGCCAGGCTTGCAGCTATCAAGAAGGAGCGCGAGAAGGCCCAAAGACTGGCGACACTGAAAGGCCAGGGGCTTGGCGACCTGGACGACGAAGACGCTAGCGACGCGAAGTCGTGGCTGAAGGGAATGAAAAAGAAGCAGAAGAAGATTGCGGAAGCTAGACAAAAAGAAGAGGAAGACCAAGCAGCGAAGATTGCCGCGGCCAAGGCCGCAGGCTATTCATCCAAGGATTTGGCCGGTGTAAAGGTTGCCCATGACATGTCAACTTTGCTTGACGGTGATGACCAGGTCCTTACACTCAAAGACACGACAGTTCTGGATGAAGAAGAGGGCGATGAGCTTGAGAATATGAACCTGCGAGAGCAAGAAAAGCTGAATGAGAAGCTGGATTTGAAGAAGAAAAAGCCGGTATACGATCCGAACGACATCGACGAGACGGGCGAGCGCAGTATCTTGGCCCAATACGATGAAGAGATCAATGGCAAAAAGAAGAAGGCCTTCACTTTGGATGGGCAAGGGACCTTGGCAGACCTGGCCGACATCCTGGAGGGCCCGGCACAAAGGAAGAAAACGCTGCAGAATTTGGATGTTGATATGCTGCAGGATGCTCCGGTTTCCGACTACCTTGATGCTTCGGAAATTAAGGTGAAGAAGCCCAAGAAGAAGAAGAAGTCGAAGGCCACCCGTCAGCGGGATGAAGACGATGCTCTGTTTCCTGGCGATCAGGCAACTGATGACATTATGGACATCGACCTTGCACCAGTCATCAAGAAACGGAAGGTCATGGACGAGACTTTCGTGGATGACGATGACTTACAAGCCTCTCTCGCTCTGCAACGAAGACAGGCACTCAAGAAACAGAAGCGAGTTCGACCCGAAGATCTAGCGAAGCAGATGAAAGCAGAGGCCGCGCAAGAGGCAGAAAACGGTGATGATGGCGCCGAGAATGGGGGTCTGGTAATAGACGAGACCACCGAGTTCCTCAGTGCCATCAACAAGCCTGACCTGGATGAGGAAACGCGGCCTAGGCGGAAGTCCAAGTCCAGAGAGCCACTTACGGCGATGGAGGCCGAGCCTTCCGACGAAGAAATGGAAAACGCGCCACAAATCATGGACGACCCGGCTGAGAGAGAAACGTCGGCAGGACCAGAAGATCTCACCACTACCGGCGTCGAAGAAGAGAAGTATGTTGCACAAGGAATAGGCGCAACACTGTCTCTTCTTAAGGAACGCAACATCATCGACGAGAAAGAGAATGGCGCCGAAAAGAACGAGAACTTCCGCCAGAGACAGCTCTTCCTTGCAGAACAATCCCGCCTTGTCGCACAAGTTGATGAGGACGCTAAGCGACAACGTGAGCGCGACCGAGCAAGCGGCCACTTAGACCGCATGAGCGCCCGTGACAGGGAAGAATACGCCCGCAGGCAGAACGCGGATCGCGAGTTCAAGCTGTCGAGCATCAGGGCGAATCTGCTGAAGAAGTACAAGTTCAACGTTGAGCTCAAATATGTGGATGAGCAGGGCCGACACCTCAGCCAAAAGGAGGCCTTCAAGGAGTTGTCTCACCAATTCCACGGCAAGACGAGTGGCAAGGGCAAGACGGACAAGAAGCTTTCCAAGATCGAGCAGGAAAAGAGTCGCATGGCCAAGAGCATCTTCGATGCCAGCCAAGAGGCCGGCATGTCTTCTGCTATGGCTCAGCAGACAAAGAAGCGGAAAGAAGCTGGCGTGCGGCTGGCATAATTGGAGGAGTGGCGGCTCGGGAGTTTGGTAACGCCAGCAGTACATTAGACACCCAGTTGGAATCGAAAGGTGCTTCTACCCTATCTCAACGAACTTTTGATCATGAATGATATGTGCTGACACTGGCGAGAGACTAGCATTGAGGTGAGGGCTCCTGTTGCCTTGGAATTACTAACTCCTACTGCGGTCCAGGCCCCTTACAGTGCACCAACTCTCTCGCCTCCATTTTCGCTCTGCTTTGATCATGTCACTGGACTCTGGCGGGTATCAAGTGATACTAGTTCTAATATGTACAAGCCTCATTGCGTTCCCGCGTGGGAAGAATGCGGTAAAGTGGAAGACAAACAAGTCTACTCATTTTCTGTTCCTACCTACAACCCTACCTCTGGCCTCAGGCTCAACCTTCCTGCCAAGGTCCGAGGCAAACTATCCTCTTTACCCAGTCCATCCTTTCTGCAACTCAGTAGCCAGTTGCGCAAACTCCATACACAATCCTTCCATGGAGGTATTGGAGTATGGGGGAGGAAATGACACAGGGATCCAATCTTTCAATTCCAAGGCCTGCGGCGCCTTTGCCTTCCTGCCTGCCTCCTCCGACTTGAGGATCGCCTTGACTGCACGAGACAGTGATTTTCGATGGTGTTCTCTGTCGTAGTCACCAGTACTACTGCGGCTACCGTTGCTGTCGCTGCCACGGCTGCTGTTGCGGCGCTTTGAATGGTACTCACCGGTGTAAACACGACGAGGACGAAACGGAATGATCTCGTCGCTATGAGTGGAAAAGGTGCTGGCACTGCCAGCTTCGTTGGTGGAGGTGGAGGACGGCATCTTCAAGATGCTCTTGGCTGGCAACCTTAGACTTACTTACCTTGTATGCTTGCGCTGGACTCACACTTGATATGTCAAAAAGGCCAAAAGCGTGTTTAACTTTGAACCTTTTCAAAGACAAGAGACCTTGGGGGCTTGGTTGGTTGACAGATTCGAAATGCCCTGAGGGGACCAGAAGCCCATATTATATAACAGATAGTCTTGCTCAGAAATATTATGTACAATGTAAAGCGGGATGGACCCTTCCATCGAATTGTTTGTGATGTGCCGTCCCTTCATGGTTGGATAAAGTCATTATAAACGCCGTTTCCCCTTTGAACCTCCCTTTGGTCAAGAACAATGCAATGCCGTGGCTATGCAACTATGAACCCAAAATAATCGATCGGGCATAGTACCTGAGCTTTTCGCTACGCCACCATAATTGCGCATGTGTCCGAATGTATGTTTTGCCGATCATGGATTGGGCGACACATATTGGTATGGCACATCCATAAATCATTGCCCGTCCAGTGACGGTGTCTTTGTGCTGTGCCCGCATTGTTACTGCAGTCCACGAGTCTTTCACCCGTGGCACTCAAAGTAGATGCCACGGTAGCCCAGCGGTACCATATGACGACCATGCCAGTATCTTCTTGACTCCTCGTGTCCGCTTTGTGTCCACGCACCGCCCGCCATGTCATCCCAGCGACTCCATCCTAAGTGTTCTTCCTTCAAGCTCCGCACGGATCCTATTGTTCCACAGCACCCTCCTTACCCGGTGCCTCGGTCAGAACCTCAGCATAACTGTTCGCCATGCGATGCCGTGTTGCCAGGTACCACGTGAAGAAGCCAATGAACAAGAAAGTGCCGACCCAGAGCAACACCAGCTTCTTTGAGCGCCTCGGCGGTCGAGCGTAGGGGCTCCAAAGGCTAGGTGCCATTGAAGAGGATATTGTGTAGTTGGTGTAGCCGCCGGGCAGGATTGCGCCGTCCCCTTTCTTGTTATTGCGGCTGGTCCGCGTTCGAGTGTCTTTAACGAGGGATGGGAGGTTGAATTTCTTGGAGGATTTGGGGCTCATGGGCTTTGTTTGGTGTACTAAAGGATGACTGGACTGGACTGGCTGGAAGTGAATGCAAGGGAGAGTCGAGGTGGCGTTGGGCCTTGCGATTGATTGGCTTATCTCGGATTGTTCGTTACTTTGACGTGGTGTAGTGTCTTTGTTTTATGTATGTATTGGATTGTATCGTTGATGGCTTCTTTGGAGTGGACTGGACCGGACCTTACAGTACAGCTTGGAGTTTCCAGGTCAACTGGACCTTGAAATGACGACAGGCGCTGTTCAGGGGTAGCATTGACCAATTGAGAGTCAGTGTGGAGGGCTTAGTCAGCTATGCCGGACCACGGATTACGGATTACGGTACTGAAACCTTAATCCTCATCAGCAAACTGAAGTCGCTGGGTCGATCTGCCGATATCTTGTTCTCCATGATGAGGGCAATTCAATGCCCATATTTCTGCAGGGTTGTTGCATTGAAAGAAACATATTACAAGTAGAAACTTAACTATGATCCAAAGATCATCTGCCCAGCTTCTCCATTCCCTGCACATAGCTTGCATGGTTATTGCGTGCAGCAACATCCAAGTATGAGGTCAATGGCGTCGACGGTCTCTACCTTTTTAGTAGCACACGACGTCATCCCCAGTAGTTTGTCTTGTCAAGAAGCTGTTACACTCACTGGTTACACTGCTTTCATACCAGAGCTGCCTCACAACTGCCGCCAGCCGCAACCAAGCTAACTACTGCTAGTTACCTACTTTGGTAACTTGGAACAAGGCAAGCGGCGGCAGGAAAGGAAGCCGATCTTGTTCTTGATGGTGTTAATGTCATAGTTCTTGAGTGAGCAAGCACCACGTGCGCGAGCTATTACTTCCATAGCTCTTCCCAACTTCTTGACTCTTCAGCAGTTCTTCTTGTTTTTCTATCCAACCTCTCCTTCAAAAGTTATCCTTCTTCTCTGTATCTTCCCAGAGGATTGTTGGTCACTGAACCACTCCAAGGCTCGGTCGAAGTCGACTAAGCAGGCTGTTTTGGTCCAATCCGCCATACACATAACACAGTCCACCATCAATCTCAATTTCGTAATATTTAAAGCAGTTTCGAGAAGGCCTCGGCACTTTACACAACATGAGTGCGCAACAGACGGCCGCCCCGGCGACCGGGCACTATTCTGGCACCAACAGAATTCCCAACATAAAGCAGTTCATGAACAACCTGGACAAGGATAAGAAGGACCGCGACGCCCAGATCGACTCAGGCGAGGTTAAGGCGCACCATGACGGCAAACAGAAGCAGGGCAAAAATCGGCGGACGGTCAGGGATCCAGTCACTGGCCAGGATGTCGAGATTGACGATGTCGACGCCGCTACCGTACAAGCCGCCAAGGATCCTCATGTAAGTTGATTTTGAGTCTGGCTCTCCATTGAATATTGTCTCCTAATTGACTATCACAGCTCTTCGTCCCAAATGCCAACCTTGGCAAGGAGACCACCGTCAAAACCCACCACAGCCAGTCAGGGGAGGAATACCGCAATAACCAAGACATCACAGCACCTCCAGATCCCGTCGAACCTGGCACAACAAGCGATGTCCCCATTCATGGCGAGAAGACCAACGTTCTCTTCCACCCAACTCCATCCGTCAGCTATGAACCCATGTACGCGGCCCTCGAGACTAGAGCGAATGTCCTCGGCGCAGGCATCCTCTTGGCCATCATCTTCATCGGAAAACTATTTGGTGGCTCCCTGTGGGGACTGATTCCACTTGGAGCTTGTGTGTCCTCTGGTGTCTTCTTATGGGTCAAGGACCTCATCCGTCAAGGCCGTGCTACAGAGTGGTCTAGTGAGCAGAAACGCGGAGAGACGGCGGTTGTGAACCTGATACCAGAATCCGTGGAGTGGATGAATGCTGCAGTTGCTCTGATTTGGGGGTTGGTCAACCCAGATATGTTTGCCGCTGTGGCAGATACCTTGGAAGATGTTATGCAGGCGTCTGTGCCAGGAGTTATTGAAAACGTCAAGGTCAATGACATTTCCCAGGGAAGCAACCCGCTCAGAATCCTGAGCTTGCGCACTTTGCCGGATAGTCACGTCAAGGACTTGAAGGAGGACATCCGGAAGGAGCAGGCTAAGACTAAGGATCCACAAGAGCTTGCTGCAGATGAAGAAGGCGGTGATTTCTACAATCTCGAGGCGACTGTTGCTTACCACTCTTTGCCATCAGGAGCAGATGTCTCGTCCAAGGCTAAGAACATGGGCATGCAACTGGTCTTCTACCTCGGAATGCGCGGTCTGTTTGGAGTCCCGTTCCCCATCTGGGTCGAGCTCAACAGCCTCGTGTGCACAGCGCGAATCCGCATTGCATTGTCGCCCAACCCACCTTTTATCAAGACGCTCAGCTTCACTCTGATGGGATTGCCAAAGGTGGAGGCAAGCTGTATCCCCCTGGTTGAGAAGGGCGCCAACATTCTCAACCTTCCTCTGATCTCGAACTTTGTCAACTGGGCCATTGCAGCTGCCGCGGGCATGTACGTCGCTCCCAAATCCATGACTCTTGATATCGGCAAGATGCTCCAGGGAGATTCCATCCAGAAGGAGACAGAAGCTCTCGGCATCCTGTTCATCCGAATCCACAAGGCGACTGGGTTGTCGAAACAGGACCGCAAAGGAAGCAATGGTGGTGGGAGCGATCCTTACATCTGCGTTGCTTTCTCCAAGTTTGGAAAGCCCCAGTACTGCACCCGTGTCATTCAGGATGATCTCAACCCCGTCTTTGAAGAGTGCGCCGTACTTCTCGTCACCCCTGATATCATCAAAGCCGATGAGCAACTCTCTCTTGAATTATGGGACAGTGATCGCTCTTCGGCTGATGACGTGGTCGGCAAGGTTGAGCTCAGCATCCAGAAGCTTATTCAACACCCCGGCAAAATGTTCCCTCAGAACTCGACCTTGAGAGGCACCAAGGCAGAGTCTTCAATGCCAGGCCAGCTTTCTTGGGAGGTCGGCTACTTTGGCAAGACACAATTCCGAAAGGCCCTGAGAACGGATGGCAAAGACCCCAACCTTCCCAAGGAATTGCGGGACAAGAAGGAACTGCAGTCAGATGTCGGCACCCTGGACACCGCAGAAGAGGATGCAGTGGTTCACACACCCCCCGACCCACTTTGGCCTAGTGGAGTTGTCAGCATTGTCGTCCACCAGATCGTCAATCTTGAGCTTGCCAATATCAAGGGCTCCCAGGGCAAGAGGAAGGGCCGTGAGTTTGAGCCCGCGAGACCTGAGGCTGGTGACATAAAGGAGGAGACGGGCAAGAAGCTGCCCAGCTCTTACTGTACAATCCTCGTCAACGATGAGCTTGCGTACAAAACCCGCACCAAGGTTGTCTCATCCAAGCCTATTTTCGAGGCAGGAACAGAGAGATTCATCCGCGACTGGCGATCCAGCATTGTTACGGTCACGGTTCGGGACGCGCGCAACCGACAGCATGACCCCATCATCGGAGTGGTGCCGCTCAAACTTTCCGATGTCCTTCTGACGAGCAGTCAGAGCACGCGATGGTACCCTCTCGATGGTGGCATCGGCTTTGGACGTGTCCGCATTTCTGTTCTCTTCCGGTCCGTGGAGCTCAAGCTACCTCCCCAGCACCTTGGTTTCGGCGAGATCGGAACCTTCGAGTTCCTTTCCGATACAGTCACTGGCGTCAACTACGACGGCCGCGCTCGCACGCGCCTCAAGCTCCGCACGGGCGGTAGCTCCGCAACAGTCAAGGGCGAGAAATGCACCAAGACCGGAGACGGCAGCCTTGTGTGGGACATCACAGAGACGCCAAAGAAGGACGACGGATCTAACGACACTACAAAGCGCATCCGCCTGCCTGTACGATACCGTTACAGGTCTCCTCTTTTCTTCGAGTTTCAACCAGCAGGAAAGCGACACACCGACACCTTCGCGTCGATCTGGTTGCAAGATCTTGTGGACCTTCAAGAGAAGGAATTCGATATTCCTATCTGGCGGTGTGATAACGGTCTCAGACTGTCACAGAACTACATTACTGAGGCCAACTACCGGGATATTCCTGACATCAAGATCGAGGAGATCGGACGCCTCAGGTTCCGTGGCCGGTTCAAGCCTGGCACGGACCGTGATCATTTGAAGTTCGTGAGCGACAACGAAAGCCGCGAGACAATTGAGAGCTGGGAGGCGTGTTATGCCGAGGGCGTGAGGAACGAGCATGTTGTGGGTGAGGTGCCCCCAAGCATCCAGAAGTTGCATGAGGCTAGCCTCACTCAGGGGCGGGACATCCTCGCGCAGGCAGATGAGAAAGACAGGGAAAAGTGGCTCTCGAGGGACGGGACGGATTGGAGTGGCGCATTTGGCAAAGACCCGGCCGAATTGATGGGCGACAAAATCGGCGAGGACGAAGAAGATGAGGGCAGTTCCAGTGACTCCTCGAGCGAACCCGATCTTGGTATCGAGGACGCTAGCAACGATCCTAGTATCAACGGCAATAGCGCGGAAGGGAGTAGTTACACGACTAGGGAGTCGGTGGACAGCCTTTCGTCGCCACGGTCAACCAAGTCGACCAGCAGCAAGAATCCCATAAAAGTGTACAAGGACTACAAGGAGCGGTCCAGAGATCTTCATCGCCAACATCGGGGTCTAATGCAATGGTAAGCTCAATTGGATCCCTGCCATTCTGAACGGGTTGCTGACTTGGCGAATGACAGGAAACCTATGCGAAACGCTCAGTTTGCAAAGAACGAGGCCACATTTGCGGTCCGCCGACTGACCAAGGTGGGATCACTGGCTGGAAGGAAGCCTGATGTGGAGACGGAAGTGTAAGGAGGCTGTTGAGCATCTTGATTTCCTAAGTCTCCGTATTCTCTCATGGCATGGCTCTTTTGGGGGGGGGGGGCTGCTTGGCTTTCGTCGGTGTTCAAGGCATAACAGGTCGGGTCACGAGTATTATTGTTATTGATGAGGTCCACGAGTATTTGTAATTATGAAGCATTGATTTCTAAACGAACGATTATATCATTACCTACAAACATAGAACATTTATAACGTGACCGAATACCTGACAACCGTTCTGGAGTCTCGACGAATGGCCGACTTTGGACAGACTGGGCAAACCTGGATTTGGACGGGTTTCCGGAATTTGGTGCCACAGCTCCGTGGAATCGGGATACACTATGTTAAAATCAATGCTATTCTTCCCGCCTCGATACGGTCTCGCTCCAGATCTGTTTCATTGTTGCTCTTTCCCCTTGCTCACATATTATACGGACCTGGGAAAGTTTAGCAAGGTATAAACCGCTCACCTGGACTTCAGTGCAAGTACTATACTGTCCAGAGCATGCTGTTTGATAGGCATACTGCGTGATGTACTGCTCCTTCCATCCCATGGGATGTCTCCGAAGTAGGAAGAGCATTCACCGGTAGTGAGGTTGTAGCTCTTCTGCCATCCTGAGAGCATACCACTCGTATCCTCAAGGCGCCCATGAGGACTGGCACCGACGTCCAAGGGATGTGCTTGGACACCAAATCCCAGTATAAAGGAGATATGTCCGAGGAGGACAGGAAAACGATTGTTAATCGTTATTTCGACTTATTGGTACCGAAAGGCCTCCTTGGCAAGCCGCAGGAACCCCTTCTCGTAATCGAAAAGAGCCAGTCTCGTAGATAATCAGAGCCAATAATCGGCTGGTCGAGATAGTTCTTGTGACCAAGCAACATGCAGGCACGGGATATTATCTCAAGCAATGATCTCACTACACTTGGCTGTGTCGACTAAATTGGTTAAGTGGAATCAAGATCAGTATACAAGGGAGACCTGCATAGTGCTGTGCGAACTGGCATGGAAGCTAATAGTATGCTCTATGTGTTCTACAAATCACCATCCCTACTTTAGATGCCTCAAGTGCTCACTTCCCGAGGCCGCTCCAGTATATGGCATGACAGACGAGACCAAACCGTTTTCGAAGCCGACTCCAGTGTAATGAAGTGAATGCGAGACTTCTGAACTGTATTGGTCCCAAGCGTTGACTTCACGTTCTTTCTGTTCTGTTCTGCCTTTCTCGACTTGTAATTGTGCCAGCAAAATCTAAAGGTCTGTTGGGCGTCTGCCTTTGGAGGATCACCAGTTGACTTGAGGCAGCAGTCCAGAACCTTCCAGTTGCAAGTCTAGCGGCTGACATTGCAGCATTGTCAGGGTTGCAGGATTGTGTGAAATCCTTCAAGTCCACCTAGCTACCCACTGATGCAGGCGCAGTCGCTGTGGCTTCGATTCCATGTGAGTTGTGGCAATCCTTCCCCCGTGCCGCTATCGATGTAATTACCTCCAAATGACACCCAACCAGGCCTCCACACAGGAGCACCCTGCAAATATCAGCGCCTTCAGCTGCGCCATATACTAAACATAGTTACACAGGCAGGTGCTGTTAATGCGACCTTCACACCGACAAGGCATGCTGTTTCAGCTTTCCCATTGTTCGGTTTTGTCCTTATTTTCTAACTATGCACACGGCATGGGAGACACAGAAAATGCATTCAGGATCGCCGAGAAACAAGCAAGAACAAGGAGAGATATAGAAGAGACTTGCATACTTGAGCTTCGTAATGGTTGCCCAACAGGTCGTTGGCGATGGCACAATACCGACAAACCGGACCGAACAACAAAACCGATCGCGTCTGTGGTATCTGCAAGAATTCGGGCTGCGTCATGAGAAACTTGGACCCGGGGCTCAACCACCTGTTCACCTCACTGCATGTGTATTTGAGAATGAGTTGGGAGCTGCTTCGATGGCAAAGGCCCCAATACTGAGCCGAATGCACATATATTTGACACCACCTGCCCTGCTCAAAGTATGAGTGTGTCAGTGAATCACAGCCTTTTCGGGCAGGACTTGGGCTAAGACGAAATGAACTGGACCCATTATTACAGTATCGGGGGATTGAGTCGGCTTTCTACAGTTCAACTCGCTGTAAGCCTATTGGGTCAGTTCCAAAGCCTACAACACCATTGCAAAGGCTCAAGGTATTGGTGAAACATTTGCCGTGAAGGCCTTATTCCATCTGGAACTACTTTCTCTAGCCAAAGAATGCCCGAAGCCAAAAAGGGCCGCCTTTGGGAAGTTCAGGGTCGGGCCTTCCAGGGGCTTCCACAATTACAGAGCTGGTCGACCCCTCAAGCTTTAATGGTCTTGCTCGGCCGACCTTATGGCATGCATGATTCAACGGTACAACGCATGGGCGACGCACTACCAGAAATAGTGTTCCAGATCATTGTCACATCTTCGCAACGCTCAGTATGGAGAAGAACGGGAATCAGCACTTGGATGATGGAGAATCGGCCGTTGACTATCGAGGTGAAGCCGTATCTCCTAGGTGTAGATACATCGTCGAGTTGCCTAGGGGGCATAATAGGATGAAGCAGATTCGTGAGCTCGAGAAAACAACGGCTACTCAGGTGTCTGGCGACTCCATCAGTCGTGCGGTTCCGAAAGTCTTTTTGTAACAGTGAATCTTATCTTCGAAACTCATATGAAAAAGCAGAAACTGTTCTCACTGCCTTCTATCAGTATAATATAAGTACTGTCGCAGGTTGCTGCAACTGTCGAGTCGACAGGGTATTGAAAGGACACCCGGCCGAAAGTCTCAAGGAGCAAACACTTTGGGGAGGTGGTGCCAGGATCACTTCAAATGTAGCATGAGAGTAAGCATGCTCAGAATTATGTTGAAGTTTGGCCTTCGTTTTGGTTTGATGGCGAATTGGATTAGACGTATCAACAGGACAACAGAATTCCCGGGGCGTCTGGAATTGACGACCTGGATGCAGCTTCTCGGAGATTATCTGCCTTGACACATGTACTTACAGGGGCTCACAAAGGCAGCTGGAGGAAACAATGCAAGTACCATGTGAAGCTCAGCTCGAAGGATGCAAGCATGGGGTTCATTACAAGGAGGCGCTCCAATGTGCTTGGCAGCACAGAGCGGGCTCAGGTGACAGTTTAAAAACACCCGGAACAGGGAGAAGCCTTGAAACACCTGGTCAATACACGTAATAGAGCCTATTACATATCGGTTATTTGAGGTGTGGTCTTCCACGGATTGGGATGCATAAGACAGGGCCATGGATTGGGCCATTTGCTATTTCTTGTTGACTAGAAGGATTCAAAGCCACCTTGCCTCCGTGGCTAACACTTCAATGTTCCACGTAGCGGCTGGGCTAAGAACAGGCACAGATCCGGAAAGGACCGCTCATGGGCAAGACTACCTAGATATCTCTTGCTGAGGCCAACTGAACATTGATATACCCAAGTATGGCCCGTTGTCAAGGACCAGTGCTTGATTTATAAGCCTTACATCTAGGGGTCCTTTTCAACCAAGTTTCACCTACCGACGAGGAATATTCATGTTGGTAGTAGAAAAAGACCCTTTCTGTACAGTACCCACGATGAGTGATCAATCCTCAGTGCTTTCCGGCACTCTTGGGACGATACTCGGCTACCTTGGTGGAGAGGTGGCCGAGGAGGTTCTGTTCGAACGTCTGCTATGGCCAGAAAGGTTCTACAACGACTTCAGCTCTTCGATATTCATCAAAGGCAGTTTACTCTTCTCTATGGGCGGCCCTCTTCACGCTGCCGCCCTTAAGACACTCGACCAGCTGCGCGAACAAGGGCTGTACTACGGAAACAGACGAGGAAACTTCCTGGGGACTCCATTCTACGACGATCTCAAGTTGAGCTACGAGAGTTCCGGCAACACCGATGCGGTCAGAAACGCGTTTTGGGTTCGTGTCTCACGCTGCGTCAGTCGATCAAGCTTGTCCCGAAATAAAAGGCTACCGAAGTTCGACATGGAAGATATTCAAGACGACACGTTCCGCTTCCGCTCACTGCAGACGGTGAATTATATCACTTTAGGGATCGGGAAACAAGGAGGCATGTCAGGCCAGGATTCTGCGGTAACATACGTCCAAGAAGACAAGGTGACCTGGAGGACGGTCCTGGGGATCTTGGCTTCCGAGAGCATGGCGCTAGCTACTGCAATTCTTGCTATCTTCATCGACGGCTGGTGGGTGGCAATCTATATGGTTGTTCCCTTGATTCTGAAAATGGCTGCCTTGATTGGGAGTGTTAGTCGAGAGGGACTCGAGCGTCTATCCGAGCTGGAGAAAAGGGGCTCTTTAGATACCATCGAGACCTTTCGGATATTCGACTCAACCCATGGATACTTGGTCATCACCGGGCCCAAACCGGTCGTGACCCAATTCTTTCGGCACTATGGGCACCCAACGCGGTACACGACCTTGGGGCGCTTCAGGGAGGTGCTATCCATCGTGATCGTCTACTCCTTCGTCTTGTACTTCCCTTTTGGTCTGATCACGAACATTTGGATGGACTCGCCGATACAATACTTGTGGCTGGCATATCAGCTTTATACGGTGTTTGCCATGCACATCGTTAGGCTCCTGGGCTGGCAGGGTTGTGGGAGGACAGAGGAAAGGGTGGCAAGAGAATTGATGCTTGGAAAGACTGTAAGACTACAGAGTCAACATGGAGAGGACGTGGAAGCTTCGCTGTGGACTACATTCGTGCCAAACATAAGTTCAGGCGAGGAAACTGTAAGGCGTTTGATGGGAGAATAGGGGACAACAAACTCATAATTCTCAATTCAATCTAGTTATCAGGACAAAGTGATCGAGGAAATGTAAGTTTCAAGGTGTGAGAAATACATGATGAGGGGAAGGTGGGCTTGAAAAGAAAGACTGAATACAGAATAGAGACAGTATCGGCCTTTCAAAAGTCCCAGAAGATGATAACCAGTAGTCTCCATCACCATTGACGTTAGCAGCGGCCTCTGGCGTCAATGGGTCATGGTCAAGTGGATGCTCTATTGAGTACACCGATCCTTTTCGTTCATCTGTACGAGTAACAGAGGGATCCTTCAATAACAGATACTATTGAAATTTGGATAGGTTCTATTTCCTTGGAACTGTCTGTTCAATGCGCTATGGAAATCCATTTCATATCGAGTGTGAAATTACGAATCGCTCTTGACACATACATCATCGGAATCGAACCGTTCGTCTCGGATACTAGACAAATACAATTCGCTCAAGTTGCATCCCAGACAGGAAATAGCCTTGATCTCTGCTCGCTGGTCTCCTTGTAGTTGAAATCGGTCTAAAGTGTAGAATATAGCGTTTTATCAGTACCTGGAATGCCTCCGTATATGTCTTCTCGTTGCCATGGGTACCAGCCTCTATCACTTCAGCAATACCAGTTTGTTGTCATACATCCGACGTACTTCATGAGCTTATGGCTGCGTGATTGGTTCCGGAGGATGTATCAGTCATAATTCATTCTTGACCAACGAAAGTGAAGATGTAACAGTACCTCGTAACTTTGCAGTGTACTGCCTCAAGCCACCGCCGTGAATTTGACCATTGAAACAACCTCTCTACTGTTCGATACGTTTTTTTTCTGAAGTGTGGCAGCTTTTATGGACTGTGCAATACAAAATCTTCTCCTGAAGCCGATTGTCAATCCAATTTGCAGGTCAAATCAGCATGTTATGATCTTTGGTCTCGCAAAGTACTTGAAGCTACATCCAGGTCGAATTGTGGCTATGCTGCCCTGCATAAATAAGCACCTAGGCATACTTGAACAGCCAAAGGTTGTCCGCCAATTATTAGTTGCTTACGACACACCTGACGACACACCCAAGCATTCTCCGCAGCCCCCATCGATCCCAGGGGGAGGCCGCCAGTATCAGCTTCTGCCTGGTAGAGGTGGTGTAACAAATAGGTAGGTGCTTTACAATGAAGCCACTTGAAAATAAGACTTACTCATCGAGTGCTGGTATTAAATCACAGTCATCTCGCCTTGATCCAGGTGGTCCCAGGTAATTACCGACAAACTCAGAAGAGTACGACGTGTCTAAACGGATATTCGAGGTATCCAGATTTGCCCAGTATTCTTGCCACCATACATGTCATTACATTTGCGTGTCCATAAGCACTTCCGAGAGGCTCATAAGGTAGACGGGAGACACAAACAAAACAAAACGACTGAAGCTTACCGGTAAATTCCCATTTCATCATGGCTCACGCACACCATTTGGACCGACGACGGCCACAATTGAGTGAGAATGATGAATCTTCAGCCAGCGAATCGTTCGACTCTACCTCAAGTGAAGACTACCAGACCTCGGCAATGGATTACTCGCTTGATGCTCACCAAGACTCCGATGAATCAATGCTAGGAAGGTGGCCTCGAAGGCTCCTACACGTCGATCGAGAACGAGACATTTTCACGTCATATAAGTGGGAGCCTGGAAATATCTATGGGGGAATCAAAGAGCCCAAGTACAACGTGATCTCATATACTTGGGGTAGATACAAATTACCGGATGGCACGAGACCCGACGTTCATGCTCTCAACATTGGAGGTGTAACATGGGCGATACCTCGCATAGACCCCGAAAACCACTTTTCTGTGGCCGACTTTCGAGCCGCCATCAAGACTGTGTGTTCTACACGCGAGCTTCCAGACCGAGAAGATGTCCAATTCGTTTGGCTTGATGTGGCATGTATCGACCAGGAGAACTACGAAGTCAAGATGCTAGAGGTGGGCAGGCAGGGCGTTATTTTCCAGCATGCTGAATCCGCCTTCGTCTGGTTGGCCAGTAGTCATCTCGAGAACTTTCAGGTGGTGATGGGCGAGCTGTGGGATGCTTTCCAGATGGCACCGGTCTCGGATCTGCCTGTCGATACCGAGCATGTTCGGTTAATGGAGAAGTGGTTGCAAAATTGGCTTGAGAAGTCCTCAAGAAATGTCAGATACATTCTCGAGAAGGAGCCATGGTTCACGTCGCTTTGGACTTTGCAAGAGGCTTACCTTCGTCCCTTTGCCGTTATGTTGGCTCGCGATGGACGAGCTATTCCAAGGCAAAAGAAGGGCTGGTCCCCTGGGGTTGAAAATCTGAGGTCCCTTGCAATTGCAACTGCTGGGGTTGCAGGAGCTTGCGAGCGCAGTATTGCTTTGGGCTGCAACGGAAATGATCGGGCCAGACTGCTCATCAACCGGATCCAACAGACGGGTCTACGAGACGTTGTGCAAGGTAATCCGTTTCTTCTGTACAAAGCGGCATCTTTCAGGCAGGTCTACGATGAGCTGGATCGTGTTTATGGTATCATGCAGGTATTTGGCTTCAAGCTTGGAGCCAGTAAGCCCAGGGGAACGAGCGAAAACCCGAATGGCCACAGGTTCTCTTTCCATCGAAAACGTCTCAAGCTCTCGGATCTTGAACTAGAACTGAGCCAGAGTATTCTGAAAACATACCCCGTCCAGAGCCATTTGAGCATCTTCACGTCTGTCCCATTGCCCGGGCAAGCCTGGAGACTCAGCCCTTCTTCGGAAATTCCGCATTTCTCGGGTCTTGCGTCGACATACCTATTTATCCGTCGAGGCCCACAAAAAGTTCAGCGTTCAGATAAGCATAAACAGCGTGCAGTCTGTCAATTTTCTACAACCACCGACTTGAGTGCAGGAAGGCGGCAACTAACCAGCCTTCAGAGATTCATCTCTGTCATACGAACATTTCCCCATGAGCCCATCACGTGGTGTTACTTTTCTGGAAAGGCAGTCCCATTTGCGACGTTGTCTGGTATTTGGAAGCGACTCAATGAAGGAGAAATGGGCTTCAACAGTGAAACCCACACCATTCAGGAGATTGCACTTGATCTGCAGCGAGACTCAGACAACTTCATATTGACTATCCCGTCAATTCCGGACTTCCCGCTCATCGGATACACAATACAGAATAAGAGGCAAGACGATGTGGCTGTACGGCTGATAGAGCGATTTTATGGAGAGGAACTACTGGTGCTGTGTCTTGGGACACAAAGTCGACCGACCAAGACGTTAGGTGACACTGTATATGGTGTTATAATGGTGAAAAGGAGGTGGCGAGGTGTGGAATACTGGAGGCGCATTGGGATTGTCAGCTGGGAGGTATTCGATTTACCTAGGAAGTTGGCTAGAAGTGACAAGTTGACTTTGCAAGTGGAGGGGAATCACTGGAAACATATAGAGGGACTGTATGGGTAGAGCTGTTGATCAGTGAATTCCTCACCATGATACAGGCCAATGGAGAAGAGAACCAGAGACGTCATCCTTCAACACAACAACATCAATACAAGTAGCTATAAGTATCTGGGTGTACTTTTTTTCTTCTTGCTTTTTTTTCTCCATGGCGATGTAAACTGCTAGATGTAATGAAGTCGATGCCGCTTTTAGCTCTGGGCTCGAACGTGAGTATCTCAATATCTTCGTGTATCGCTGGTAGGTCGTATTATGTAGCCAATCAAGTTGCCCTTTCTTTTTCTTCCCCAATCCCCCCCCTCTCCCAACTATTTGGTACTGCCGATTCATTACTATTTTCTTCCTTGTTCTTTGCAACACAGAATTAAGCATCTTGTAGCCCACTTAGTAGTATAAGTCAGGGCACTGGAAGCGGGATGCAGCACCAAAAGGGGGAGGTGGTTTTAATGCACTCGGTTAACCACACGACCTCCTTGTATCCTACTTTGACTGCCCCCCTACACTTGAGATGCGCAAATGTACGCACACATTGCTAAGCATATGGCTTGTAATGAATATTCCCTCTTAAGCATTTTTTCGAACAAGAATATAATATAGGGTACCGGATATTCTACCTAGGTACCCACCTGCCCCCCCCCAAGCACAAAGTAGGGTAGCTTTGGTAGTTGTTGTCAACAAGTTCTGTAATCAGTCTGTAAGTTTAGTCACCAAGTTTACAAATCGAGGCGTAAGGATATAATGAATTTGGAACGTAAATCGAGCTTCAAGAGGCACCAAAGGCTTAGAGAGTTTAGATGCGAAATGAAGAGAAAAATACAAAAAAT
The DNA here is from genome assembly GCA_003795315.1 of Cytospora schulzeri. Taxonomy (NCBI): domain Eukaryota; kingdom Fungi; phylum Ascomycota; class Sordariomycetes; order Diaporthales; family Cytosporaceae; genus Cytospora; species Cytospora schulzeri. The sequence goes on along the minus strand of LKEA01000015.1, from coordinate 233,006 downwards.
ACAGAGACATGCGTCGTGTTCGCTAGGTGAAACTGGTATGCAAAAGCCACTGGAATGGGGCGTTTCCAAGTGTTCCTTTCGTCTGATAGATGCGATGGTGCCCGACGACAGTCAGCCATGGACAAAGTAGGTAGTGCCCAGAATCTATCGGGCGGCCCGAAGATGGTTGCTGGCCCATGCGGCGACATCCGCAGACGTTTGACATCGTACAGTCTTGGATGTTGACAGAATTGTAGGTCACATAGACAGGAAACACACTTGGATGGCTATGAGAGTCTCATCTGACGGGTCATACGGCCATGTCTGGGGGAGGCATGGTTGCCCGACTGAAGAGGAGCATTACACATTGTTATCATCTCGTACCATTCCTGCATCACACCAAACTAGCCTTCTGTGACCCAGAACCGCAGTGGCACTCACACATAGCCGAAATACAGCGTATCTTTGACACCAAAACCAATGGGATGGATAGTTGATGACACTCCTTATCAATGTCACGGGTGCATAAGCGTGTGGCTCTGCTCACCTAACTTGATCCTACACGTTTCTATCACGACTAACCATGTAAGTGACGGGGACTGAGGCGCAAATTCCCGGCGAACTACCGCGCTTTGAGAAGATACGGTAGAGACCGTTGGTCACAAGTGTGTACTTACTGTGCTACTTGTACCTTAGGGTAGGCTTCCACTTGACGCTGTGCCGTCGAGAATAGACCTATCCTCTTGTCGTATTGAAAGGAGTTAGGGGAGACAAGTCATGTCCAGATGACTACGTGAGGCGAAGACCATTTTGAGCTTGAGATGCCTTTCTTTGTGCTTCTCCGGTCCGTCGTGACCGGATTTTACTACGAAGAGGTGGTTCAGACGGTGGGCTTGACATGATATCACGTCAAAACAGTTCAATCATTGGCCTTTGAGCCTTTTCGGTCTTGCACAGGTATGACTAGACTCGCAAACTCTTTCCAGTATTCCATTGTTTCAAGGCGCTGTCGATAGAGACACTGCAATTTTGACGATATTGAGGCTATGCTACTAGGCTCTGTGAAAGGTAACATGAATTGGCTGTCCCACAATCAAGTTCTGCATATTGACGCCGAGAAATGAGTCCCAGATTGGTTCCAATAACCTTCATAGTCGATTGCATGGCCTTACACTGTTGTCCTTCCTTCAGGGGCGGAGCACAGAAAGCGGAGTCTTCGGATACTGAAGACCTTCCTATAGGTCACCTTAGGTGGTAACTCCTCCTCAGCCCTGGATGTTAATTTGATTTGGAGGGAGTTCTTCTGTCTTACCCTAGGGTACACAATCTTGGAAACATCGGGCAGGGACTGGCATGCACATGGAGGCACCATACTCGAGAGGTTGACCTGGGCAGATCTTACTCGCATATAGCTGTAATCACAAGATTGAAATGCCAAGATGAAAAATGTCATTGAGGCTGTGTCAAGGCGCAACCTCTGGTCTAGTTATCCCAGAAATACCTTATGATGTCGAAGCAATATGCTATTGCTTACTGTGGAAGTCCAGCTTCGCACATTTTCCACGGACAATTGTTCTCAAACCTCGACGGTCCAAACCACTCATATTGTTGTTTCTCTTGGAACCGTTGTCGCAGAGTTTAGTGAGACCGTGATAAAGTTCTGTACTGATATGTGTCGCGGCCCTCATTAGTCTGAAGTTACGGTCCACCATGGCATGCAAGCCAAGTTCATATGGCGTGTAACGTTGGCCCTTCCACCATGTCACTATGTACCCCAACATTGATCGTCAAGGTTGTAAATTGAAGTGCGTATGCACGGAGCCTGATTCGTGGTGACATACATGGCCCACTGCAGTCTACTGCATGTAATATCTGGGACACAGCCACTCACTCATCAACATAAGCAGGCGTGCAAATGTGTTAAGAGGGGTGAGGCATCTGACCATCTCGATCCCTCCAGGAAAGACTCCTAAGTCCGCTGTATAACGGATGATCCTCGCCTTCTACATCTTGTGTGGCGATCTACATCACATATAAAGCAGTCCAGGCCGCCGTTCCGTATCAATACATCCTGCTGGATACCTAGGTAGGCCACCCCGAGTCCGGAATCTATTCGAGGAGTTGCCGCAAGGTTAGTTTGTTCACATGGTTAGCCTTCACTCCGCCATCGTCCTCCCCCGCACCATCTGCGTCCCAGCCTGCAGGTCGTATTTCGCTGACGACCACTCTGAAGTCCAGATTATCGACCGCAGCCTCCCTAAACTGCAAGCCACCCTTTATAAGTCTATACGTGGGGCCCACCTCTGGGAAATCCGCCATGGAGTTCACACCCAACCTTATTCCCTTCCTGCTTCCCACAGCCTCGTCAGCACAGCAAAAGGTTATGTCTGCGAGCCCACTTTCTGGAGGCAACACGTCCTCTTCCCTCACCGGAGATAACACTGTCTTCGGAGCCTTTGGGTCCCTTCTGGGGTATATCGGTGCAGAGGCAGTGACAACAGCCTCCTTCGAGGACCTTCTTTGGCCCCAGCGATCTCTTTCCAACTTCACCGTCTCAAAGGTTGCCTGGCAGGCTCTACTTATGCCCATGGGGGGACCTATGCATAAAGCGGCCTTGAACGTGTTCGACATCGTTTACAGACATGGTCTCCTCAAGGGGCGTCAGCAGGGACACATGCTCGGCACTGCGTTCTTTCCTGAACTGGGCTGGGCTTATACCATGTACAGCCAAGGACTCCACGAAGAGCACACTGAGCCCTTGAGGAACTGCATCCTGGCTCGGGCACTATGTCTACTGCCCATGCCCGAGCTCGACCAGTCGAGCAAGTCTTCAAACCCAGGCAGTGTTGAAGGCGCCATCAGCAGCCCTTACCGAAAAATGGAGCGCGTTCGATCCAAAGTTAGGGTCAGCCACCTCACCATCGCCAAGGCCACGGAGACGGACAAACGTTCAAGCCTCCCATTCGTCTGTGAGCAGCATGGCACTCCAGGTCCTCGGGTCCTCCTGGGGATATGTGTCAGTGAGTTGAGCGCCATCGGGATCACAATTGTCGTCGCAGCTTTATTCCACTCCCCATGGGCTCTCATTTGGCTCGTCCCTCTAGCTCTGCGGCTCCTCAGTGCCGTATTCGCTGTTGAACGCGAGTCTTTGGTGCACCTGACTTCTTCAACCTCGGCAACGGACCCGCCCTGCGACTTTGAGGTGCACTGCCCACAGTCCGAAGGCAACTTCCTCCTAATATCCGGCCCACCTACGCTGGTGCTCCAGTTTGCCCGGCATTATGGCCACCCAAAGCGGGACAGGCTTCGTGAAGTCATACAACTCTTCGTCGTGATCATGTTCGGCTTGTTGTTCCCTCTGCAAATAGTCTGCTCGACCATATGGATGCCAGTGTCCCTGCAGAACATCTGGCTCTGCTATCAGCTATACGTCGTTCTTGCAATGCTTGTCTCGAGGTACTCGGGTCTCGGGTCTGGGTCCACCACGTCAACTGCTCTCGCAAATGCTCTTTCCAAGGAGGGTTTCACAGGGAGAGAGTTCAATAAGTCGGAACACGCCATCCTCTTTGGACACACACGGAACGGCCCAGAGACTCTGAAAGTGAGCGTTGTGTCGACATATCATGATCGATACAAGAATGGAAAGGAAGCTCTACATAATCTACTTCAACGCAAGACTTCCGGTTCAGAAACCACATTGGTCGAGTCGGAGCCGAAAGTGTGAGCTATTCCCGCGGGTGGTGGGAATACACTTCTGTTATAGGTAACACTATGGTGGCAATATATGACCTTGGTAGGAGTATCTGGTGTATGGATTTGATACAACGAGCGGTATCGCTGTCACGCGCCATTGGAGATCGATTATTTGTATGTGTGGTACGTCCCAGGCAGTGTTACAAAGTTTACTGGTGAATTATAATAAAGCAGTGACCTGTTTACAACTTACACAAGCATGGTGCCCTGTTACCTTTGGCTTTACACAGATAACAATGTTATTGTCACAACTGATGAGTGCATATCAGATACATACCTAAGTATGCTTGTTCCAGCGCCATCACAGAGCTCAGTTGATCGCAGTGTTGTATTTCATCTACCGTGACACATCACTTTAATCCAATACCGCATCTTTCCGGGGATCTGTAGTCCAGAAGCATAGTTCGTGACGTCGGCATGTTGTTCATTCGTCTTCATCATCCATAAACACAAATCCACTGGGACATATAGCAGTTGGTGGTTAAGACGGCGCGTCCTCCTGCCGACCAGAAGCAGTTATATTATACCAGATGATCCCAAGCAGTTCTGGATGATTCTTGAGGTGAAAGTAAATACTGGGTAATTGCTAAATTACAGGCCCTTCGTAGTCAGCAGTGACACTGGTGGTAAGCAGGCACACCTGGGCAGCTATGGTTGGCCGGGGCAATGGGTACCTACTTGAGTTAAGTATGTATTCATATCTAGGTAATACCGCCAGTGTGCAAATTTGTAGACGGAGAATGTATATGATATTATAAGCTATGAATCAAACTCATCGTATTATTGAATAAATCCTTTTTATATGATTGTTGATGGGGCTATTACGTTGTCAGCAAGTCTGTCTTTCTCTGCAACATGCTGAGCCTTGGAGGCATACATCTGTTGCTTGGATTTGTGCCCAATGGCTTCCCAGGTATTCAGCGACGATGTGTGTGTGTAACTTGTCTTCCCCACCAGAGCCGCTGCGTGCTACTCACACGAGTACATATCTCAAACCCACAGCACCTGAACTACATACTGTACATTATACGATGACCAGGAAGCCACTTGCAAGTAGCATTCCGGAAATTGAACGCCCCGGTGGGGAATCGAGGACTACTGGCCGCGACGGCTTCTGCACATAGCAACAATAACGTCGCACCAGCGCTCCGGACGAGGCACCTACGGTCAGGACGAGTACCCGAAGTACAGCATCCCAGCTATACCTGGGAGGTGGGAGCTCGGGAGCGATGCCAGAAGCACGGTCGGGGCTCTCCCGGTTCATGGGACTACTTGGAAAATTCCGAGAGTCGACGCGGAGCATGTCACCGTCGAGAAATTCCAGACCGTGGTGCAGACGATGGGGGAGGACGGAATCGAGTGGGCCTGGAGCGATATTGCATGTATTGACCAGGAAGATGAAGTGGTGAAGTCAGACGAAGTAGGCCGTCAGGCCAGCGTTTTCAGCCGAGAATCAACAACTTTCGTCTGGCTCAGTCGGCTTTCGAAGGAGATTCTGATGAATTCTATGAGACCTGTATCAGATGCTGCGGGAGACTGGCGGTTGGACAGAGCCGCAATCGAATTTTTCATCTCTGGCTCACCGACAATTCATCAGGCCATTCTGACTATCCTCGCGGAACCATGGTTCTCCTCTTTGTGGACCTTATAGGAACTCGTGATGAGACCAGACGCCCTGCTTTTACACAAGGAATGAGCCACCGTGGAAGCCATGCGGCCTTTCTTACCTGGACAACTTTTGTTCCTCAGCAACCTAGTGACGGACTGTTCGCAACTGGCGAAACAATCCGCCGAAGGCCGAGAGCTCCTTGCAAATAAGGGCAGGCAGCATCTCTCGATTGAGAAAGGGAGTGTCGATGCCCCAGACCAACAAACGCTCGCGACAATTGAAGGGCAACTACCTTCCAATATAATGGATTTTCTCGCCAACATACAACGTCGCATCCGTTCGGCGGGGCTTCTGTCAGGAGTCCCATCAGATACCCCGAGGACCGAGTATACGGTATCATGCAGATCTACAATGTTCGCGTGGGGCATTCTGTTCGACCAAAGGACCGTCCAACTCTGGACAGTTTTATGAAGGAGTTTGGACCGGCTATCAACGCCCAGTCGCCTCTAGTTGGGCAGCTCTTCGTTCTTACAGGCGAGACAGAACCCGGACAGAGTTGGTGCATTACCGAACAGTCAACTGTGCCGGACTGGATGTCACTGCCGGAATTTCTCGATACAACTGTCACACGCAAAATCACTACGGACAAATCCGCTTCGGTCATCGCAGTTGGAAGATGTTGCAGGTTTCAAAATTTTTACGAGATTGTTTCTCCAGAAGCCCTTGACGTGGCCGACTTAATACTGTTCCTCGACCATGCAGTTACGCGCAAACTTGGTATCCCAAGCGAATTCTTCAATAGAATCTTCTGGAAGCGGCTGGGAGCTATGCTGTTGAAACACTACGGGCCAGAGACCCTGTATATGATGTCGTTAGGGTATTACAAGATTTCCCAGGATCCAGACAGGACTGAACGCTGTGGTCTGCTCCTCCACAGGACCATTCTGGAATCTGCATCGTTCCCTCAGTCTGTGTATACCAGGGTCGGAATCTGCTGTTGGAGGGACCCCCTTGAAGTAGATCTCAATGATGCATCCCGGAACAGCTTGAGATACCAAGAAAGTAGGAGGTACGTTGGCAGGGTTGATAGGCTTTTCTCACAACCCGTAACTATTAAATTAGAATAGGGAGTAGGTGCCGGTCATCCAAGTCTGTTCTATAATGAGGACGACTGCATAGCCAATGCAGTTCATGATAGCTGCGGTCAGGTGCTGTGTGCTGCGAGGACCAATACCATGCTAACACCAAGTTGAGCCGAGTGGCACACGAGCAAAAGCTATGGAGCACTGAGTAATGGTGAGAAGTACAATCCTGATTTTACAAGACTCTGTCTGCTCAGCTACCTAGGTACCAGCAAAGGCAAGAAACATGTGTAGTGTGTAATGTCCCAATCCAACGCCAGGGCGGAAAAGAAAAAACCCCACAAACGACAAGACCGTACTGAGAAAACAGCATCTCCCATCCGGTCATCAAAACCCTTAAGAAAACTCATTGTCCTCCTCCTCAATGGCATTCTTGATCCTGAGCAGGATGCTGGTCTTCCACTTATCCAGCTTGCTCATCTGGTCATACGCGTACAGCTTGTCGCCGAACTTCATCTGGTCTCCCTCCTCGATGGCACCGATCAGGTCGATGAGCAGCTGGTGCTCGCGCTGCGTCGCGAAGCCCGGGTCCATGTCCCTGTACTTCTCGAGCGCCCGCTGCGTGGCGATCATGTCCCCGGCCGCGAGGTAGCACATGCCCGCCTTGAGGAAGTACTCCTTGACGCTGTAGCGCATCAGGTTGTTGTTGATGGACTGCTGCGCAACCTTCTCGTAGTGGTCGATCGCCTTGGGGTAGTCGCCGTCGAGGGCGGCGATGTCGGCTACTTTGAGCCAGAGCTTGTTTGCGAGGCTGTGGGGTGTGACAGACTTTCGGTCAGTGATTGGCCTTGTAACACACGAACTACTATCCTTTTTGTATAGGTAAAGAAGAAGGGGCGTGAGGTCTATCAAAAAACTTACGCCGATGCTCCATCACCCTCGTACCACCCGGCAGCCGCCTCGTATGCCTCCAGCGCGCGCTTCATGTCGCCCAGCTGGTTCTCGAAAATGTCACCCAGGCTCTCCTTATGCGAGGCGGCCCTCCGGAAGTTGCCCTTGGCGCAGTACTGGTTGATGCTGAACTCGACACATCGTGCGGCGTCCTCGGGGCTCTCGGTGCGGTAGACCTTAAATGCGTCGATGTAGGTGTTGGCGGCATCGTCAGGCTCGTTTAGGTTCTTGATCTGGATTTGGGCAGCCTTTTCGAATGTCTGTCCTGCTTCTCGGTCTATGATGAAGTACTATGGTCAGCCCTGCCCGCTGCTGCGTTTAGGAGAGGGTACAGAGTCGGGATGAGGGATGACTAACTCGACTTCTGCATTCTAAAGGCATTGGCAGCTTGGATGTAAAGGTCGGTGGCATTCTGGTACTTCTCCTCGCGGCCGCCGAATAAGGAGAAACCACCGGATGCACTGGCGAATGTCTTGTCTGCCTTGAAAGTGAGCCCCGTCAGTATTCCACTGGCAAGACTAATCTGGTACGAGATCGACGTACTTTCTGCAGCAGTGCGCGGGGGTCTTGAGCCATTGTCGTGAAGGTTGTCTGGAAGACTGTCTAGTGGGTGGAAGGCGGGGTTATTCGAGGTCAAAGGGATGGGCTACGCTGGATGGCTTGAAGTCGAATGGGTGCTTCGAAGTTTGTTGAGGACAATGTAATATGTGGGATGTGAAGGGAGGAGTATGTTTGTCGTTGTAGGGAGATTACAGGTGGCAGGTGGCAGGTTAGTTGGAGTGAGTGAAGTTGCGCTGTTCTATCTTCAGCACCAGCTGTGGGTGGGTTGGTTGGGCCTAACATGAAGTCAGGGTATGACGCCGCAACACGCGCCGCAGGCCGGCAATTTGAGGTAGCTCCTGAAGTAGCTGTACTTCTTCCCCTGCTGAAACCCTGGGCTAATGCATGCATGGGTACGTAGCCTTGATGACCCGCGACAGTGGGCACCTCCGCAATGGGGCTTAACCAATCGTAGCTAGTCTGTTCAACGTCAACTCATCGTGCGCCGCCACGATCCAATTCATGTGAGCCTTTCCACAACTTGTTGATGAGATTCGTCCACAGATATTCAAGTTTTTGAATGGGTATCTAGAAGAGTTCAATCTTTGTCTTCATACAAAGTCAATAACATCTATAAGCACATGATCAAAGGAGGGCACCATCAAAAACACCAAAGAAGAAAACCATCATCATGCATCCAAGTCGCGTACTCGCCAAAGGCGCGCCGAGAGCTTTGCGTTTCAAGACGACAGCGGCCGGGCCAATATCGTACATATGTCGCCGCTGCATGTCACAATCCGCAGGCTCATCGCAACAACCACCGGCCCCTGAGGGGACCAAACAGCCTGCCTCCGACCTCAGCAAAATCTTCACAAGACCAACCTGGTCCGTCCGGTCCCTTCTCCCATCATCCATACAATCACAATCACAACCGCCCTCCTCCTCATCATCCTCATCCTCACCGGAACCAACAACAATAACACCCACCACCCTCCACCACCTCCTCCGCCTTTCCGCCCTACCCCCACCCGGGACCCCGGCCGAGGAGGCATCCATGCTCGCCACCCTGCAGGCCCAGCTACATTTCGTCCGGGACATCCAGTCCGTCGACACCACGGGCGTCGAGCCCTTGCGCTCCATCCGGGACGAGACCTCCGCCGGCGTGGCCGAGTCGACCGTCACCCTCGAAACCCTGAGGGGGGCGCTGTCCCGGGAGGCGGTGGCGGGTCACAGGCAGCGGCCGCGGAGGGTAAAGCGACCGGATGATGAGGAGAGGTGTGCCGAGGAGAAGTTGGTCGAGGCCGCGACGGCGGGAAGGAGAGAGAACCGATACTTCGTCGTGGCGAGTGGGAAGGCGAAGCGGGGAGAGTGATCCACCTCCTGGGTGGTTATTTAGACAATGAAAGTAGGTAATCAGGTTGACTCGAACTGTTTTGTTGTGTTCCGCATGAATCAACCCCCTCCGACTTGCAGAAACATCAAGCTCACAGAATTGAGATAGCCAGCTCCAGCTCAAGGCTCAAGCTTCCCATTTATCCTGGATCTCGCGGGGTACAAAATAGACTAGGACATCACTCGGCTGAATCACCATTTGGGGATAATGCAATGGTATCATTTTGCCTGTGTGGCTACCTGCGGGCTTCTAAGCATGCCAAAATCTCCAAGCCAAGCCTGTCGATATCAAACCCCTTTCTGGTACTGAATTATTTTCATAATGGAAGACCTGAGCCATTCGACTCTGGACCCTTGATTCTGCAATACTTTGCGCCACACTCCGATATGCACCGACGCCTGCACCTCAACTCCATGCCCCTTGCCGATGCCGAATATGCTCCGCGACTCGGTTCCCCAGAACTAGAGGGATGTAAGTGAAAATGCAATTACCGAAGCTGCCTCGTGCAGCAGCCACCTTCCCTGGATGTTGTCATTAATATGAAAAGCAGAATAGCATCATCATTATCATCAAGGCTGCAGTGGCCGTCTTGTTGCGATCCTCGAGTCATGGTAATGGCTCTCGTTTGGGGGCGGCACCCTCGAGTACTGCCCAGTTCCGAAATATGAGCCACCACGGCCACCTCGACCGCCAAAGTACGCACCACGTCCTCGTCTTCTGTCAACATTTGTCGCCATTGTTAGGTCGTGTTGACCAGGGTATCCGCGATGCCGGTCCTACTTAAGGCTCATCTTTCCCATCTGGCCAGCAAGGCTCCTGTCGTTGTTTCCGCGGCGACCACCACGGCCACCACGGCCACCGCGACCACCGCGACCGTTCCTGCCGCCACGTCCCTGTGGCTGTGTGTTCTCCTTATACTCAGACGAACCGGCGGACTGCCCTTGTCCGTTGCTGAAGGTCTGCTGAGTGGTAGCCGAAAGTTTGCCTGGGGGTGCCTTCTGAGCAGTGGCGGCTGGTTGCTGAGAGGCGGTGAGTGGAGGGCCAATGGTCTTCAGCTCATCCCATCCGATGCGCTGGAGGATGTCGCCGACCAAAGATGGGTACTGAGAATGGGCTCCTAAAATGTCAGACACGTCGTGGTTCTCGACGCCTCCCACACCCTCGATGCGGCTTAGACCGGCCACACCGAATTGGCAAGGTCCACTTCTCGAAGCAAAGGCGAGCATGTAGTCGTTGTTGGCGAACACGTTGACAAAACGACCTGCCACCACACTCTTCAAAGCACTCCAGGTGCCGGCATCGCTGGGGATTGGCGCGCCCATCAGTACCACGTTGTCGACCAGCCCGTAGAGCTTTCGCTCCGCCAAATACGACAAGGTCAGGTAGATTGAGCGGGCACCAACACCGTACCCGATCAGAGTTACGCCTCGTTCTCCATGGAGGTGTCCTGTGATCAGCTCTGAAAGACAATTGGAAAGCTTTGTGCTTCTCGTCATACCCATGATCCACGGATTATCGACAATCTTGCTAACCCTCAAGAGGGCAGACGGCCACTTCTGCGCGATGAGTGTGGTCATGACTGGTCAAGTTAGCTCGTTTCCTTGTAGACTCGGGGGAAGGGCTCCAACTTACTGGGCATCCTGGATAGCTCTTGTCGGGCCTCCCTGCACGCCTTACTATTGAGAAGGGTGTGGAAGGCGCTTCCGATCTTCTCCAGAGTATCCATCTCCCAACGAACGGCATAGACCTCGTTCTGGGGGCCAAGTCGCTCCCATGGACTTACCACATTGTCCGTACTGGTGAGTAGACCGTTGATGCAGATGACAAGACGCATTCGCCGATCCTCGGGGGCAACATCTTTCTGGTCCTGGAGCTCTGTGTGTTTCGAGCCGTAGACCGGCACGAAACAGCAGTCTTGAAGAACTTGAGAGAAGCTATCAATCGACTTGACTGTCGGCCGGGCGGGGTTGGCGCCAAAGAACGTGGCAAGCGCACTCTCGTTGTCGCCCAGGGCCCCGAGTAGATTGGCTACTGTAACGGGTGAGAGGCTCACCGCGGGAAGACCCTGTCCAGCGAGTACGGTGCCTACCCCCGCCGCCAAAAGAGTCGCTCCAGCCTGAAGTGGATTAGAGGAAGGCCGATACTTCCTTGAGCCCTTATTCTCCTTGACCGGCTTGGCCTCCTGGACCTGTTTGGTCTCCTGAACAATCTTGGTCTTCTCAGCACCCGTGGTCTCGGGGTTCTCCAAAGTGACCGTCTCCTTGCCCTCGTCCGTCTTGCTGATCTCGGCAAGTTTCTTCTGCTCCTCGGCCTCGCGCTTATCCGACTCATCGCACATGACCTTGTAAATCTTGCCAAGGCCTTGAGCGATACGCTGCTCTTCCTCAACGAGCACATGCATGGGGATGTGCAGCGAAGATGCAAGGTGCAGAAGGAAGAGGCGGGAATACGAGATGTAGTGCTCGGTAGAAAGCAGCATGAGAATAAAGGTGTGGATGAGGAGGCGTCTCTTGTCGACAGGAAGACTGGTCAAGTGCGTCTGTGTAGGTGGGAAACGTCGGATCAGATTCAAGTCCGCCTGATAGGGGATGCCTCTGTTGACTGCATCTTCACTGTCAGCCTCCAGCTTTACTACTTGCAATGATTGTGAGAAGATGATACCTTTCTGTGGCTGTTGGCCTCGACCTCCAGGACCAGCTCCAGCTCCAACCCCACGGGAAGGCCCCTGACCTTGACCGGGAGGTCCAACATTGGGGTTGGCGGGAAACTTGGATACGACCAGGTCGTTCAAGCGCTTCTGAAAGGTGTTCTTCCACTTGGCGAAGTAGTTATTGACATCCTTCTTAAGCTCCGACATGGACGGGACCGTGGCCTTAACGCTGTCGGCATCGATCGGAGCGATGATGAAGGTGTGGGCTTTAGGCCAATCACCATCATCAGCATCTTCGCCGCCTTCAATCTGGGCTGGGGCAGGGGCTGCCTTCGGCTTGGGATTGGAGTCGGCTCCAGTCTCACCTGAGATTTGACCTGGGGCAGTTTGGGCCTCCTCGCCCTGCTTCTGGATGGGCTTGGAAGACTTGCAGTAGCCGTAGACTTTGATACCGTGCTCAGGGAAACGGTCATCATCGTCATCGTCGGCGAATCCAGCATTGGCTATGGCGGTCTCCATGGCGGGGCCATAGTTCCAGATCTTAACTCGATTGGCCTGAGCGACAGGCAGATGCAGGAATTCGAAAGGCTTAGTTACCTGGGCGGTCAGTTTCTCCAATATGGAGTCGACAAGGGTGGTGAGCTCAGTGCGCTGAGCGGAGGTTAGAATGATGGTGATGTCTGCCTCGCGTTTAGGCACGATACGTGGACGGGAAGGCATATTGAAATCAGGATCGTTGGAGTTGATGTCCGTATCGTCTCCTTCATTGGGCGAGGTTGGGTCTGCCTCCGTATCGTCGATGGGATTTACCTCAGAGATTGAATTTGCAGGAGGGGGAGGAGGAGGAGGATTACCACCGCCCTTTTTCTTCCTTGCGGCCTTGGATCGCTTATTGGGATTGGGATTGGGAGCGGAGGCTGAGGTGGTAGGTTTCTCCATCTTTGTTGTGCTCTGAGATGAATCCATTGTTGTTACGGCGAGGCCAATTCAAGGAATCGTGGCTTCCCTGTTTGTCGATTACGGGGTGCACTGATGGTCAGGTGGGAAGGTGGGAAGGTGGGAATGCGAAAGCAACCTAGATATTGAGGTGGGAGACGGGAGGTGATAGGCAGGTGAGAGGCTGCTCCTTCCTTGGTTGATGTGCCGGTCAAGTTGAAGGAGCGGTGTTGGTGGCTGTAGTGGTACTGTACCCTGGCGTTTGTATTGCGTTGCTGTATGAGCGTGGAGTTTGACTGGGGGTCCAAAAGGCAATAATGGGATGGACTTTCTGGGGTCACGCCGTGGAGAAAGAGTTGGGTGGTTTACAACCAGGCCAAAGGCAGGTAGGTAGGCAAAGGGACAGAGAAGGTAATACGGGCACAGGTGCACTATGAGGTTTGCTGGCACGCAGTACCTAAAGCTCACTACTGACCTCAGTTGTTTGCTGTCATCCCATCTCTTTCCACTGCTGCCACATATACATTGACGTCAGTAGCCGTGGCATTGGTTTCGCAGTGAACTCAGTGGAAGCAATATGGAAGCACTTCAGACCCTTTTTGTGTGTTTGTGTTACAGAGGCTGCCGGCAGTCGAGCTACGGCTGCAACTGTAGCTGCTTCATGCAGTTAGCCACCTCCTGCTCTGCAGCTATCTAAGCTGTCTACGGTGGCTTTGTTGCCAGTGATCTGGAACAGAGCTTTGGGTCCCAAGCTGATGACAGGAACCTCACAAATAACATATACTGTCTCGTTCGTGCTTTAGACGTGTGTAATAGGAATATGCTACCAAGGTTTCGCTCAAAGCCTTCAATGTCTGGGTGAACTAGTTCTGGCCCCTGGTTTAGTGAAATAAGACACGAAGTAAGCAAGTAGAGTATACCATAGAGCATGATAGCAAATCAAATAGGGTTTGGGCATTATTAAGACTTCCAGTGAAACTTTGGAACATCATAAAGGTACCTAGGTAGACATAGACCCCAATGTTTTGTTTCATGCGTGCCATTGATTCTTCAAACGAGCCAGAAACGAGCCAGAAACCTATGTGTGGCAAAGCTCTTGGCAACTCTGTAAAGCGGTGACAATCCTTCCTGAGTTTCAAAGGCTGGAATATTTGATTCTGGTAGAACAAAAGCCTTCTTTGTGAGGAGTCAAGCTTGGCTGTCGTTGTAATCGAACGTCCCAACGGCTCATACCCCTGAAGGGCAATCAATATCAGGAGATCGAGGCTAATGCACCCCGCAGATCTAATCTACCATCTGGCAGTTGATGATCTGCGGGCAGCGTCGCAACGGGTAGGGCTGAAATGACACTCCCAACCGCACAGCACACCAGCCGTGAACCGTGGGACTTCATTCCTCATGCTTGAATCCTTGTACATATAATGCAGCAGCCATACTGTATAGAAGTTATACGTCAACGGGGACGGTGGGTGTCTCCGATTGCATCGATCTCTCGAATCTCCATATCCGCCGTGGCGTTTCTGGATGTTGCACGAGACAACGAGTGCAACACTGTGACAGAACAGTGATATTTGATGTGCTAGAATTACAAAACGATAACAGTCTACAGTTGCTTGCCAGTCTACCACTCAAAACGCCGAAATTCCAACGCCTTGGCCGTACTCGAGAAGCCGAGTATCACCTTGCCGCGCCCTTATGTATGCAGCCAATCCAGTGCCGAAAGAAAATACTACAAAGCAATAGTTTTATCCAAGGAAGAAGTCATTCGGCCTAGGTACCTCTCAAAGACGTACACTCGCACCGATCCCCTTGCCCTCATACCACACCGTTTCCCTCCACGCTCCAATCCTAACGCCCACAACCGCCTTCGCATCCAGCTTCAGACCCCCGCCCAGTGCCTTTTTGATTTTATCATATGTATCGCCGTTTCCAATACTCCAGTCCACAGGCAGCCTCGGCGTCGTCGAGGCTCCCGGTGGTGCCGCGATTGGATAGTCGTATATGATCCTGCCCACAGGTTCGGTGTGGTAGAAGGCCGTGGCGTTGATATGTTCAAGGTACACGGTGTTGTGCTTCAGTGGGCTAACGAGCGTGAATGTCGCGGTCGAGCTCAGAAGATGGAAGGTTGTGTCGCGAATGAAGTGGACCTTCTTGCTGCCGTCCCCGTCGTTGTTATCGTCATCGCCGGGAAGATGCAGCTGCGGCGTAGGTATCGTGATGTTGAAATGGGAGAGGGCTTCGCCGAGGATGGGTTGCGAGAGGAAGCTATCCCGGTGTGCGCGTATGGTGAGAGATGTGTTCCATCCTGAGATGTATTGGGACAAGAGGTCTCTCGCAATAGTCTGTGCCGGTGCACCGCCCAGAGATGGGTTCCATTTTGCCGTAACAATTAAATTTGTATTATTTCCGGTTGTAATATCGAGGTCCTTCGCAGTGACCTCGCCAATGACCGATCCATTACAGAGAACGTGAATGTTCGCATAGGGAACATGTGCGGCATAAGGTGTTGGATTTGTGATGTCAATAAGTACTCGGACTTCCATTGATTCAGGTGTAGTGTTCATGATCATGATGCTGCGGACTCTAGGATCGAGCTTGCCCAGAGGATCTGTACCTGGTTCGTTAGGTTCTTTAAATATAGCTAATTGAGGTTAGAATGGGTCTGGAATCAACAGGGGGAGAACGCAAAACCAGCCATGATAGGCTAAGTGGCCAATGTAACATACTAACACTACCAAAGAGAAGACGGACGTTTTACTGGGATGGTGCCCTCCGCGGGGACATCTTTCATGACCAGCTCTCCCAGCACGGTTTGAACCTTAACCGCGACCAGAGCCTTGACGTCCAAGTTGACCATCTTGCCCTGAAACAGCAAGGCTTGGAGCAAATCTGTCAATACATCGCCGTCCGTCACGTTCAGTGGCGCATTGTCAATACGCGACGTGATCATTAGCTCTGGATCATCGGTGTCGGAGTGTATCCTGGTCGAGTTTGCGTCTTGCCAGCGTTCAATATCCAGGACACCCAACTTCTTCTCCTCGTAGAAAACATCGGCCGTTGCGCGGACCTTGGTCACGTTGATGCCGAAGTTCATATCCTTGGGGAGGCCAGCAACGACATTGATGGTGCCTGACACGCTAGGGTTCTCCTCTTCAGGATCAGCCAAGGGATCTGGGAGACTGAATTGTGCGTCGGTCAGGGAGAAGTTGCGAATCATATTGTCGAAAGTGCGCCCCGGGAAGGGGACTGGCACAGTGACTTGAGATAGTATTTCGTCCACCCATGGCGGAGTACCGAGGCCTGATCGCTTTGCCCCTCTTACAAAGACAGTGGCAGCTTTGCCACCAAGGTAGTCTTTTAAAAACCGATCCAAGGGAGATGAGCCAGAATTGGGGCAAACTCGTGTCAACGAGTCGGGGAGTTCTCTGATCATCCCGTGAGCATTCGCAACGACGGGTTCGCGAGGTCGAATGCCCACAGGATCCGTAAGGGCGTCGGCAACGAGGATGTAGGGATCGTTGAGATCGCAATTGGGAACGAGGATTTCGAATGCAAGTGGCGGGATGACCACTTCGATTGGATAGTTGTTTTCTGCATGAATTGACACGTCGGCTGCCACGGTGTGATTATCAATGTCTCGGAAGAGGACCTTGGTAATGTTGTACTCAGGAATTCCAGGCACGTCGCTCGCTGCTTAGTTCATTAGCCAGGGCTCACATAATCAGAAAATGAAGTGTTTAAAAGTGTGGTGTAATAATGCAATGTCTTTTGATTCAGAGGAGGCCCTTTTGTCCAAAGTATAGTGATGCGAAGGATTGGTAGAGAGATTGACCTTCAACTGTCAAGGATTCGGACACGGCGTGCGTGCCCAAAGGGATGATGCCCGTTTTCAGCGTGAGGTCGGCCTTCCCCTGAACCCGAAGTCTTCCAAGTCTGCCCTCCAACCACTCATTTGCGATGGTGCGTATGCTGTCAGCCTCACCAGGCATGAGCTCCGCAATAAAATCAATGGCAGTGTTGTCACCGTTGAGTTTGATTGCGAGTGGCGGTATGCCGACACTGCCCAGGAGGACATCGCCGTACTCGGGAAGGAAGACATCAACAACGGTGGAATCTGTGCTCAATCCTCGTACGAGCCACGTCGCAACGCCTCCAACTCTTCTGACATGTTCATTCTCGACCCTTGACCCATCCAACTTGAAGTTCGCTTGGATGCGTGCGCGCACGCCATTCGCGGTGATCGACTCTAGTGACAATGCCGTTGGCTCGAGAACAGCACCCTGCTTGGCGTATTCTTCGACGGCACTAGGGACGAAGAAGGCACCAAAAATGATGGCAACTGTGACGAGGCCTAATATAGCCATGGCTATTATTGAGGGCCATCTCGGTCGCTGTTTCGTTGTTGATCTGTTGCTGCGGTGCGATCGGATAGAGACACCGTCGGCGTCATCGTACCGTGGCTCTGGGCTGGATCCGGGAAGCAGCGGCGACGACTCGCTTCCGGGCTCAGCATCATGGGGCTGCGAGGCATCCTCCGCCGATAGCAGCGGGGATGTCTCCGCGTCGGTCATCGTCACCTTGGTTCTGGTAGCCGAATGACTCCGTAAAGACGGGAGCAGGATAAGGTGGGTACAGTGTTGAGATGGTCGGCAGTATGGCGGGGCCCACTCCAGCCGCGACCCCAGCTCGAGAAGTACAGACTAAGATGTGTTGCTGAACAAGCAAAAAGTTATGACATTAGTGCCTTCAGAGGCGACGAAGTATTAAGAAGAAGCAGTTGAACTAGAGGTGGTGTGACTTATGGTTCTTTCTTTCAGGTAAGGGAGAAGAGGAGCTGGGTAACTACATATGCACAATGGCACGGACGGATTCAAAGCTGAAGGGGGCGCTGGCGAGTACAGCACGGTGACGCATGCGCCACTTGGCACCTGGACAACCCTGACGACCCTGACGGGTCCCTATCCTATTGGTTGACCAATTTCCTCCTAGTACCCCACGTCCGCTGGCCCCTGACGGTGCGGCAGTAGTCACCTCCGGACAGCGCCGAACCGGACCACTCGCGCTCTTTCATTGGATTCATTGGATTGTCAGGTCACTGCAACCATTGGCGATGTGCACTTTGGTCAGCAAAAATTCAGGTACGAGTTAGTCTATGGTCTGGCTTATGCGGATGGAAGCAAACTGTGTGGAAAACATGAGATGTTCTTGTACGTAGCTGTGCATCATATCATACTACCTACTTAGTAGGTATGTAGTGAACTTTCACGTTGAGCCCAGATAACTGAGAGGATCGTGACTGGAGAGAACCTTGGAAGATAGCTCCGATGAGTGTTTGGTATGACTCTAACCGTGACGCGCACCGGAACTTCCCGTAAAATACATAATTACTATGAAGTGACTCTTTGTGGCTTACAACAATATAAGTATACAACGAAACGAAGCCATACAACAACCGTATACGCGCTCCAGGAAAGGTCCAATTGATAACCTTCTGACTATTTTCACTCTCAGTAAGTATCAACCACCCATCGGACTCTAGCCAAGCTCTCAGCCCTGCTCATATCGTGAGATTCTAAGCCGCCCAGAGCTACCTACTTCAGTAGGTGCTACGAAGTGAATCACAGTTGCTAACCTATGTGTGCGTCGTAGGCTGTCTTCTCTCATCACCGCAAACATGTTTCGCACGGCCAGGATAGCAGCGTCCCGCTCCTCCTGGAGCAGGGCGTACTCCTCCGGCTCCGCAAAACCCCGTCACCTCATGTCTATCAATGATCTGACGCCCGCCGAGTTCACAAAGCTCGTCCGAAACGGCGCTGCCTCCAAGGCTGAGGTTGCCAAGGCTGACAGGCTCAGCGGCCTCGGAAGCTCTCTGACAGGCCAGACGGTGGCCATGATGTTCAGCAAGAGGAGTACCAGGACTCGTGTGTCAACTGAGGGCGCAATAGCGCTCCTGGGCGGTCACCCCATGTTCTTGGGCAAGGATGACATTCAGCTTGGTGTATGCTCATATATCTAATTCCCCTGACATCATTCATTGGCTTCATTTCTTTCATGCTGACCACCGTAACAGGTTAATGAGTCGCTCTACGACACCTCCGTGGTGATCTCCTCCATGGTCTCCGCCATGGTCGCCCGTGTCGGGCCCCATTCTGACATTGCTGGTCTCGCCAAGGACTCCAGTGTTCCTGTCATCAACGCCCTGTCCGATGACTTCCACCCCATGCAGATCATCGCCGACTTCCTCACCATCCACGAGGCTTTCCCCTCCTCTTCTCAGCAAGGCCTTGGCCTTGAGGGCCTCAAGGTAGCCTGGATCGGCGACTCCAACAATGTCCTCTTCGACCTGGCCTCTGGCTGTATCAAGATGGGTGTCGATATCGCCGTCGCCTCGCCCCAGGGATACGGAATCCCCGAGGCCATGAAGAAGCACATCCTCTCTGCGGCCGACGGCGTCGTCAGCCCTGGAAAGCTGGAGGAGACAACTGTCCCCGAGGAGGCCATCAAGAATGCAGATATCCTGGTCACGGATACTTGGGTGTCTATGGGTCAGGAGGCCGAGGCAAAGAAGCGGATGCAAGCGTTTTCGGGATTCCAGATCACCAATGAGCTGGCCAAGAGGGGTGGTGCGAAGGAGGGGTGGAAGTTCATGCATTGCCTGCCCCGACACCCTGAGGAGGTGCATGATGAGGTTTTCTACAGCGACCGATCGCTTGTTTTCCCAGAGGCCCAGAACCGTTTGTGGGCTGCCGTTGGTAAGCACGATCCTGACACTCCAGATCTGACTTACCTAATGCTAACTCTACGTAGCTGCACTTGAAGCGTTCGTGGTGAACAAGGGCCGCATTGTCTAAGATCTTTGCTCCTTAAATGCCTTGGGTAGCGCACGTGGCATTTCCGTATTTGCTAGTATTCTATGATTGCGGACTGGGTTTGGCGTACAAAAACAAGTGCTTTACTTTCAAGAGGCAAAGGAAAAGGGGGGTTGGTTCATATGTGGCACCATAATCATTGCCCGTTGTAAACGATTATTTCAATTATTCTTTTGTGGTAATGATACAGTCACAACAGTACATTTAGCCAGGTGGCAGCTGGCTAGCATCCACAACATCATCAGCGTCTTTCACCCCAGCCTCATCCTTGGGCCCGTAGAGAGGCGACCGCGGCATGGCCATCAGTCCAGTACGAGCAGATTCGAGGATACCAAATGGCGAAATAAGCTTCAGGAAGGAGTCGATTCGGTGTGGCTTCGCAGATCTGGAATGTGTCAGCACTCAATTGCAAGGCTTTGTTCATGGTGGTTTAGGGTCTTACATCTCGACAATGCAGCTGTTATTGCTAATATCCAGCACCTTGCCGCCGAACTGGTGGGCAAAGTAGGTGATGCTCTTCAAGTGCTCGTGCTTCAGGCGCAACGCCTCGCTAGGCGCCAACCGGCTCGGGTGGAAGTCCTCCGATGTCTCGCTCAGTGTAGGTGTGTGCTCAGAGGTGACTCCTCCCTCCTGGGGACCAGTACCCTCGGTCTCGGCCTCGGCCGTCATCTCGCGATGGTGGGCCCACAGGTCCTGGAAGTACTCGGGTCCAAGGGTGTTGATCTTGGCAAGGAGCAGCTCCCTCTGCACGAGCGCCGCGCTGGTGTAGTCAAGCACGGCCCAAACGGGGACCAGGTCCTCCAGTTGGCGACGCGCCTGCTCGACGACGCCGTCCTGGCCCGTCAGCACGATGGTCATGCGGGACAGGTCTGCCACCTCGGTGCTGCAGACGACCAGGGAGTCAATGTTAAAGCCGCGGGCAGCCAGGATACCGGAGACGCGCGACAGAACACCAGGCTCGTTCTGGACGAGGCAGTTGAGGATATGGCGCTTGGGAGGGGCCATGGACGGCGAGGGGGTCTCGTAGAGGATGTTGGACACGGCAGCCTGGGCAGTCCATGCCGGCGGTGCGTCGCTGGTAGGGAGAGGAGCTTGTCGGCGTCGCAGGGCCTTGTAGGCAATTGCTGAGGTCGAGCTGCTAGTAGAGCTGTAACGGGTGGCGATCGCTGGCATCGCAGCCGTTTGGAGCTTGGTAGACGCCGTCCGCCATTGCGACAGCAGAAAGCTTCGTGAGGCCATGTTGTCGATCGACTCAGAGATGGTCCCTGAGAAGAATCGAGGTATGACAGTCCAAGTGAGTGATCAAGTGGCTTGTCTGGCCGTCAGTGGAAGCTGTCGGTTATGTTTTGGAGGTCTGAGTCAAACTTACTACTTGTGGCTGCCCGCCGGTGGCTTGAAGGAGGACGACATCGGAGCTACCCACTGCTCACCCTAGCAGTGTAACGGGCTAGAGCTCTCAAGGTTCCCCAGCACCCCAGATCGCCTAACAATTTTCACCTTTTAGCGGCCCGCGGTCCCCCAAACCTACCCAAGCTGCAGCCCGCGAGGCGCGACCCACCCACGTGCCACTGAACTTCCAGACCCATGTCAATCTGGCCAGACAATCTGCACTCGAGACAGGCACAGCTGGACAAGTTTCGAGATCCAATCACTTGCTACCGAATTTCATACGTATCATGCCTTACAGTAGTCGCCGATCCCCCAAGCAATTCCAATAACCCCATGGCACTGCCAAACCTCGGAGAAGCTCGAATACCATGTTCTCCGCGGTTACGACTGCTCCGGCCAAGCAGTCGGTCGGCGAAACAATCACAGTCCTCAGCGGTCGTCTGAGCTCTGCCACTCTCCTCGAGGATCGTCGAGCTGCCATACAAGGTCTGCGAAGCTTCGCAAAGGAATATCCGGCATCTGTCGCTTCTGGGGCGCTCAGAAGCCTCATAGGCTGCCTAAGTAAAGATGGAGGGGATGTTGACACGGTGAAGGTGGTCCTCGAGACCTTGTTGATGCTCTTCAACCCCAATGAGGACAGCCCCGAAGCCTCTGAGGAGATCGCGTTGTGGCTTGCCGACGAGTTCACACAGAGACAGGAGAATATCACCCTTCTTCTAGACTTCCTTGAAACCCCCGACTTCTACTCCCGACTTTACTCCCTCCAACTGCTCATCGCCATCTTGGCCGCCCGAACAGAACGCACCGAGGAATGTGTCTTCACCGCGCCCCTTGGCATCTCGAGGCTCGTAGCCATACTCGACGACCGAAGAGAAGCTGTGCGAAGCGAAGCCATCACTCTGCTTACGTACCTCAGCCCCTCGAATATCGACATACAAAAGCTTGTCGCCTTCGAGGATGCCTTCAAAAGAATATTTACAATAATCGAGGCAGAGGGCTCTCTGTTGGAAGGCGGTCAGGTCATCGAGGACTGTCTGATATTGTTGGCGAATCTGTTGAGGCTGAATGCTTCCAACCAGACCCAGTTCCGCGAGACAGGATGCGTGCAACAGTTATCGAAGATGCTCCAGAGCGCATACCAGCCCCCAGAGGATGGAGAAGAGGTGGCCCCGTGGGCACAGGCGCAACGCAATAGGAATGTGTATGCGTTACTCGCAGTTATCCGGCTGTTTCTCGTTCGCGGTGCTGTTGGAACCATGCAGAACCAGAGCGCATTCTGGCATCACCATCTCTTGTACCACGCCCTCCAACTTGCTTTTAGCCACTCAGCTGAGAACCCTATCAAGGCCGAGGTACGTGCTGCTCTGTCCTGTATATACCCGTATGTAGATCTAAGTACAGTGCTCCCAGGCTCTCGTGACATGCGCCGACATTATAAGGGGCAACTCAGCCCTTCAAGAGAGCTTCGCGCAGCTCCAAGTCCCTTCCCCTCTGGAGAACGCAGCAAATGAAAACGGGCCGCAGGCAAACGGTGTCCCCAAGGTCTACGTGATCGATGGCTTGCTGGACCTCACGCTATGCGTTCACGCCTTGCAGGCCTTCGATATCAGGATGGCAGCGTGTGAGTGCCTGAAAGCGTATTTCTACAACCACTCTGGAATTCGCGAGCATTTTTTGCGCCGGGCTATCGATGGCCACAAATCTGATATCGTGGAGTCTGCAAACGTGCTTACGACTCTGCTCCGCTCACCAACCGAGGACTCGACAGTTGATCCGTACAGATATTGGTTTGCAGCGTGCATAATGCTACACCTCATCTTCGAGAATGGTACGACCAAAGACCTTGCGAGACAGGTCACCGAAGGGAACGAGGAGGAAGGTGAGGAAGTCGTGACGAGTATTCAGATCATAACTTCCCATCTGGTGACCAGTCTTAACCGAAGCGATGACGAGCGCATCACTATTGGATATCTCATGCTCCTACTGTGCTGGCTGTTCGAAGATCTGGATGGAGTAAACGACCTGCTTGAAGAGGGTAGCAACGTCCAGCGTCTCATCCAGACCGTGGTAAAGAACACCTCGAGCGAGCCGTTAGTGCAGGGACTCTGCTCCATGCTGCTCGGCGTGGTCTACGAATTTTCCACGAAGGATTCACCGATACCCAGAGGGACCCTCCAACCCCTTTTGATGACCAACATGGGCCGGGATCGATACATCGACAGGATGGGCAAACTGCGGGCTCACCCATTTGTGCGGGACTTTGAGATGATACCCCAGAAGCTGGACCCCTTGACCGGCAAACTGCCTGAGGTCTATTTCGATTCTATGTTTGTCGAGTTCTTCAAGGACAACTTCAGCCGCATCCTACGAGCAGTCGACAGGGACCCTGGGATGGAGATTTCGGTGATCACCAACGGTGTCCAAAAGGGCATTTCGCGAGAGCTTGTCGACTCGCTGCGATCCCAAGTAGATGAGAAGGAGAATGCACTACAAGAGTGTCAGGCAAGCCTCTCTCACCTCGAGCAACAGCTCGGCCAAGAACGGGCAGATAGCAGACGCTTCAAGGAGACGACCACTGTTGATTTCACCCGCTTGAAGGCCATGAACGAGAGTCTCCAGAGGAACCATGAGGATGAGATTCGACAGCTTCGCGAGGAACATGGCGTGAAAGAAGCCGAGCTCCAGAAGCACGTTGAGACGGCGCGGAAAGAGGCTGCGACTGAAATCGAACGGCTCCAGAAAAAGGCAGACGCGGAACTGCAGACCAAGGTCGACGAGTACGAGAAACAGCTCCGAGCCAAGGTTGAAGGTTACGAGAAACAGCTGCGAGACACAGTGGAAGGTTACGAGAAACAACTCCGATCCAAGGAAGAGGAACACCAAAGGCAGATGAAGCTGAAGGACGAACAACACCAAAAGGACATAGACGAAGTCCGCAAGCAGACGGAAGAGGGCCGCAAACGTAGACAGTCCGAGGCAGATCGGTCTTCGAGGCGGGCCGAGGCGGAGAAGGCCGACTTGAAGGCTACGATTAGCAGGCTCGAAGTGGATCTTATGAAGGTATGCATGCGGCAGCTGCAATACTGTGCTCTCCACAAAACTTGGTGCTAATGAATGATGCAGGCGAACAAGAGCAAGACGCAAGAAGCCCAGGCTGCCAAAGAAGCCTCGTCGCGAGCTGAGAAGAAGGCCGCTGAGCTGCAAAAGAAGGTTCAGCAGCTTGAGACGAAGGCCAAACAGGTATGTCACAACCACCGCATGGCTCGGGATATCACAATTACTGACTACTTGGCAGACGGATGAACTCATCCAACAGAAGGAGAAGGAGAAGGAGTCAACACAGGGCGAGCTGGATGACATGCTGATGTTGTTCGCTGACGCCGAGGAGAAGGCCAACAAGTATAAAGAGAAGCTGAAAGCCCTGGGCGAGACCATCTCCGACGATGAAGATGGAGATGAAGATGAAGACGACGAGGAGGAGGACGAGGAAGAGGGGGAGGATGAGGCAGAAGACGATGAAAAGGAGGAAAAGGCTGATGGCGAAGTGGACTAGTATTCCTCACCGTCGAGCAATCAACCTCAGAAATCCCCATAGACGGAGGAAGGGACTAAGTTTTAACAGCACCTATGACTGCTACATGATTCTAGACATAGTAGTAATGAGCAATCCAGCATTCATGAACGGTTCAGAAGAATTCTTGGGGCTTGCAGTGATGGGGAAGACACCACAAAACCAACTAGATGCCTACCGCCCGCTGAAGATTTGATCTCAGCATACCACTGAAAGACAATCCAGCACCAATACCTTGGTAGGAGCTAACCCTAAGGCATAAACAAGTGATTACAATTGGTGGTGCTGTGGTGGTGCTGTGTAAACCGGGCAGCATCTGAAGGGAGATGCGCCCCTCTCAGAAGATGAACCCCGCCAGCGGATCGATAAGACACCCCCAGATTCATCGTGACTACCAAAAGTGGACATAACATAAGATCTCACAAGCCCACTAGAGTAGATCTTTAGACATCTATTAGACATGCTATATACCATACCGTCCATGGATGTTCGTTGATGTTTTGCAGAAGAAAGTACTGGACCGCAGCACTCGACAGCGGCCCCACATTCAGGCATGTACTATGTACTTAGGTACATTGTATGTCAAAATTTCGGGGTCACACTTGAATTTTTCATGGGCCTGCCGCAGCGCAGTACATAGAATATCTCTTATTATACTTACCTAGATAAGTACCTAAGTATCTTTCTCAGGGTAGCGTCTTGCACTCAGGTGAAATAACTGCTACTCTTGACATTTCTTTTCATCCTACTACTAGGAACATCAAAACGGCCTTCTCAACACATACTTCCTTCGGCCAATTGACCCCAAGAAAATAGTCCTCCGTTATTCACCCAATACATCTCATCTGTAACGGCATCATGTCCAAGAGGGTTGAGGATATCTCGGCCAGCGAGTCCGAGGGCTCGAGCGTCTCTGACGGCTCTGAGGGCTGGAACGATGTTGACGAGGGCGTCGACAATGAGGAGGAGACCCTGGAAATTGTGTCTCTCTTTGATGACAAGGTCTTCCCCGACGCTGTGTCCATGTTGGAATACTGCAAGGACAAATACAGCTTTGACTTTGTGGCGACACGCGATCGTCTGGCACTTGATTTCTACGGGAGCATTAAGCTTGTCAACTTCAGTATGTTGCCCCTTTTGTACTCATGCATTGCGCCTGTAGCTAACACTTTATGTTAGTCCGAGGCGCCGTGAAAGATGGGAAGAAGCTGCCTGAGCAGATCTCAGATGCGGACATCCAGGATGACGAGAAGTACATGATACCAGTCCTGGCGGACGACGCTTTCATCATGTGTCTCGACGATCTCCCATCATCTTCTGACGCTCATGCGGCCGAGGCCACTGAGGGTAAGACTGGTGATGAGGCCGAGAGCACTACCGCCGCTCTCCAAGCTAAGATCGATGAGCTCACCAAGCAGTTTGCCAACTACAAGCTCGCGGTTGAGCAAACTCTGGACAAACGCTGGCACGCCGACGACGAGCCGGCGCAAAAGTCCGCCGGTTCTGAGAAGGAAAAGAAGGATGAATCGCAGTACTACTGGGAGTCTTACGCCAGCCACGGTAGGTTACAACCAGTTGACACGGATTGACATGAACTCGTTCTGACGATGGAACAGATATTCACGAGACCATGCTGAAGGACACCATCCGCACGGATGCCTACCGCGATTTCATCTACAACAACAAGCACCTTATCAAGGGCAAGACTGTCCTCGACATTGGTTGCGGGACCGGCATCCTCTCCATGTTCTGCGCCAAGGCCGGTGCCGCACACGTCTATGCTATTGACAAGTCGGCCATCCTGGACAAGGCCACCGAGAACATTTTCCACAACGGTCTCGACAAGCAGATCACCACCCTGCGTGGACGCATCGAGGATATTGTCCTGCCTGTGGAAAAGGTTGATATCATCGTGTCCGAGTGGATGGGCTACTTCTGCCTGTACGAGGCCATGTTGCCCTCCGTCCTCTTCGCTCGCGACAGGTACCTGAAGCCCGACGGCCTGTTGCTGCCCTCTCACGCTACCATCTTCGTTGCCCCGGTCCACGACCCGGAGTACATCACCGACACCATCACATTTTGGAGGGACGTGTATGGCTTCGACATGAAGCCCATGCAGGAGGGAATCTACAAGGGAGCCAGGGTAGAGACCATACCCGCCGAAGTTCTGTGTGGCACCCCCAGCGCCTATGCGTTGGATCTGTACCATGCCACAGTTGAGGACCTTACCTTCAAGATGGACTGGGCCAGCAAGATCACCAAGGATGCTGATTCCGTAGACGGCTTCATGGTCTGGTTCGACAACTATTTCGCCACCACCCGGCAGAAGGACGTCGAGTTGATCGACCTGCCGGCTAAGGAGTGGGAGGCGGCCCGGGGTGACGGCAGCATTGCCTTCACGACTGGTCCCCACGGAAAGGAGACCCACTGGAGGCAGGGTCTGCTGTTGATTGAGGACAAGGAAGGTGGACTGAAGCCCAAGAGCCCGCGCAGTGCCGGTGAGGAGATCAAGGGAACGTTGTCGTACTCCGTGGCTGAGGAATATGCGCGTGGTCTGTCCATCAAGGTGGAGTGGGACGGTCTTCCCAATGACGAGCGATCTCAGTCTTGGTACCTCCACTAAGAGAAGGAGCGAGGGCCATAGCGAATGGGGAGAAAAATTGATTGTGTTGGTTGAAAATGCAGAACATGTAGCTACATGCGCGCTGTCGCTGTTACCATATCATAGCGTAGAACATAAGAGAGAGTGTGTGTGCGCTCTCTAGAATAGAAACATCTATACCCCATATGTGAATCCTCTGACTTCTTTACACGCGTACCAGAAAGCCTCCGCTGCTCATACCCAAGACATGCAAGAAACGTTTAACCAGAACATAAGGAATTGACCATCACCAACCAAGTCTACAAATGCGGGACCCCTGCACTCTCCATCAACAAGTTAACAATGCTCAAGAAACCTTCCCCTAGAATGAAACCCGAAGCCAGCACAATCAACGGCGTATCCTCCCGTCCGGGCGTCCTCCTCCACCACCACGCCACCAGCCCGCCCACGGTCCTGGCGAGGGTGAAGCTCGGCACGTTATACATGCCCACGGCCACGGCGATGCCCCCGGGTACGAAACGCAACCACCACCTCCCGGCGGCGTAGATGCGCACCATGGTCGTGAGGGCAAACAGCACGGCGAAGCCGACGGCCCACTCCCGCGCCATATGGGGCAGCCCTTGGCCGGTGACCAGCCTGGCCGTGAAGATCCAGACGTAGGCGGTGGGGACCTGGAAGAGGGATCCGGGGATGGTGTAGACGGCCGTGTAGAGCCTGTAGATGAAGGCGCTGACGACGGCGCCCACCGTGGCCCCGATGACCTGGCCCCAGAACTGGGCCTTGGGCGCGGCGCCCAGGAGGTGGCCCGTCTTGAGGTCCTGCATCAGGTCGCCGGCCTGCAGCGCGCCGGCCTCGGACACGGCGCCCGCGACGAGATTGATGAGGACGGAGGTCGGATGCGACTGCGGCACGATGAGGGCGAAGAAGAGCTGTGCGAGCTTGGAGATGCCCGAGACCGGGTTCAGGTCCGTCTCGCCTAGGGCGCGGACGCCCATGATGGAGAGGATGAGGGCCATGAAGACCGCGGCGATGGTGGCGTAGAGGGGGATCAGGGCACCAAAGACGATGTGGATACAGAGAACGCCTATTCAACAAGTTTTGTCAGTCATTGTTTAAGTTGAATGTTTAAGGAGTCTGCCTCAAAAGTAGTAAGACGCTTCTCGGGAGGCATAGCCCTTTTGAGACGTCACCCTAGATACAGTCTCTTGGAGAATGCTCGGCGCGTGAAGAACATACAGAAGGCTATGGAGAGGATGAGACCGATTATCACGGTGCGGTTGGAAATCTGCTCAGAGGGAGGGGCATCGTCTTGGTCGGCGTCTTCGAGGATGTGTGACATTGTGGTCGGCTCCTGGTCATCGTCATGGGTGGTAGCGTAGTGAGGGTGGTTGGGACCAGATAATGGGCTGGGAGGTGGAACTGAGTCTGTGTCGTCTTCTTGGTGCTGGATCGAGGTGTAGCCACGCCGGCTGGGGCTAGCTGGAAGGAAGCGACTGAGAGCTGTGTCACCAGCTTGCCATTTGTGGTGGAGGGTGTGCCCGGCTTCGGCCATGCGCCTGAGCAGAGGCCGTACGACGAGGTAGCCGAGACTGACGACGGCGTCGGCGAGCATAATTGCTAGGGAGGTCCACACTATCCAGCCCTTGCTGCCAGTCTCCCAGTCGCTGATCTTCCCCGGGGCCCAACCTTTGTGCTTTGCGAGGGGCGACAGAACACCCCATCCGAGGATGGCGCCCAACAGCTAAATAGAGGTTAGCAAACGGAAAGGGTTTGTCGGCTTAACCAGGCGGTGGTGAACTCACCATGTGGAGGGTAGTCACCGGTCCCATAACGATGCCCTGGCCGACATATGCCAGACTCGGGTTCAACGTCCAAAGCCAGGTGGAAGCTGCAGTGGCCCCGAAGATGGGCAGATCTCTCAATATGGGGAAGAAATATGTCGCGAACGTGTAGAGCCCCGAAGTGAGGAAGCAGATCAGCAAAATCTTAACATTTGCTCTCCATTGCTCCTTGCGAAGAGCAGCACCCTCCTCTTCGGCTGCAACATCCGTGTTTCCACCCGGCTCAAGGCGGCCACCGAAGCCTTCCGGCACAAGATGCGCCTCTTGTCTCTGTCGGGGAGCAGAGTCGTCCTTTACCAGTCCCGTTTTCCCGTGGAGCACACTGATCAATACTGCCGTGCTGAACCCACTCGGAAACTTCAACTTCTCCCTGATAATCACCTGCCTCCTGAGCGGCACGGCGAACACCACGCCAAAGTAGCACAATCCCAAGGACCAGACTACCAACTGCCAGGTGCTGAGGTTGATGGGGCCTTGTTCCTCGTCCTTCAATAGGAAGTTCATCGCCGGCAACACGCCCACAAAGCCACAGCCAAGCGGCATGATGGCCATGGACCCAGCCACTGTTTGGACGAGAACGTTCTCAACCGGCGAAAAGGGAAACTGTAGATGCCGAGACAAGGTCTTGAAAATGCCGAATCCCATCAACGACGCCGGCATGGTCATCATACTGACCCAGCCAGTCTGTAGGCCAAAGTACATGTTGGAAAAGCAGATGACCAGGCCGACGAGAAGGCCGGCAGCGACTCCACGGAAAGTGAAGCTGCGTCCCTCGACGTCAAGCCCAGGCTTGGCCATGGCAAGGGAGGAGTTTGGTCCCCTGTGTTCATACTGTTCTCCTTGAGACGGAACAGATTCGGGGCCATCCTGCTGCTGCGAAGATGGCGTGTTTCCTTCGGGAAAGTAGCCTACGTCCGTGCCAAGGCCGTTGTCTCCGGCGCCGTCATCACCCCTATCGGGAGCCATATCTGGCGTGTCCGGAGCTTGGGTTTATTAGATCCGGTGGTATGTTGATGCCTCGCCAAGGAGCAAGGTTGGTATGCTGTTAAACTTTAACTATTGGGGAGAGTAGCCAGTTGCACTGAACAGAACCCAAACAACAGGTAGTCATAATAATGTGCCGTTAGGCTCTGCGTGCTACTATCAATAAGGGCTGCCGTTGCCGTTGCCGTGATCGTGACCGGCAGATTGGCCCGGCGATGATTTCATGCCGGGTTACACTGCACTGCGTCAAGCGGCTAATCAGTACGTACATTGCTCCGGGTCCGACCCCGGAGCCGATTGAAGACATGAATTATGTAAGCAATCGGATATGCTCGATTTGGTCTAGACTGGAAAGTTTTTCCGACGCCATCTCCAACATCAATCGAACTTATTATCATCTTCCCGCCTGTCAATGAATGCTTTCACTCAGTGCTCGTGTTCTCAAGATGGTCCTAGATACCATCTACATATTAGTCGGGAATACTACGGCCTAGCTGTTCATTGTTATACCGTATCTGTATCTACAGACCGAGACCAGACACAAGCTCGGCCCAGGAACCAGGGGCAGCAGCGCAGGCCCCGCGTTGCACCTTGTTCACAACCCACGAGCTGCGAGGTTAAACGCGGGTTGGCCAATTCCTTGAGTTCTCATTACCCAACGGTGCCCACTTGGAAGCAACGTCTGACACTATAGCGTAGGGATCACGTTGTCTTGAATCTGGATGCAACGCCAAAAGTCCAGACAGCCCAGACTACCTTTCGGACAAAGCGAGAGGGAAAAAATCAAATCCTGCGAAAAAGTCTCTTCGAGTCAGCGCCGTTCTGACTTTCTGGCTTGTTCCCGCCAAATCCCCCAGTCCCCCAGCGCCGCTGTGCGCCGTGCGCCGTTTGTTTCTCCAGAAATGACACTTGCCACTCACTCTGCCACTTCGGTCACTTGTACGTAGCTTGCCAGCTTGCGTGGCATGCCTGGTCGGCACCACATTCCGAGATCTTCGCCTTCAGGGGGTCGATCAATGCGCGCACTCAACATGGAAAGTCGATCCGGGTTGTGCGTTTCGAGCTGAAGCTATTCAACAACACAACACAACGACAAATGGCCTCTTATCAAGTCCATTGTTTTTCTTTATCTCATTCCAAGTCGAATGAGAAGCTCTGATCACGCTGATCTCTTTGGAAGGATTCATGTTAGCCTAATGTAAGGATCCTGAGTTATTTGGGTGAGGCCCACGACTTGTCATTATGCAGGTGACAGCTGCATATGTTATAGATGATATTTTGGTTGTGATGGTGTTGCGGTCACACCACACAATGAACAATGGATAACACCACAATCACCCGCATTTCTATGCGTACAACATTTTGCAAATCAAAGATAGATCATCTAGATAATTACATCGTTAAATTCCCCATTGGTCGAGCACTGACAGCTTCCTCCCCAGGCCAGCTCGGCCCACGCCAGGTACCACTCTAACCTGGAGCCGCAACTCCAAATTTCGTAACCCGCCGAGCCCAGTCCACTCTCTCGCCCGAAAACCGACGCCACTAAGTCGCCCTGGCCCGCGGCCTAGGAAAAGCTTTATAACCTGCCATGCAGCAGTTGCCATTCTCTTCAGTTTTTTTCAATCCCCAATCGCTTGTTGATGTTGACTTTCTTGTTGCCGTTGCAAAGTCTGTAACCTTGTGCCTGTTTGGCCGGCCTCTCCCTTGAGCACCATCTGGTGGCCTTATATATCGTCTGGAGAATCGTTGACATAATACTTCCACCGGAGACTCCGTCGATCAAAATCAGCCTCAATATCATTACGTGACTCATTAAGAGCACTTCTTTAGCAATCAATCACCATCACCCGGGACTTCAAACAGCACAATTGTCACCAAGGGCGAAACGGAAGATGGGCAAGGACGAGATCAGTGTCGCCGCCGCGCGCGGTGGCGATAGCCACAGCCTGCAGGACCCGGAGAAGCAGTCCGTCACTGATGCCTCTACCCATGAGCTCAAGCGGGAAATGTCGGGTCGTCACTTGCAGTTCATTGCCATTGGAGGTGCGGTAGGAACGGGCTTGTTCATCGGTAGTGGTGCTTCTCTGGCCTCGGCGGGTCCCGCCGGTTGTCTGATATCGTACATCTTCGTGGGCACGATTCTGTACTCGGTCATGACGAGTTTGGGCGAAATGGCGACATATCTGCCGACTCCTGGTTCCTTCACATCTTACAGCGCTCGTTTCGTGGATCCGGCGTTGGGCTTTGCGATGGGTTGGCTTTACTGGTTCAGCTGTGAGTTCCGACCTTATCTTTTTGGGTGGAAATGATCTGGCCCTTTGATATGTATCGGTTAACTGACTGGCAAATTTGTAGGGGCTATTACTTGGGCTCTCGAGCTGACTGCAGCGGGATTGATCATTCAGTACTGGAACGACAGCATCAGCATCGGTGTTTGGATCGCCATCTTTTGGGCTCTTTTCACGGCTATCAACTTCATGCCCGTCAAATGGTACGGCGAGCTGGAGATGTGGTTCGTTAGTATCAAGGTCATCACGATCCTCGGCTTCCTTATCTTCGCGATTTGCATCAACGCCGGAGCAAGCCCGCAAGGCTACCTTGGATTCCACTACTGGGGCAACCCCGGCGCTTTCGCCTCT
Source organism: Cytospora schulzeri (assembly GCA_003795315.1). Lineage (NCBI taxonomy): Eukaryota > Fungi > Ascomycota > Sordariomycetes > Diaporthales > Cytosporaceae > Cytospora > Cytospora schulzeri. The sequence goes on along the minus strand of LKEA01000015.1, from coordinate 200,215 downwards.
TACGACGAAGACATGGACCCTGCCGTCGGAAAGTTCGTCTCGTTCTGGTCCGTCCTGGTCACCGCGGCTTTCTCCTACCAGGGCGCTGAGCTCGTGGGTGTTGGCGCTGGTGAGGCTCGGGACCCTCACAAGACTGTGCCCGCTGCCATCCGAAACACGTTCTGGGGCATCGTCTTCCTCTTCGTGTCTACCATCTTCTTCCTTGGACTGCTTATCCCACACACCAACCTGGACCTCCTGAAGGGCACGACCAGCGGTGAAAGCTCCCCGCTCGTCATTGCTGCGAACCTGGCCAGCGTCCCTGTCCTGCCGGATCTCATCAACGCTGTCCTGCTCACCGCAGTCCTCTCCGCCGCCAACTCCAACGTCTACTCCGGAAGTCGTATCCTCATCGCCCTCGCGGCCGAGGGACACGCCCCGCAATTCCTCACCAAGTCCAACAAGCAGGGAATCCCCTACTACGCCGTGGCCATGACCTCGGCCGTCGGCCTCCTCGCCTTCCTGAACCTCTCCGCCGGCGGCTCCGACGCCTTCAACTGGTTCCTCAACATCACGTCCGTCGCCGGCCTCATCACCTGGTCCAGCATCAACCTCTCCCACATCCGCTTCCAGCACGCCATGAAGGCCCAGGGCGTCTCCCGGGCCACGCTGCCCTACCGCGGGTTCCTGCAGCCCTACCTGTCGTGGTACGGCCTGTTCTTCAACCTCCTGATCATCATCACGCAGGGCTTCACGGCGTTCATGCCCTGGGATACGGTGGGCTTCTTCACCGCGTATATCAGTGTTATCCTGTTTGTCGCCTTGTACGTTGGGTACAAGGTTGCGTACCGCCCGGCATTTATCAAGGCGTCTGACGCGGACATCAACAAGGGGCGAGTGTTGCCTCCTGGTGGAACACTTGAGGATCAATGAGGCAGGTATATATGTATGTGGCCTCGGATCCGAAGGGAAGGGTCCTGTTTGAGAGTGTACGAATAGGTTAGCATATACGTGCATATGTACGGCGTAATGGGCATGAGCTATGAATTTAATTACTGAAAGATATATTCGTCTACTGGGGTGCACACGGTGACTTGCTCATTATTATGAGACACTTGGGGTAGGTGGCTACTTAAGTACTTACTATTGCCCAGGCCCTAACCTTGCATAAACGGCCCCTACTAATGCTACCAGACTTCTCCGACCATCACTTCTTCCAGGGTTCAATCAAGGCCTGTCGCCCTCTCGTTCAGAGTCACAACGGAGCCAGTCGACCAGGGGCCGAATCCTTCCCATCAGAATGCTAGCACACCGTGACTCGCGTTCTTCGGACAGGCTCGTGATGACATTACTACCTGCAGGCGCCTTGTTGATGTTGACTGGCCAGAATCAGCTAGCCAGCCTCCCAGCTGGAAATCCAATGTGGTCATACGGAGCAGCTGCTTACGCATGGTGCACTTGGTATTTAGAGGGTAAGCCAGTCCTTATTTGACATGATGAATGAGGCCCTCGCCCAGCTTCGCTCCTCATTGAGCACTCAAAGATGGCAGAACCCGAGCATCGCCTTGTCAAGGCCGCTACGTTCATAGGGGAGACTTGCAACACCTGTAATCGGCTTGAGCTATCCGTCGACAAGTTCCTCATTGGTAATTCTGATATTTCGCGGTCAATTGGTAGACCATCATTCGCTGGCGACAGGCTCGCCAATCTCAACAGTGCGACTCCAAGGTTGCAGCTGAACTCCGGCCGTGGGCCCAAATCTCTTGGCACCATAGCCGAGATCCAGGAGAGGGCCGCGGGCTGTTCGCTTTGCAAGCTCATCTACGAAGCTATAGGGCGGTACAGTGCGACGTCCAATGCCGATCAAGGCTCGGATTGTTTGATGGAGTGGGAGGTTGATGGTCGTCAGGCCAGACGTGGAAAACATGCCACAGGCGACGAGGAAGAGATCCGGTACTCCAATGTATCGCGACGCATTCGGTTCTGGTGGACGCAGGTCGATAAGATACGTCAGGAGGCATACATTCTCTTCGTCCCGCCTCGCGATTACCCCCTTCCCAATGCGGATGCGAATTCGGTGCGGCCTGGGATGCGGAACCGATGGTACCTAGCAAGGGACTACGATGCCGACAAAAGCAACCAGGCTCTAATCAAAAGTTGGTTGGACCTCTGTGAGGAACACCACAGCAAAGCATGCAAGCACCACGGCGACAGGGACAGGTTCGCCGCCTTGCTTCGACAGACTTCATTCGGTGTCATCGATGTGGTCCGGATGCAGTTGTGCCAGCTACCCACGTACGACAGTGGGCCCGCACGCTATGTTGCCCTGAGCTACGTTTGGGGAGACGGTGACAACAGAACACATTGTACTTTACGCGGCAATGTAATGCAGCGGATCCAACCCGGAGGTATCGAGGCCAGGGAACTCCCACGGACGATCCAGGAGGCCATCCAGCTGACGAGAGATCTCGGAGAGCGTTTTGTCTGGATCGACTCGCTTTGCATCGTACAGGACAGCGATTCATCGTGGAGACTGAACGCAGCAAATATGGACCTTGTGTACGGCAATGCGTATTTGACTATTTGTGCCGCCGATGGAGAACATTCCAGGGTTGGACTTGCTGCACTCGATCCGCAAGAAGCAGACACACCGCTCAAGGCCGAATATGCAAAAGGTTTGCGACTACTAGTGTCTAGGCCCTCGGAAAGCGTTATTAAAGACTCCGTGTGGAATCAGCGTGCTTGGACATTTCAGGAAAGGATCCTGTCGAGACGGTGCCTTGTATTCGCTGGGAAGAGGATCTACTTCCAGTGTAGATCGAGCAACATGTCACAGGATATATACCCAGATGGAACCGGAACAGGGTGGTCTTCAGACTGGAAGAACTCGCCATTGCGAACTTTGGGTGAGCTGGAGACGCGGCCCATCTGGTTCTACATGACATGTGTGTCTCTCTATACTGGGAGACGCTTGACCTACGCAAAAGATATATTGGCTGCATTTGACGGTGTGGCACGGCTCATGGAGCGCCACATGCACGGGGCCCGGATGGTCCACGGTCTGCCCCCATCACACTTTGATCTCGCTCTTCTGTGGGAACCTCTCCAATGTCAGGAGAGGCGGGTGTTGAGGTCCAAGGACGGCCAAAGCGGCGCGGCAATGGAGTTCCCAAGCTGGTCCTGGTCCGGTTGGATGGACGGGAGAGACCAGAAGAAGGGTGCTCCTGTCAAGTACAGACAGGAAACGCTGGAGGGCTGTTTCATCGACGTCCACGAGTGGCTTCTCCACCATACTTGGATCAAATGGTTCATCCGCAACGCCAATGGCGATTTGCGCCCTATCTGGGCGAAGGAGTCAATTCCAGAGGCCTCTGGTGTCTCGTCGAGGTGGCGCGGGTACTCTGCCAGTGGACAGATACCAAGCTCAAACGAAACCGAAAGTTCCACTTCTCACTCGAGAGTGGGCAGAAGCCAGCCACCGACCGAGCCTAATGGAAATCGAGCGACTGGCGAAAATCATGGCGCATGGGACTTGTACGAAAGAGAAGCCGAACTTAACCAGCAGGCGCCGGCAATGCTCGACCGCCGCATCATGGCTGTTCCGGATGATCGGCGAGACTACGAGTATAATACATATGGACCACGGATTGGAATGTACGAAAGAGGACGGCCACTTGAAGAAAGGCGCGTTGCAGAGATGGACCGAGTCCGGAGAGAACGAGAAAGCCGTATTATCGAGTATCGTGAAGAGGAATATTGTGGCAGGCCGTCGTCGAGCCATACGAGTCCGGCGACGATAGTAACCGAATCGACCGTCACCCGTCAGCAGGGTACAGACGAATACGGTCGAAAGACCCGGCGTTCAGCAAAAGAGATCCCCCGCTTCCGCGCCACCATCCCGGATAACCCTTTCGGCGTGAACAACGTCGGCTTCGAAACTCTCCGCCAGTGGGCAGACCAGACCATCCTCCAGTTCTGGACCTGGCACGCCCAGTTCTATGTCTTGCGCAATGAGGACGCCACGACAGAGGCAAGCCCGGGCGAGGGCCTCGTCAGGTGTGATATAGCTGATGAGCACGGCGACTGGTGTGGACACATTGTGCTGAACGAGGATTGGATCAACGAGACACGGGAAGGGCGGAAGTGGCACTTCATCGCCATATCTGACGCCCGGTCTTTTTCGAGGGAGGAGTGCAGGACCTGGAGCCACTACATCCCCAAGGATCGGGAGGATGTCGAGTGGGATTTGTTCTTTGTGCTGCTTATTGATTGGAATAGTGAGAAGCTCGTCTGGGAACGTATCGGCATGGGAAAGGTATTCCAGGCTGCCTTTGACGTGTCTGGTGAATGGCATGAGATCGTACTTGGATAAAAGTCCTACAATGGTATTGGCGAAGGGATCATGATGTGTTCTATCTACGCCAAGTTCTATACGCCACCTAGCAGAATTGCTTGCTGGACCGTAAAGTAAGCAGGGTGCTTCCATCAAGCATAGAGAGCTGTACAGCCAACACACTCTCGTCATCCAGTCCAGAGAGGCCAAGCACAAGCGTCAACTGGCTCATTCGTCAACATTTCATGCCCTCCATATGTGTACTGATTACCAGTCATCTCCTCGTCCCGTTGCAGGTGTGTACTGCACAGGTATCTGGAGAACCCCAAGACAAGTATTGATAGTCAGGTGTACCCCTCTCCCACCAGAGGCATATAAGGGGATGTCGATCAGGCTGGTTTAAGGCCAGGGGGGCAAACATGAGAAAACCAAGACATGAAGCATGACCCCGTGGCTGGAGATCGGCCCCAGCCGAAAGAGGAGATAATATAATAGTATTGTCCCTAATCCCGATATGCCCGATCTACATTGCATAAGGATTGCTTCATTCGGTAAAGTTAACTCCGTAAGGTCTGCCGGATGGCTGCAACGGGTAACCTAGTCTCCGAAAGGCCCGGCTCATCGGACATAGAACGTCCAACCTGCCAATGTTGTGCGTAACACCGAATGTGTCTCCATCCAGCTCCGACTAAAGCCTGGAGAACGAGTCATCATGGGGAAAGTATACCATTCACATAAGTGGGTGATCCGTTGCTGGTGTGATGGCCTTCTTGCGCATATAAATACGAAGTACCCTCCCAGGAACCTGCTTACCGAGTCCACAGACAACACCAGAAACCATCTCATTGTCGCTAAATTGCAAAACCAACAAAGCAATTGACATCATGCAAAGAAGATATGCCAAAGACCAACCAAATGGCTTCACCAACCGTATTGAGAGGGTGGCAATTGTTGGGGTAAGTCAAGCTCTCACGCCAGCTGGCCCACGCTGGACAACCATCATTAAGCGAATAACAGGCTGGGGGTCAAATAGGGAGCGTGATAACAGAGCACTTGCTTCTCACCGGAAAACACACCTTGACAGCCATCACCCGCCTCAATAGTACAAGCACATTCCCCGATGGCGTCAAGGTTGTCCGCGCCAATTACAGCGACCCAAACGACGAGGGCCTACTGGAGGCACTCCGGGGCCAGCAAGTTCTGATCATCACCATGTCGGTGACCGCCCCTCGAGACACCGTCAGCAACCTCATCCGTGCCGCCGTCAAGGCCGGCGTTTCATACGTCATGCCCAACTGGTTCGGGGTCGACCCCGGCAACAAGCCGCTATGCGACGACTGCTTTCCCGGCCACATGAGTGACAACATCCACGCCACAATCGAGAGCCCCGACGGTGCCACCTCGTCCATCCTTCTTGCATGCAGCTTCTGGTATGAGTTCAGCCTGGGCGGTGGGACCGACCGGTATGGCTTCGATTTCCAGAAACGCGCCTTTGTCGTGTTCGACGATGGCAATGTGGCTATCAACACCAGCACGTGGCCCCAGTGCACCCGTGCCGTCGCCGCCCTGTTGAGCCTGAAGGAGTTCCCCGAGGATGAGACGGACGAGTCGCCGTCGCTGTCGCAGTTTCGCAACCGCACAGTCTACATAAAGAGTTTCCGCCTGAGCCAGCTTGAAATGTTTGAGAGCGTCAAGCGCGTCACGGGCACGACCGAGGCTGACTGGACCATTTCCCATGAGTCTTCCGAGCAGCGCTACAAGGAAGGCAGGGCGGCCTTGGAACAGGGTAACTTCGCGGAGTTTACCAAGATGCTCTACAGCCGGATGTTCTACACACAGGGCAGCGTGGAGTACCCCCGGGATGTCGACAATCTCTTGCTTGGCCTGCCGGTCGAGGATTTAGATGAGGCGACAGCCGTTGCTATTCGAATGGGAGAGAATGGTGAGGTGACAGGCCACTACTAGTGACATTCTTAAACTTCCTGGGGATGGCGGTTCATTCCAGGATTAAGCTTAACATCCCCATCCAGCGCCATCCTCCAACAAGAGCCATGTGAGGTTGATCCGAACAGTGATCCAGCGTATATTTTGTGCTAGTGCATAAGTACAAATGAAATGCAATGCACTTGAAAACTGATTTCAGCCTGAATTTAGTCCTCTCTTTGTTCATAACTTTCGATAATCAAAGACTGTATTTTCCCTATGGCTGAGCACCTCGTTGAAAGATTATATCTCAAGTGCATGTGCTCTAGCTGAACATATACCTACCATACACATGCATGTCTCAAGTGCTCTTTCCCTCCACCTCACAACTACTAATAACCAGCCGAAAACAGTTCCCCTTGTGCGTTGATAGCCTGCCTACTTGTATTTTCTGAAATAAAAGATAGTTCAACATCACGTGGTTACGCATTGATTCTCTGTTTATGGAATTACAAACCCTGTCACACAGCAGGCAACCACGCTAAAACCTCCACATATATGTAAGTACTTAGGTAGCAGTTACGCTGTGACCACCGACTACCTAGGTACCTATCAAGTAGGTTTTTAAGTACTTATTAGCCATCTGATCTTTAAGGCAAACAGTGACAACTCTTCTTTCATCTTTCGCTTACTTTACAGCCTTCTTTCCCATTACTTTCTTCTCCACAGTCAACTACAATCACCCCTCACCTACGACAAGTTGGGATTTCGCACAACATCATCAACATGTCAACCAACGACGGGAAGAAGCTGCTGGTCTTTGGCCTAGGCTTTGCACAACAAGACAACCGCATGATGCAACAGGTTCTACGCCACTACGATAGGTTGCCCCGAAACCCAGGCAGTCGTGCCTCCCTGTTTCTCGAGCTTAACAACCTCGCGAAAGAGCTGATGACAGACGAGGCTGCCCAGGACCAGATACACCAAATTACCCAGTGGATGAAGAACGGGGGAGATTTCCCACTGGGTATCGCGCCCGATCCGCTGAATGCTCATGCAATAGATCGCGACCAAGATGACAACTCTTCAGAAGTTTTTACAAACGACGAAAACTATGATGACACCTTCCTGACTGACTATAGACTGCATCGCAGAGGCATAGAGCAATATGGCCAAGGTCGTACTATCAATGACCCTCCCGAGGCTGTCACTGCTGGGGAAGGTCATGAAGACGATGTGGATGATGTTACGAACCAGTCTGGAAACGTTGAGATGCGAGATGTGAACGATGACAACCAATGGGGTACTATGGCAGAGCGAAACTACTACTTTTATGGACGAGGTCGCACTCTGAACGATCCACCTGAGCCTGCCAATATGAATGAGTTCGACGATACCTCTGAGGGAGAGCATGACCAGCATCATGCGAATGAGGATGTTCCCATGAACGACCCAGTCAACGACACCGACTTCGAAAATGGAAACGAAGGTGTCATAGAGGGCGGCTTGGAACAAGACGAAGTTCAACTGCAGGTCGCCGCCAGCGAGCTCTCGGGCGCTGCAAATGGCCCGTCACATGGTTCATCCATGAACCCTGACGAAGCAAACGATGCCGAGATGCTCGAATGCCCTATCTGCCTTGAAGACTACCCACCCTCAGGCTTTCCGAAGAGACGTACCATTACTGCGTTCTGTGACCACCCGGATAAGGCTTGTCTGCAATGTCTAGATTCGTCCATCACAGTAATGATTGAGCGGGGAGCCCTTCATCTGCTTGCTTGTCCCATCTGCCCACAGAAGCTTTCCCACAAGGACATGAAAGAGTACGCCAACAAGAAAGTATACGAGCGCTACATATATCTCAAGCAGCAGTCCGAGATACCCGGCCATTGGATATCCTGTACGAACACCGAATGCGGCGGCAGTCAACCTCACGAGAGCGAAGACCCAAAGATGATCTGCAACCACTGCACCTCTGCCACCTGTGCCAAGCATAAGCGTCCATGGCATGAAGGCCAGACCTGCGGAGAGTTTGACATGGACGATGCACAGATCGAGCGTCTGGAGGAAGAGGAGGCCACCGCCAAGCTGCTTGCCAAGGAATCCACCAGCATCTGCCCAAAATGCGGCCAGGGCGTCACTAAGACAGACGGCTGTGACCACATGCGTTGCCAATGTGGACAAGAGTGGTGTTATATTGTAAGTACTACCTGTCGTTACCGAAGTCACAGGCGATTGGAAGTTATGCTGACGGACACATTTCAACAGTGCTCATGCGCATGGGAAAACATCCTCCGTATAGGCGAAACAGCCCATGCTACGTTTTGCATCTACCACCCCAACAAAGTCAACCTTACAAAAGCACAGCAAGATGCCAGCCGCCGGCGTATCATGGGCCTTGTCCACGGCGGTGAGATCAGCGCGGAGCTTGCGAAGGCCAGGGACGAGTTGCGCCAGAGGCGTCGGGTAGAGATCAGGGCCAAGGCCCTTGAAGCCGCTGAGGCAAGAATGAAGGGAGCCATGGAGCAAAAGAGGAGCACCACTCCCCAGCCGGAGCATAAAAAGAAGAAAGTCAAGCTGGTTGCACCTTGGGAGGAGGGTGGACGGACGAAGAAAGCCCTATAGGTGAAACAGGGTGAGTTCGAGATGCGGGCCTAGCCCATCATAGACATACCTTCGGTGGACGGGGGATTATGTTTCAGGGATTGCACAGCACTGCCGATCGACAGAGCCCCTTGTATTTTGGTTCCGGTGCTTCCTTAGGACATGGAGCTGCTATCGGCAATTTGGAACGGGCTTCTCTGGTAGTGCGATTAATAGCTGACATTCGACGAAGTATTCTGACACTATGGAGAATGCTAGGTTTGTTGTGAAATGAGATAGTGTCGCTGAGGTGGAACGCGGGCAACAGATGCATTTGCGCGAAGCCACACAGCCCGTAATAATCTTTACCAAGCGTGTAAGCTGATTGGTCAGAAGCTGGCGGCTCGATCTGGCGGCTCCGGACCCAAGTACAGACCCACCGTTCGAGTTCCTGCATCTTGAGGTGAGATGAATAATCTACAATTGCTTCGGGCTGAGTGGACCAAAGAAGCATATTCGAGTCACTCTATGGCATGGGCCTCGAGCTAGGTTCCATTTGCTTTGGCCAGGCACGTATTGATTGCGTGACACGTTCGTAGTACACAGACAGACAGCACCTTGGGCCACCGGCCAGCCGGTTTGCCTGTCACAGGAACACGTTTTCCCCGTCCGGCATTTGTCTATCTTCTGCTTGTTGTCGACGGCTATGGTCCATGTTGTGGAAAGACAAGAAGCCGGAAGCGGGGAAGAAAGTTTAAGAGCCAAACCTTACCAAGGTTGGAAGAGCGGACCGTTCCAGTAGGTACATTAGTTCCGGGGGTCCACCTGTGCGGACCATCTTCTGGAATGTGTAGAGATCGAGCACGACGGGAATGACTTACACTCTCGATATGATATCGTATTCATTTGGAGGGTGCTGTTATGTTCTTCATCCATTCCATTCGCCTGAGAAAACCGCGGTGATCAACAAACGGAGAGTGTTGGTGGAACGGAAGTTGCAACAGAATTTGATTGAACGATCAGGGCACTTGTGGGGTTAGGACCTGCTTCGCTGCTGAAATCCAGCGGCTGGAACCATGCACTCATTGGACCAATATTTCCTGGCAGGAACATGAGGACATCACCGAAAGCTAAATCAAGCAATGATAATTTCAAGCATGTCTCCAAAGATCAAGGGCACCTTGAAGACAGTATCGCACCTCGCAAGATGAGTCGTATACACATATCAAGTAGTGTCATTCTTGTTACCAAGGCAAAGAAAGAAAGGTTCCCAAAATCCAGCAAAATCCAACTCCTCTCATACCAGAATATTCCCAAAGAAACAGGGTATCCAAAACATATCAAAGCCATAATCATGAATATATGTACAAAGGTCAACGCCTCGGCCTCCTGTACCTGTAGCCCCACCTTGGTGTAACAGAACGAAAGACCTTGGAATGCACCGCAAACTGCTCCAGAAGCCAACGACCAGCACTACCTGGTTGTTTCCGTCGCTTCTTCCCTATCTTACACCTTCGTCAGCGTGTTAGGTCTTGTGAGGTCTGCCTTCTTTGTGGCCAGCACCACTCATCCAAGAAAGAGGGCTCATCATTGCCACCCCTCTCCTCCAATTTCTTGGCCAAGACCGCCGCCCTAACTGCTTCCAGCCGACCGTATGAGGGCAAGTCTTTCGAAGACTGAGATATTTGCGTGTCGATAATGGCCATAACACCTCTGCCATACTTGTCTCGTGCATAAAGATTGGCCCCCCTGTCAAGCAAATTACTGACAACATGTTTGTTGCCGCATCTTGCAGCAATGAGAAGGGCGGTTTCTCCACGGCGGTTGCGTGCGTCAATATTTGCTCCATTTTCGAGGAGGAGATCAAGGATCTTTCCAATATTCTGGCCGGTCTTGTCATCCTGTTCGTCAAGGAGGTGAGTAGCGAAGGCCATCAGGACAGTATTGCCTTGCTTATCGTAGTGGTTCACATCAGGTGATTGCGTATATGTTACCGGTGTCAGAAGGCCTCGAAGGAACTGCAATCTCTTGCTGATTGGCTTGTCGACATCATCCTTGCCGTGTTTTCTTTTGAGCGAGCCCTTGGTACTGACGGGTGATTTAGGGTTGTTGAGATCTGGACTGCTTGGGCCCGGACTACTCGGGTTGCTGGAGGAGAAATTCATTTCTGCCAAGCAGTGGAAGCCGTTGCGGCCATTGTCGTCCTCAATGGCAGGATTGTTGTATGCGTCGATCACGATGGCAGCCAAAGTCGAATCTCGTGCTGCATAATTATCCTCTGGTGTCTCTTCTGCGAGAGGTGAGAGTACTATTGTGCCTGTCCGTCTTGGCGGAAGAAATGATTGATCGACAGTACGGAAGGGGGCCGCGACGCCGAAGGCATCTCGCGGTATCGGAGACCAGGTGTAGTGCTGAACGATATTGCTGATGATTTGGGGGTCGTGAACGTGTCGTTGCAGTTGATGGAAGAAGGTCCGTCCATAGACGTCACGACGGAAGACCAAGTCCTTGTGGGTCAAGTAGAGCGTGTTTAGGAGGACATAGAGGGGGGCGCTGAGATCATCGGCACCCGAGAACCATGAAGGGCTCAGAGTATGGAGGAATGTCTGACCTGCTTTGTTTACCGCGAGCGGGTTTGTCCACCTCGAGTTGATGAGTTGGAGGGTCGTTTGAATACCCCGGGGGCTGTCAAGTGCCGCAAAGAGATGGAGGGGCGTGTTGCCAAATCGATCGGCGTCGTCCGAGGTTTGCAGGGTGTTCGCAGCTGCATCGCATGTATCGCCCCTCTCGGTAATGTAGAAGGCTTCCGGCAAGTCCGCTATTTCGTCCGCGATCTCACACCAACAGGTGCATTCGCTCTCACCGTGTCGCTTGCGATAATGCTTCCCGGCATTGCACAACATGACGTATTTCCGGGCAATCATAAAGTCGCCCGGCACAGCAAGTCCCGGGTGTAGAAGCGGCCCAGGTTGTGCCGGGTCGTGACTATGGTGTGCTGGAAAATCTGAAGGTGACCGACCCGGGGAAGTCCCGATGTTCTCAGAACTCCCAATGGTAAGCCTGCTCATCAATACGGACACCTGTTTGGCGAAGACAGTCGAGACGCGAATGCGGTTCCTCAGGTTCTTGACGCTGTCCGTGCTCATTTGCGTTGAATTCGTGAAGACGGTATCGTTTCGGGGCGGCCGTGGAAAAGGGGCTTGGAAGGGAAGCTCAACATCGTCTTTCGGGAAGGCAGACCAGACGGTTCCTGGAGAAGCCGAGGCGAGGGTACTGGGTGAAGCCAGATCAAAACGCCCATCTTGTAGTGGGCTCCTGAGCGTATCTGAGTCGTCAAAGCCGGATATTTCTGAGAAGGCTGGAGTGTTCAGTTCAGGCTTTACTGCCGTGACGCCCTCCTCCTCTTGTTCGGCTGCGGTTCCATTGCTTTGTCGCCGGCGCTGGCTGCGCTTGTGCAGCAACTTGAAGCGGGTGTTCATGTCTGCCCTGGTGACAGGCCGTAGAGGTCGAGGATCATGACCGACCATCTTGTGCAGCGTCTTCTGGGCCGAGTTTTTCCTGCATCGTGGTCAGTGGTTACACAGTAGACAACTTTACGTTCTTGCTCATACTTGACATCGTCATTCGGAAAGAGGGCCTTAATGATCTTTTCCATTGGTAGGGTGGTATACATATACAGCCTTGCCAGTTTCCGGGACCGCGACTCTGTCCATTGTGGAGGCCGGCCAATTCTTGCACCTCCATTCGGATTGCCGGCAACAGAGTTGGGGGATGCGACGTCGGCCATGACGAGGCTCTGCGGATCGCAGAAGAGGACGGGACGTCCTAGAACTTCAAAAGAGTCTATAATAGAGTTTGAGTTTGGTGCGGGCTCGGTGTAGAAGTATAAGTATCACTATAAAACGAGGAGGACCAAGGTCTTTTTTGAGGCTGATGGGTCAGGGCGGAATATGTCTTGATTTCAGACCCGAACTTGATCGAGCGGAGAAGCTGCCGGTATGAAGAAGCAGAAGGGAAAACATGATTGCTACGTCAAGGGGGCGCAGGGTGTTTATGGGTTGTGTACTGGGGGGGCTAAGGGCGAGGCTCTGTCAGACTCGTGTATTCCCCTCGTGCGAGTGCAGGAGATTCTGTGTGTTGGTTGTTAGTTCAGGTCCCATGTTGTTGAAGGGGGGTGCAGATTTGCAGGTTGGGGAGGGAAGAAGGAGTCGGAGCTGAACGTTGATTCGAGTTTAGCAGGGGGTGTTCATATCTCCAGTGGGCGTGAGTGGGTCGTTTTGGAGCCCCGAGGTACAGATGTACCGCTAGCTGCGGCCATTGTGCAGCGGCCTGGGTGGGCAGGTGGAGGCAGTGGTGGGCGACCGCCGACCGGGGGACAGCTCCTTCCTTCCGATCTGTTCACCCTGGCCTGCCAGCCTGCCAGGCCATCAAGCGGGCGAGGACTCAGTAAAACGTACATACCAGCATCAATGATCAATGCAGGTGACAACAAAGGCTGAATCCACAATTGGGGTTTGTGCCTCCAAGCCAACAAGTTGCCAAGTCGGGATATTGAAGACATACCGACCTGGAGAACTCGCCTGGACACTTTTGAGACAAAAGGACCTTCGATGAGGTGATACCATGATGATAATCCTGGCAATAATGCTTATCCTGGTATGCCGGCCCTGATGAGAGACCATTCAAATACATTGCATCAATACGCGCCCTCTTGGGTTTCGGTACCGGCCGGCACGCTGATGTTGAGGGTTTAAACAACCTTCGAAATCGAAGTGTATAAAGGCAGCCAAAGTTTCGGATTGTCCAAAAGGCGGTCTCCTGCTGGGTGACCTTAGTGGCCTATCTTGGAATGATGCGCAGCTTGCGGCCCGTCATCATGCTTCCAGACCGTCCCGAACATGCTGACTGCAGGCAGCAGTGCCTCCTTACCTCACTGGGCTGTCACTGTTTTCAGAATGCCCAATCAAGTCAAGTATTTTGATGTGGAATAACAATGAAGAAGAAAAAGCCCCCCTTCCCTAACGGGTTGAATGGGCTAAATGGCATATGCCCTTGATTTCACTCCACATATCACCCGCAGGATCAATAGCCTCGCAGTTGCTGACTGTGATGCTTTTGATTCCAGATGCCGAGAACATCTCATACCAGGCTCTGATTCTGTGATACGGAGACAGGCCTCCAGGACTACTTGTCGCAGGGCACTGCAGAGAGCCACCGCAGAGAAACAAAGCACTTGAAGCCACTGGACGCCTGGGCAGTCAGGGTTGGCAGAATGGCAGACTCGAGCTATCGGCAGGGTCTGAGGCGCAGCAGAACGCCCCGCCCCATAGTGAATTGTGAATTGTGATCATACACGCCATCGCAAGGGCAGCCCACACCGATTTGGGGATGCAGTTGGATTTATTTGAAGTCGGGAGTATGGTGGAGTCTCCAGCTTTCTTCTTGCGCTATTGTAGGCCGTACCTAGATATATGCCAGGAGAAGACATATTGATGCATACCTACCTAGGTACTTAAGTAGGTACCTACCTCGGTAGTCGTCAAGCTAAGAATTGTTGACAGAAGGCATCAATGTATGCTCGAGTTATTACCTAGGTACCTGGGTAGTGTTAACCGTCGCAACTTTTGTACGAGCCGCGCTTAACTTGAATATCAAGGTTACGTATTTCGTCTAGTGCTCATTCAACTCGGCCTGTGGCTTCTCGTTGCGTCATTGTTTCGTTCCACCGTGATTGACAGGCCTGGAGGTCACTTGTGAGAAAATGATATCATCACTGGTAATTTGGCCATGATCCAAACATAAGGCATAAACATTGGCATTGGCATTCGAGCTCTCTAGAATATACCTTGATCTATTTGCACCCAAACTACCACCATAAGAAGTATCGTGCCAAAGAAACAGCAAGATTTTATCTGGATTCGCACCAAGGATACACCAAGAAACACGGCACCCTCAAATTCACCTTAAACACCAGACACACTCATCATGAACCGTCTCGCCCTCCGCATCCGGGGTACTCAGCTTCGAGCCCTTCCCATTTCCACGCGAGCCACCGCAGCCATCACCTCCCATCCCATTCGAGGATACGCAACCTCCTCGCCCAAGAAAGCCGAAGAGGCATCCGCCCAATCCGGTGGCTCACGGTCCAAGGACGCCATGGAGGATCGCGCCCAAGTTGAGACAGGCGAGAACCCGACCGAGGACCGGCTTGCGAGGGGCGGAGCACCAGGTCGGACAGGAGGAGGCGAGCCGCTCGCTAGTTCCGAGAACGCGCCACCTCAGCCCAAGGTCAACAACGCCAGCGTGCCCGGAGAGGGGAAGAATGACCTGAGCAAGGAGCAGCAAAAGGAGGTTGACGAGCACAACAAAGATTTCGAGAACAAACATGACCGGGCAAGCCCTGCGGCAGAAGACAAGGTCGACAAAGGATTTTGGAAGGGGCATGGAGGGGTTAAGGGCGAGTAAAGGAGCGTTAGGGAGGGTGGTCTGCAGTAATAGAGAGATCGCGTGTCAATTGGAATTGCGAAACGAGTACACTAAGGGTGCACTTGAGACACGTAGATGACACTGGAGGGTGCGGCCACACGCTGCCGTGTCCCATCCCAAGGGCCTGGAGATGCCTACGATAAGCACATTGTAGGCTGTCAGGAGTAGTGCCATATGATAGCCTGGGGCTGATGACAAAGAATTGCCCTGAGCAGAATTTGTGTATCTGCGTGTCAACGAGCCATGTGCAACTTACCAGACATATTGCTTTATCAGATATAATATGCTTCTCACAAGATCCCATCAAGGTCCGGGGCCCGGCGGACCGAAACGAACGGACAGGCTCGAAGGGCGGACAACCAAACGTGCGACTGTCGAAGAGTGGTCGGCCGGCTTGAAGGAGTCACTCTGGGTGATACAGCAATATAGCAAGCAGGCATAAGCCTGCGAGGCACTCCAGATTGCTGCTGGACACTCGAAACGTGGATCGATTGTGGGCCTCAGAGAGAAATACGTGGGCAGAAATCCAGAGGAGGCCCATCGTGTTGAAGAAGAGTAAACCAGGATGGTAACCAGGCTGCCAGGAGGCTATATACCACGATAGATTCCACAAAGACCTTACAACAGCTAGCTGGTGCCCAAGCACTCCCGGGGTCGCTCTAAGATCAACGGTCCGGCTCCATGTGGACTGTGGAACCAGGCGCGGTGCTATGCTAAGATAAGATAAAAGAAAAAGCTTATCGATAGCGCTGGAAATTTTGGAAGACCCTCAATGTTGCCCGCGAAATTTGGTCCCCAGTGCAACTCATCACAGTTGGAAAGGGCAAAACTAAACCACTGGCAATTCTTCCACACAGGGCTACAAGCTTCCAAACCAGTACTACCAGGAAGCAGTCCACAGGAAGAAGGAGATCAGCGACTGGTGTTTGCCTAATCTACAAGATGGTCAAAAGAAAGGTTGGCGCACTCGACAAGCTCGATGCAGATCTAGCAAGTTTGCAGTTCAAAGTGCGGTCGGATCCTCAGAGTTACGCAGAAGAGTTCCAACGCCAATATGCTGCATACCTTTCTACGAAGGAAGTGTTTCTCGACAACCCCGCGAATGTCACCAAAGATGTGTCCCAGGACTTCCACGACAAGGTCGACTTCATAGCCCACGTCTCCGACTGCTACAAGGCCGAAACCAGAACATTCCCAGACGAACTCAAGGAAGTCCTGACGGAGCACCATGCCATCCTCTCCCCCGATGTCCGCGAAAAGATTGTCGGAAGTCTGGTTCTCCTGCGAAGGAAAGATTTGATTTCGTCCGATTACCTCCTTACTACCCTGTTCCCTATCCTGGTCTCGACACCGAGCAAAAGTTTGAGGGCCGTGCTGTATCAGAAGATTGTTAGCGACCTGCGAAACTCGAACTCGAAGGGTACAAACCACCCACTCAACCGGACGGTACAAAATGTGTTGTCTATAATTGTCACTTCGGACCGGACCTCTCCTAAGGGAGTATGGGCTGTACGATTGACCCGGGAGATGTGGCGCCGACAGATATGGACCGACGCAAAGCCTGTCGAGGTCATGAAGGAGGCATCTCTGGCCGACAACGAGAAGGTCGTCGTCGGAGGTGTGAGGTTCTTCCTGGGCGGCGACAAGGAACGAGAGGAGTTGGAGGATGACAGCAGCGACGAGGAGACGGTCGATATCAAGAAGCTCCAGCATCAGCACGGCATCAACAAGAAGACCAAGAAGAAGGCAAAGCAATTCAAGGCTGCCGTCGAGAAGGTCAAGAAGCAGGAGCGTAAGAAGAAGGCGCCGCACCCGCTGAACTTCTCCGCTCTACATCTGCTCCACGACCCCCAAGGCTTCGCGGAGCAGCTGTTCCAGAAGCACTTGCTGAATACCAAGGCAAAACTGGCCTTGGAGAGCAAGCTACTTGTCTTGCAGCTGGTCACTCGACTTGTTGGTTTGCACAAGTTGACGGTCATAAATCTGTATTCTTGGTTCATCAAGTTCCTTACCCCAAGGCAACAGTCCGTCACGACCTTCCTGGCCTGTCTCGCACAAGCGACGCACAGCCTAGTGCCGCCGGATGCGCTGGAGCCCCTGGTTATGAAGATCGCGAACGAGTTCATCTCGGAAGCATCCGCCTCGGAGGTTGCCTCCGCCGGTCTTAACGCCGTCCGAGAAATCTGCGTCCGTCAGCCGCTGGCCATGACTGAGACCCTGCTGCAAGATCTGGTGCAGTACAGGAAGAGCAAGGACAAGGGCGTCATGATGTCCGCCAAGGGCTTGTTGTCATTGTACCGTGAGGTCGGTGCAGACATGCTCAAGAAGAGGGACCGTGGCAAGAACGCGACCATGGGCTTGCGGAGTGGTGAAATCAAACAGCACAAGTTCGGTGAGCAAGAGGTCGGCGGCATCGAGGGTCTTGAGCTCCTGGAGAAATGGAAGGAGGATGAAAAGAAGAGAAAACGTGCCGAGCTGGGTCTGCCAGAGGACGGTGGCAAAGATGGGGAAGCCGAAGAGGAAGATGGCGATAAGTCTGATGAGTGGGAGGTCGCGTCAATGGACAGCAGTGATTCCGGCGGCTGGATCGCAGTGTCGAGCGACTCAGAGGATGACGAACCTGCGCCGAAACGGCAGAAGGCAGAGTCTGAGGCGCCGGAGCTTGTGGAAGCGGAGAAGGGCAGCGCGGAGGCAGAGATCCAGCGGATATCCAAGCTCGCCACCACCACCATCCTCACACCTGCGGACCTCGCCAAGCTGGCAGAGCTCCGTGTACAGGCCAACATGGACAAGGCCATGGGCAACCGCTCGAAGAATGCTCGGGAGCTCGCATCCCGGCACGCTGATGACGCTCTCACGGCGGAACAGATCGAGCAGCCCGCCAAGCTGCGCAAGACGACCAAGGAGGAGAGGGTCGCTCTCGCCAGGGAAGGCAAGCCCAACCGGGAGGAGCACAAGTCCACACAAGCCATCAGGAAGTCCAAGAAGGAGGCCGAGGGCAAGTCGACGTCGAACAAGGAGAAGGCGAGGAAGAAGAACTTCCTGATGACGCTTGGAAAGGCCAAGGCGAAGAACAAGAGGAGTTTGGTCGACACCAAGAAGGTGCTGCAGGCTCACGTTACGAGGAGCAAGAAGGGTGGACAAAGGGGTAACCGGGATTAAACTATGGATACTGAGCTGTAAGTGTCATAGAAATAAGCAAAACCAGAGAATTACTGCGACCCTTCTTGTTGAGAATACCTCCAGTGGCCGTGAGCGATGTTGACCCAAGGACTATAAAAGACAAACTCCAGCCGGCACCCCTGCTATGCGACAAGATGGGCTCGATGTCTCGGACCCTCACCATGTCTGGGGATACGTCCCCCCTTGCGAACCGAAGTTCCGTCCAAATTCGACCAGTAATTAGCTGGGCAATGAAGGACTCATCACTTGTCAGATGAAGCAATTGAATTTTGTCTTTGTTGTGGCATATCGAAGTTTCTAGCCGTGATACTGACGACTGAGACACAGGCCTGGTTCATGGCCCGTGCACTCCCAGGACGTACAGATTCGTACACAGGTACTTTGATACTTAGACAAAGGTCCGTGCGTGCTGTTGATGCCACCTGCACTTCTTAATTGCGGCAACAGCAACAGCTACGCTTACAGCCAACGTCGGTCTTCTGGAACACTCGCAACGTAGCCTGCCTGGTGATCTGGACGGTTCACGACAACTTCACTTGCCATTACTTCATGTGAGGCAGCAAAGTGCTCAGCGGCACAATGCGCCGTCTCAATCTCGTCCTCCTAGCCGGCCTGCAGCTCTGCAGTGCCCGGCAACCCGGATTCAGCATCCACGATGACATGCTAGCATATCCTCAGGTGAGTTACCGCAACCCAGTACTTCTCCATGCATTGCTTGCCAACAGCAGCCGTGGAAGTTGCTTACAGCCTACTCCATAAGTTCGAGGTCATATTCTCGGAGGGTTTCATATCCGCACTCGACGCCCAACAACTCATCGAAAGCTCCAAGTCTGCCCAGAGCACCTACACCGCCGACTTCTCCTCGCAAACGGACCTTACGAGCCAAATCCGCGAATCCGCGCCTGCAGATGCCGGTCAAGATGACGATGCCGAAGACGGAATGCCCGAAGTATCGGAAGAGTATGAGGTCATGAACATCCCGCCTTCCAAGTACCTCTGCTCCGTCCCGGTGCTCGCACCGCCCCCCGCGCCAAACCAAACCGCGACAGACCTCGCGAAGGCAGAAGAGGCACGCGAGCTCGCACGGGCGAACTCGAGAGGATGGGAACTACTGAGCGACCTTGAGAACCAGTGTCTGTACTTCATGTCAGGCTGGTGGAGCTACAAGTTTTGCTATGGACAGGATATCGTCCAGTTCCATGCGCTCCCCAGCGGCGTGAAGGGCGGCCTTCCGGCGCGAGATCCGAATAGCCAGGAGTACATACTAGGCCGGACCCAAGATGTATACTCTACGAAGCACAAGAAGAAACAAAACAAAGAGCTTCAGACGGACGTCAATGGTCAGCCCCAAACGGAATTCCAGACACCCCCCAACTCGGAGCTGCAGGTCAAGGGCGACCAGCGCTACCTTGTGCAGCGCATGGAGCGCGGGACGCTTTGTGATCTGACGGGCCGAGAGAGGACCATTGAGATCCAATATCATTGCAACCCGGGATCGACAGGCGACCGCATCGGTTGGATCAAGGAGATCACCACGTGCTCATACTTGATGCTGATCCACACACCCCGGCTATGCGAGGATGTTGCATTCCTGCCACCCAAGGAGACTCGTGCGCATCCCATCAACTGCCAGCTCATTGTCGACTCCGAGGAGGACGCCAATGCCCTGCGGCTGAGAAGGAGTATCGAGGCCGCTGAGGCTGCTGGGATACTTCAGGGACAGGAAGAAGACGAGGCTGAGAAGGAGAAGACTAGCCAAACGGAACAAGAGGTGCATCATGCGAGCAAATTCAGCGGCATGGAGATCGGCGGCGTTGTCATCGGCGGCAAGCAACTACACAGGACGGAGGACGGTCAACCACCACCCAAGCTAAAACCACCACGAGGATTCATCCCGGGAAAAGGGGCATCCACCGGCCCGCTCATTGAGACTCTGGCCAAAGCACTCAGCAAGGCCGAGGGCGGGAAGGTGGAGATGATGAACGAGGAGGAGCTAGAGAAGCTCAACCTGAACCCAGACGCGGTGGAGCAGTTCCGGAAAGAACTGGAGAAGTATGCGGGGGATAAGGGCTGGAAGATCGAGGTAGTAGAGATGCCCGGGGAAATCCCGGAGATCCAGGGGACTGTGGAGGATGTTGATGACGGGGAAGAGGAGGGTGCAGGTGACGGTCAAAGTCAAAGCCAAGAGGAAGGTGGGGATGGCCATGGAGACGAAGAAGGTAGCGAGGAGAAGTTCTTTAAGCAGGAGGAATGATGAGCAATTCTGCTTTGTTGCATTGTTTTACTTATTTCCACAAGCGATGTCAAGCCTTCGTTTTCCTCGTCAGATTCTACTTCAGCCCCGCTTGTGACCTTGAACAGAGATTGAACTGAACTATGTTGAGTTGCATAGTTGTAAGTACGGATCTGTATGTGGTCTGTTGATACCATTGCCCAGCGCTGGTGATTAAGCTTTCAAATGATGTGCATGGAGTGACGATGGTGTACTGTAGATAGGAAGTATGGAGTACGGAGTATGGAGTGGGTGAGCATCAATCACCTGGCACCGGAAACGACGGGGACCAGGACGCAGGGACGTTGTGGATAGCGTGAGGCTCAGCGGCTAAGGCTCCCAGGTTCAGGGGCGATTAGTGGAGTCGATGGGTCTACGTAGGGTCCAGTCTCCAAGCGAACCCTTATGGATCCTCCTGCCTGTCGAGGCTGAAGTTGAAAGTTGAGTCTCCTGATACTGATAATAATAATAATGCTATCGTTATCGTGTCCTTGAAGTCTCCTCTCCTTCTCCTCCTTCTCCTCCCCTCCTTCGCATCAATCCTACGCATTCCCCCCCACTTCTCTGACAAGCAGACGAGAACTATATATGTATGTACTGTAGCCGTGGTTCCACAACCCGGATTGCCGGAGTCACTACGAGGAAAGGATGGTCCTGCGCTATTCCCAATAATGCCTTTCATCAGCAAAGCATACATAATACACGTGTGCACAGCAACGGTTATTTTGTGTCTAGTGTGCTTGTGTGTCTCACTGGCTGACTAGTACTGGGGAAAGAAAAGAATAAAATAAAAAAAGGTCCGTAGCCAGGGTAGCCTGTCGTACGGGCTGTACGGTAGAAAAGAAAGAATAGAAGATCACGACACTAAAAAATTGGCATAGGTGATATGATCCTTGTTTCCCCGCATTTCCTGCAGCAGTCTCACGGTCCTAACGGTCAGATTCCGCATACAACAGTACAGAGTACATTGATCGACTCGGGCTCGGAAGTGGGTGGGAAAGCCTCTGCTTCTGCCTTTCCCCTTTCCATCATCATTCGTCTTTTCCCCCCCTCCAAAAGACTCACCACCTCCAACAAGACTCTTCTCCATCCCGACCATCGCTCCATTCCTCGCTGAATACCCACCATCTTTCTTTTCAATTTCGCAACAGCGATCACAGCTGTTTTTTTTCCCCGACCGTTTTTACGAATTGTCCACTGACTCGGCCCGCCCCAGTGGCTACCGCAATGTTGAGCGAGGCTTGAGCGGATCCCCCTGTCCCCCCCTTCCTCCGTAGAGTTCCGTACAATACGATCTGATTCCGGAACCCTGTGGCCCTATCCCTCCGGTACGGACTTCTGTCACCCGTCGTTTGCGGCCCAGAATGAAGACCGAAGACGATGCCGCCGACTTCATATCGACCCTGCCGCCTGCCCCGTCCGAGTCGACTCCTGCCGATGCCGAGTCCGGGCCTGCTGATCCGGACTCCCATCTCACGGGCTCGTCAACCCCGACCGCCCGCGGTCCATCTGGATCACCTACCAAGTCACATGTGCCGAGACGCACTGTCTGTGATCACTGCAGGAGACGACGTATGTGACCGCTTGTCTGCTCCCTTCCTTCTCTGTCCAGTTGTCTTCTCTCTCTCTCTCTCTCTCTCTCTCTCTCTCCCCCTCTCGACCAAACCCTGCGTCACGTTCCTGCCTGCTGTCAAGGCTCTCTCATCGTCGACCTATCCCACCTACCCCATCCTCTGCAACTTGTCCGTCATGGCCATCACGTTCATATTACAGTCAACTTCATATGCTTCTCTCGTACTGACAACATGTAGGAATACGTTGTGATGGCAAGTACCCATGTCAGCAGTGTGTCAACGCCACCTTGACCTGTAAAAGGGATCACGTCCCACGGAAACGTGGTCCCAAGCGAGGTCATGGCAGAGTAATGTGGGTCTTTTATATCTTCTATGTCTTCTTATGACTCTGGTGCATCCCATGTATCAAACCCATCACCATCCATATCGCCTCGGCTGGGGCGTCTCTGCCCTGTCATTGTGCCAAATACCCTATGTCGTACTTCTTATCTCACTAAAGGATGATGTGCTGACCGAGATTCTCATAGCAACGAGCTGAGAGCTCGAGAGAACAAGGACAAGGAGAGCAGGGATAACAGTGCAGAGCCGGAACTCACACCAACCCGCGCGTCTTATTCATCGACGACATTACCGCAGGATGTCTCGTGGCAAAGCAACGCTGCGGATCCTCGTCATGCTCCAGAGCCTAAGAGCTTGTTCACCTCTGATCAACATCAGCCTCTTCACCGGCCCTTCCTCCATCTTATACCACAATGCGTGGATCTTTACTATGAGCACATATACCCCATCATGCCGGTCCTCTATATGCCTACCATTCGGTCCATAATTGCAAGGCAGATGTCGCCATCGGAGAAGAATCTCATCTATGCTGTTTGTGCCATGGTATGCATGCACATGTCCGGCAAAAGTCTTCACTTGGACGGCCCGGCCTCATGGGAAGACGCAGGCCGCTTCTTCCTTGACGAGTGCGTCTCCAACAGGCAGTCTTACGACTTCATGGAAGATGCGTCGCTATATGCTGTGGTATCATCATTCTGGTTGTCAACATCCTTCTTTGAGATCAACCAGAACCGGAAGTCATGGCTTTATCTCAGGGAAGCGCTTACTCTGGCCCAGGACATGGGCATTCATGACGACTCAACATACGTTAATCTCTCACCGGAGGAGGCTCTGTGCCGGCAACGGGTCTTCTGGATATTATTTGTCACAGAAAGGTAATGTCAACCGATGCCATGAGAATAACTAAGCCGCCGTGGCTAACGCGTGAACCAGGTCGTTCGCTATTCTGCGCAACAAACCCATCACGTTCAAAAAGACACCGTCGTTACCAACGACACGCCACACTTACGAATCTCCGGACATCCACACTGGATTTCTTCAGCTCGTATCCTCATATACGCCCCTCGATGAGTCTTTTGTCTCCGCTTGGAATGACGGTTCCGACCCGCGTGTTAGTGCGACGACATATCTTGCTCTTCAAAACCTCCTCGCCCAGCCGCCCTCATTCCTCCAGAGATCCCGTGCCACAACTCCATCTGACGATTCTTCACCGGGATTCACAGCCACTGTCACTGCAGCTCCATCGCCATCTGGCTCAGCAGAAGAGGCAGACGAGGAGATCGTACAGTCTGAGCCAACCGCTATCCAAAAGGCTGACCTGCTCATTACACAACAATGGTTGCGTCTCATAGTGTGGCAGGCTTCCTTCCGCCAAAGCCTCCTATCCTGGACCGCTCCTCACGAAGGGATGCATTTCGCCTTCCCGTTGGCGATCGCACGATCGACAGCTAGTGTCCTCCAGAGCCTTCCAAGCTCTGCCGTCGAAGTTCACGGCATGGGCATATTCGAGAAGATATTCGAGATCGGAACCTGGTGCATGAATGTACTTGGTGCAATAGATCGTGCCAGCGCAGCTGGAACACCCATGTCTGGCCTAGGCTCCTTAGGTGGAGGAGTCATGGGTATGGACTTCTTGCCGGGCAGTGTAGACCTTGGTGTTCTAGGTGTGAGCAGGAAAGGTGCCGCCATTGATCCACTCGAATTCTTCGTCCGGACCCTGAGTGCAACACCGAACAGCAGAACACAATTCGCCGAGAGGCTATTGATGTTCGCCCAGGAACGACCTGGTGGGATGAGGATGGCGTTAACCCCCTCGCTTACTTCGCCAGTCCTCGGGCCCGACGGTGTGACCTGGCCTGCTGCATCCAATAATAACCTGCAAATGGGCAGTATATTTGGCGAGGTCGTCAAGGAGGAGAATGAGCAGGGTACTGGTGATGGGATATACTCGATCGGCGGCAACTTGAATACTGGGACTTCGAGCACGTTCCTTGGGGACCCCATGCTCGACCCCAACGATATCGATGCCTTCAACGCTGCGATCAGCAATGCGCAGACGGAGCAGACTTCGATGCCTACCTCAATGCCATCATTGACGACACCAGTCTCATTACCGAATTGGGCAAGCGACATGGGTGGGCAGCAAGATTGGGACTACGATCTTACCAGCCCAGTTGTTGACTCCTTCAGCAACCAGGCGACAGCGTACAACAGCGCTTATAACAGCGGAACTGGGACTCCCGTCGCTTTCACGTCAGGGGCATTACCCAGGCAGGATTCTGGTGATGGTATATACCAGTATCGGCAGAGGCAACAACAACAGTTTGGAAACGGCTTCAATGGCGGCGGTAGCAGTAACAGCATTGGGATGACGAACGAGTAGACCGTTGGTGGGAATCTCTTTGAAAATTATGTCAACCCAGTGACATCTGAACCCACCGTACATTGCGAGGTGGCGGGTGAGGGCAAGCTCTCTTGGATTCATGAGCCACTGGGAGGAGCCATGCTTCGTTGGAGTCTCTTAGGATGATACCGGGGTGCATTTGCAGGTTTTGGGTAGCACGGATGTGGGCAACTAGCTTTTGGATATCAATACCTCTTTTACCGTTGGACATAAAAATTGGAACATCTCTATATCATTGTTAGCCACCACCATCGGGTCAAGGCGCGTGTCCTGCCTGCAAACTTCTCATAGGTCCCATCCGCGCGGCTTTCAACAACCTGCGAGCCACACCTTTCCGTCACCAGCCCTTAACTGATCGTATACGACAAGACCGGGATCACCACAGTTTCACCCGCGGGAATCACACACGTAGCATTGTTCCCTGTATCCCAATCACAAGTAATCTCAAAGTCCACGCTCCCGCTGGCTGTGATGGTACTGCCATTGGTACAACCCCAAGACCCAATCGGCGCAAAGTCGATGTGTCCCGTGCTGACGGCCTCGTTGCTGTCGCCAACACTGACCATTTGATTGGAGATAATTAGAGGCTCATCTAGAAATGGGAGATCAGAGAAATGGTTCTTGGCAGAACACTTACAAGTTGATGTGGTAAGCCACGCCCGCACAGATCAACGTCCCATCACCGACCTCGTACCGCCGGATGAGCTGCGGGTTCGACTCGAAGCACCACTCGTACCCGGACACCGAGGGGATGCTGATGGTGATGTTGTCAGGCGGCCCGTAACCCGCCGGCTGCAGCGGCAGGCCCGTGTCGCAACCGTACACGCCGCACTCGTCGCAGGGGCCGAGGTTGCCGTCGCAGCCGACCAGCTCGCCCGAGTCGGTCGAGTTGAAGCACACGTCCGGCACGTCGACCTGGCTCACGCAGTCGAGGTTCTGGCTCGAGTTGAACCAGCTGAAGGACGTCACCTCCCAGGTCGGGATCACGTCGCACTCTGGGGGCGGCGTGAGGGGCCGCCGGGGGTTGAGGAGGGGTGAGTCCGTGGCGAGACTCAGGGCTGGGAGGAGGAAGAGGACGAGAGAGGTGGTCGTGGTCATCATGGTGGAAATACTGGTGGTTGGTGGGGGGGGGGAGGTGGGTGTGAAGATGGAGTCAGGTGGCAATTACTGTTGAGAATCTCACGTTTGGCCTCTACAAAGAGCGGAGCGCAGTCATGGGGTTATATCAAGAATAAGACCAAATGGGTGAATGAATATCATTTGGGCTCTCGTATTCCGGGGCTTAGCTGAAAGACGCAGCGGGCCATCAGGATACGAGACAAGCTAGTTGAAGCCTCAGGGGGGCGCAGAAACAACTGCCGGCGGTATACAAGGTTGCTGACGCCGTCGTGCTGTCTCGGCCAATAAGCAGGGACCAGAAGAATCCATGTGACCACTAGAAAGGAATCATTATTCGTAAAGTAAAGGAATGGAATCTGCAGGATGGGAACTATCCGCTGCAGTAAGACGAAATGCGCGTTGATCCTTTGGCCTGACAGTGTGCGCCGCCGAGTTCAGAATCCTTCGGACGGGGTGAACATCGTGTGCAGGTCGTGTGGTGACGATTACAGCTTGACAGCGCGTCCTGGCTGGCCATTGGGAACAACCCGTGGATAAGAAAGGACCACTGGCTACAGAGTCCGACTTGATTGTGCGATGTGTCTGTCCTAGTCGCCTCGACACCTTCCTCGTATCAGTCGAAGCCGTCGTCCAGATCTCCAGGGGATGTCTCCAGGTCGTCCGGCTGCCCCGACGGCATAGATGGCCCAGCTACTGCTGGATGGCCCATTGCCAAAGACTGCAACGTCATCCCTGTACTGGAGTCATGCTGCTTGCCCTTGGGAACTTTCTCAACCAGTGTCCGGAGGGCTTCTTGTTGGATCCAGCCAACCATGGTGTTCATCAGCTGCTCCCTCGCCTCGATAGCAGCCCTGCCGTCTGTCTCTAAGCGCCGATAAATGTCAGTTCTCAGCGCTGTGTCATCCATATTCTTGAGAGTACAAAGTAGGAAGCTGGGGCATCGAAGTCCTGGCAAAATTAACACGTACGGTATACATCCGGCGGCTTCCAATTGTTATACATGTTGCCGTGTGTGGCGCGGACCTGGAAGCCGGAGTTATGAGCTCGAAAGTAGTAGTCGCACAGTTTGCAAGTCGGCTTGCTCGAGCCAATGTACTTCCAAGAGTTGTAGAAATTGGAAGGGTTGGTAAGACCGTCCTTCTCGAGGGATTGGAGAATGAGAAGCTCGGCGTGGACTTTTGGCCGGAATGTTTCGGACTCAACCTCCTTTTGAATAGTGTTATCCAAGGACAGCGTTCTCAGATATTCCCCTAATGCCTGATAGTATACAGTCATTTCTGAATCGGCTGTTATCGTTTGGAGTATCGTTTCTGAGGTGACTGCGTTTCCTGGAGTGTCCATCGTCTGAATCGGGTTCTCGTCAGGAGTTGATGACGGGACAGGCACAACCTCCAGGTTCTCGAAGAGCCTGGGAAACGATTCAGCGGCTATAATAATTGTTCTCACGCCGTGCGAAAAGGACAAAAGCCGACCTGCGTAATGGCGTAGTTCGGACCAGCAATTCGGGCTTTGGTTCATGCTGCCTTGTGCAGCTCTTTCGCGGAAGACTGAATGCTCGGAGTTTTGTATGCTTTCTATGAGAGCCATGAGACCCTCGACACGATCGGAAACTTGGGCTTAAATCAGTACTTTGTACTTGGCAAACTGCCGGACAAGGTTATCACTTGCATTCAATAACATCGAGGCTACCGACGTCGGCAAAACGGCAGGCGTCTCTCAGGCCCCGAACCTGATTCTGATGTGTAGCATTTGGCTTTGCATCCATACAGGCGCGTGATGCCTTGTTCAAATAACCCAGGTAACGGTGGATCTTGGAACGGCAAAACCCCAGGACCTTTGTTAGCAGACGGCGTCTCAAGTCAGAATCTGTAACAGTCCCATCGTGCAGAGTCTCAAGTAGATCTTTGACGTGTTCGCAGGTCTTCACGAGGTGTTTTTGGCCTCTTTTGTTGCAGGCCAAGCGGTACTGGATGTGGTCTTGTAAGTCAAGGACCGTGAGTGCCGTGACAGTATCACCGCCGAGTTTGAAGTCGCAAAACTGGCACAATTTGTTGACAAAGTCCTTGAAGGTTTTTTCATTTGGGTTGTTCCAATTCCACGACAAGTCTGGGGCTACTGCCTGCCGATTGCTTTCGAAAGCCCCCGTGACGGCAGAGAGGAAGACAACAGAATAGTAAAATTGGTGCCGAAGCTCCTCTTCTACAGCTACTGGCATCCAGGCCCTTTTAATCATCTTCTGAGTCCCTCAGTAGTCTCTCAGCACAGCCCAGAGGAGATTAGGTGACCAAAACTTCACGTACCCTTTTCTATTCTGGTCATTCGACTTCGTTGTGGGTATTACCAACAAGATAGATCTTGTTTTAGAACAAAGCTGGCCACAAAGATACCCGGTGCTGATGGCCTGGAATTCGGGCGATACGCACAGATATATCGTACAATAAATAGCCTCGCCTCAAGTTAGGTCCCCTAATTACGAACCGGTGAACCCTAGATATGCGGCCCCAGAGCTCCAGGCCATGATCCTTGTTTGTTGTCTACAGGTTGCAGTTCCCAAACTCAATCATCCGTCGATACAGTTGGTGGCACGGAATTTATGCTGGAAGATGACGCGACTCGGGAATGAACGCGTCAAGCAGGCCTCATGCAGGTCGGATCTTCTGCAAACATTTTCCGATTGGATAGCCCTCTTAAGTCTAGATGCCCAATTGTATCCCAACGCAATGACACACTGCATGGAACGATGGCGTGTCTTGCAGCAGCTGGGGGACTCTTGCAGTAGCTGAAGGCCTCTTGCAGTAGTCAAAGGCCTCTTGCAGTATCAGGGAGGTGCAGTGATCGGCCGGTAGGCCTCATCCATAAAGTGGTGCCGGCGAACCGCCTGAACGACGTCTTTCTCCTCTGTCATCCCTTCCTCCTACGCCCTATGGAGTCAGGGATACCGGTCTTCGCTATTCTATTACTGTGTCTCACAGAAACTGGGATCGGATTACTTCCTGTGTTTAGCTGTAGTTGAGTGGTACATTTGCCATCACCCGTCCTACTCGAGGATGGAGCCCAGCCAACTGTTTAATGGAGCTCCACCACATGATCACAACATTAGGGATGGTGGAACACTCCTCGAGGATCACGATCATTTCCTGGCGCCGGTAGTAACCGGTGATTGTGGATATGCACTCCCGTCAATCTCGCTTGAGGAACTAGGTAGGTGTCACCCATACGCTGGAAGGCCTCCTGCTGTGGCCAACTCGAGCGGCGGCATCCACTGACCCCTTTGGAGCAGGCATAGCTATCTTTGATCTTGGCGGCTCCAGCCTTTTGGGATCCACCTATGGCCTGTCTGAAGGTATCCATGGCTCAAGTGTCACAGAGACGACCACGCCACTTGATCCAAGAACACTACTCGGGCCCCCGGGCCACTGGACTGTTCCCAATAGTGGAACATGTGGGTGCCCAAACGACTCGATGCATCTCTATGGATCGAAGGACACTCCATTGGACAACTTGATGACTTATGACGGCCTGAATATTTCCAAGCCTTCGTCAAATCTCGATCTTGATCCATACTTGTCAATCGGTCTCGCTGATGATGGGCAAGACCCAAGGGTGTTGGCTGCGTCGAGCCACACCTCTGCCCCTTTGTCTACTGGCTCTGGCCCTACAAGCCGCCTTGCCGTTGGTTCAGTTTTGGACTCTTAGAGGCCTCCCGATCCCCTTGAATGGAGCGGGTTTGAACACGGTGAGACACAGGACCAGGGGCAGATCGGTACAGACATACTCGATGGCAGCCTTGCCGGGGACTGGTCGAGCGACATGACCACTCTACAGCTGACCAACCTCCAACATACCTTGGAGACCACCTACAGGCAGCTGATGGAACCCCAAACATTGCCAGCATCATTTCCTAGCGCGCCGAACAATGACGTGGTGCATTGCGAGGTCTTACCGGGCTCGCATTATTGCTGCATACGTCCAGAATCTGAAAGTGAGTTTAGGGAACATGAGGTGGGAAATGAATTGGAGTAAGTCTAAGTCCCCTTGCCACCGACTTCATATCGGGAACGGCCTTATAGGCAGTGCCCATTTCGAGCAAGTAGATGCCACCAGAAGTCCATCAGATGTCTGGATCTAACAGTGTCTCTTTCCTAGCACGCAATACAAAACGAACAAGCGGCGAGTTTTGTGCGAATCCCCTGGCTGCCCACGTGGTAGGCCGGGGAGAGGATTCCGTCAGAGGAAGGAAATGCACGAGCATAGCTGGGTGGCACACCCCGCCTTTGCTGAAAAGCGCTACCCGAATCCCCAGGTTGTGTGTGATTTATGTGGGAAGCCCCTTCGACAGAGGAAAAACCTGAAGAGACACAAGACTCGGTCATGTCCGTCTCGGCTGCGTTGACTACTAATATTGAGTATCAAATTTTCATAAGGCCACCTTAAGACCTGGAACAGCCTCGGAAGGAGGTGGGCTCAAACACAACCATTCCCTCCATGTGTTTCAAAACAAGATGGTTCAGAAATACACTACAACACAAGAGGCCCCTGGTATTTTCTGCTTGATTCTTAGTTGATGTTATGTTGCAGTGCTTCAGTACTACTCCCCCTCTCCCTTGATTTCTTTGTTCAGCTTGGTGGGCTTCGAATTTCCTTATCTCCTTTACTATTGAATATGATGCAAATTTATTTTCTTGCCTTTCTCTACTTGTGGAATCTGTTCCAATGGAAACGGGCCGTTGTTTGGGACGGAAGGGGGCTGCTTCGAACCTGTCGAGCTTCTCAGGGTGCATGTAGTGGATTGAATTGAATGAATGAACGAACGAACGGGCTAGACTATAAATGAATGAATGAGCCAGACTTTCCCTCGCCATTGTACCATCCCTCGCCTTTGAATTTCGAGTGTTGCATTGTCTTTCCTTGCTATCATTCTGTCCTTTCTCTAGACCTCAGAGAGCTTCACACCTCCTTCATCGTCGTCCTTCTCATTAGGTCCTGTCGATCCTTCTTGGCCGTCCTGAGGACTCGCATGGTCACTTGTTTCGGCGTCATCGAGGCTCAGCAGTCTCAAGGACTCCGAGAAGTCCTCGATTCCTACATCCGTGTAACCCAAGCTGGTGGCAGCCATGTAGGTCGGGTCTGTATTCGTATCAAATCGCTTGCTTTCAGCAACCTTGTCCCTCAAGGTACTGAATGTGTCCTCACGAATCGGTACGATCATCTTGTTGATGATCCCATCTCGACGCTTCACAGCTTCTTCGCCCTGGTCTTTGTAAACATCAGGGACTTTCCAATTAGTATAGAGGTTTTTGTGTGTCTGCCTAATTTGGATGCCGTCGGCACAGGCCGCAAAGTAGTAATGGCAAAGACGACACGTTGGCTTGCTGCATCCAATGTATTTGTTGTTCTCGAAAAACTTCGACGGATGTAGGCTTTTTACATCAGGATCGTTGGTGATGGACTGGTGTATTAAAAGCTCTGCATGGACTGTGAGGCGATAGTTACTGTTTCTGGCTTGGGACCGGACACGACCCTCCACATCAAACTGTTCCAGCTTCTGAACAATTTGATTGTAGCTTTCTGCCTTTCCTGCGTCCGATGTCATTCGACCGATGATGTCCTTGGGAGTGACATCCTTTCGGGAAATGGGATTGTGGAGTTCGGAAGAGGACGGCAGGCAAACAACCTTGAAATCGTAGAATAGACGTTCCCATTGTTTCCGAGCTTCAATGAGAGTCTTGATGACTTGGAAGTATGATAGTAGTCGGCCAGCTGCATGGCGTAGAACGCCCCATGGCGATACTTGGCCGTTCTTGTTGGCTTTGTCACGGAGGAAAGTGTATGTCTCTGATTTTGACAGACGCTTAACAAGCACTGTGAGGTCTGTACAATTCCTGAAGACTTCTTGATTGTCAGTCACGTGCCCCAGTGCCAGAGCCCCATGGCAAGAAAGCAAGACTTGAATGTGTCAAGTCAAGATTGCTGCACTCACAAGCATTATCGTCAACATCTCTGTCATCCGCTTTGAGTGACAAATCCCGAAGGTTTTCGAGCCTCTCTTTAGTCTGAGGTGTGATAGCATCCGCCGGTGACTCGAGGCATTTCTGTGACTGAGTGCGGATTTCTCTCACATAGATTTGCAACCGAGGCCGGTTGAAAATGACAATTCTCTGGAGCAGTCGGACCCTCACCATTGCGCTGTTCTCGGCTGTCAAGGTCTTCAGAGAGTTGAGGATCCCTTCAATGAAGGCCTTCAAATTCTGCAACTCATCCTCATCTCTCTGATTGGATGCAAAGCGATACTCTACACAGTCACTATACTGGAGAGCGACAGCGGCAGTAACAGTGCGTCCTCCGCGATCGTTGTCACATATCTGTGCAAGCTTGTTCATGAAGTCGTGGAACAGCTGCTCCGAAGTCTGTAGAGCCACATCAGGGGCCTGTTCCAGTATCTTCAGCGCATTGTTGTGCATGCAGAATTGTGTAAGCGCATAGAGCAGGATGATGGGTTCGTAGAAGCGGTTGCGGATCTTCTTCATCAGGTTGACTGGCACCAGTGCCTCAGGTAGACAAGTATCCGAGCCTTTGGAAAGTTAGTGGTCTTCATTTCTGATCGTACGTATGATTCTGTGGGCTGAGAGCGCCAATCTCACCTAGGTAAGGCATGGTCGTTGCTGATTTGTGATTGAATGTTCCAAGCTGTTGGTGTCGAGGTTCTCCTGTTGGTATGATTACAAAAACAATGATATGATGTGTGTTGCGTTGGAACTGCAGGCAAACTCTTGGGATGAGACAGAGGACGTATATATACTCTGTGCCAACATGGCCGGTCCAAACGGGTCTGTAACCTTCTCACTTGCCCTTTCTCAAGTGTCTCGTCAAGTGGGCTGTGTTCATGCATCTAGCACTTCTCGAGTACCAAGGGTATGGTCCGGCCTCATGCATACCATTGTGCTACGTTGGTTCCAATCAAAGAGACGCTCTGCACTCTATATCCGAATGTGGGTTGAGGCCTACCGAGGCCTACTGAGGCCTACTGGAGAAAGGTGGTTGTTGTGCACCCATGGCGTTTGTCCACGCACAGGATTTGACCGAAAGGTAGCGAATTTAACCCAATTCCGTCTTTCGTGCAGCCGTGGGCTGTGCCTTGTTGCCTGTTCCGCAGATGAAGTGAGTTACATCAGAAATTGATGCTCGAGGCCAACTGGCGTACTGGTCCAATTGCAGCATAAGATACTACACGATCCCATTGGTCAATTGATACAGCGGGACACATCTGAATCCTTTAGCAGGTTTACGATTCCCGATGGTGGGCCTCACACATGTCAAATGCGAATGCCTGCATGAAAGCCTGACCGTGACGTGTGCAGCGGCTGGACAGTTCGCGAGGCACAATCAACCGCAGGTAGCGTTTCGAAATAGGAATTGAACTCGGACTATGAGGTACTTATGAGTTCCTTCCCGTAATCCCCTGAAGAGAGTTCCACACACCTCGTCCGTCTAGGCTTAGACCCTCTCCTCGCTCCACGTCCTGGTCACCGCGCTGCACCTTTTTGAACCGATGACAGAAACATTCTCAGCTTCTTTGGCCTCATAACAGACTTCTCAGGTAGTATTAAACCAACTGAGCTGCTTGAATGAGAAAAATCTGACCAAGTTGACGTGACAGAAAGCCGTTCTTCGAGATCTACCGCTCAGTCTGGCAAGAGGCGTAGGCCTAAGACATTGTCCGTGATAATCAATATTGTAGGTCGATCCTTATGGAACACAAAAGTATCGCACAGTGATTCATAAACTTAGTGCTCGCTTGTACGCCCAAAGGCTGTCAAATTGCAGATCTGGACAGGATCTCATGGGATATCAAGCGCGAACAGCTTGTCACAAATCATAATTCCAGCATGCCCCCAAGAAGGCCTCTTAGTTACATCCGAGACCCAATGATAGATGGGTCGAATGACTCGGCCAGCCTCACCCCGGACGACTGGGTGTGGACCAATTCGCCGTCTGGCCTAGACACCAACTTTGAACCTCCGAGGCACTACAACACATTTGGCGCGACTGGACTCACCGGGGGTGGCAGTGACTCAGCCTTCATAGGTTTCGACAGTGGAATCTCGCCCGAGGAACTCTACAACGGAAACGGTGTCAACCTGGGACCCTCCGGTCAACTCAGTCTGCTGAGTGGTGGCCAAGGGCAAGGTATGGAGACGTAGGATCCATATCCCCCAGTGTCAGGCAACGCCTTCGGCGGCAACACCCTCCAGCAGAGTTCTGGCGGAGGTCTCAGTAACACTTACAACGACGCGGACTTTAATTCTGGTTTTGAAGATATAAATACTCTCACAGCAGTCCATCCCTACCACATGAGCCAAACTTCCCTCCTCACAACACCCGCACCCGGAACATACCAAATGACCGAGCCCTCCTTCCATTCAACACTGGCCTACTTCACCCCTGGACAACAAGGAACCATGGATGTTTCTCCCATTTCGAGCGGTAATCTTTCTACAATGGGAACCCCTCCCATGCAGGAATCCTCTTCTGACACCGAATCCTTCGTATGCGATGTCTGCCATAAAAGCTACCCAAAACGCCACCTTTTCAAGTAAGTCTATGACCCGACGCCGACCACTTTCCTATGTGAGCTGCAACTTACATTGGATTTATTTGCCACTGTTTAGTAAGCATTACCGTACTCACGACCCTCCGTTGGAGTGTCCCCATGATGCTTGTGACAAGAAGTTACCCCAGGAGAAAGACTTGCGACGCCACATTCTCTCCAACCATCGTTCTTGGGCGAAGAAGCAACCTAAACTGGCTTACCTGTTCACAAACATTCACCGATGCGACAAATGTAGCTACGAGACTGACAGGTCTGACAATCTCAAGAGACATGTTGACAAAGGCGCCTGTCACAAGACGGGGAACTGTTAGCTCGGAATTCCGGCAGTCACGGATGGCACGTGTGTTATGGGTTGGCTTCCCCATATGGTTTCCAGTCAGAGTATCTCTTACCTTTCTTTTACATGGATGTGTTATGAGTATATGAAGGGCTTCCTCACTTCTGGTTTCATTGGATCGATCCATGTCTGTGGTAACCACTACCACCCTCAAACTTGATTTTGCGCATGTACTTTATGCCCCTCGGGCTTTTATGACCTTCCCTTTCACGTTACGACTGAACGGGTGCACTGAATGTTACTTTGTTTCCTTAAAATCAACTGTCTATCGCCCTCATTTATGCGTGAAGTATACTCGACTTTCGGGTCGCCTTTGTAATGCAAAGGCCTCACCCAGTACCGCAGGATGCATAACCACTGCTACCCTCGCCAAGTAAGTAGATACCGACATTGACCACAAATGCTTCCGGTCTAAGGTCGAAAGTAAGGAGGAGTAGTGTCTATGAGGCACTGGATTTCGGTATGCCTCTGTAACACAGAGGCTGGAACTTGCTGGCTTGCCCCTCAAAATGGTCCAATTGCAGATGTATGAACTTCAAAATGCCCATGGTTACCCTGATAACACATCTATTTGGGTCCAAAAGCCCATGAATCGAATCCGTCCATGTTGTGGAGTACTTAGATCTCAAACGTGTCACCGGCATCCTTGTCTCTGCAGCCGCAAGTCTTCTATCTGGGTGCAGAGCACTGAAATGGAGACCCTCGGGGAGTGCTTGATGACCAACTTGAGAATAGGTCATCGACACAATCGGTTCGAATGTCCAGCACGCAGCAGCCCGAGCATACCCACGCACTTTCGCTTGATGCTACGGGTCAGTTTCATTGAGGTATCTCAAGAGTACGTACATAAGTATACATTTCACAAGCCTTGTCTGTTCTAGCAATATTCAGCTTTGAGAAAGCCTTCTAGCTCCGATACAAATACTGATTCTGACCCGGCCATATATGGGAGCTTGGCCTTTTGATAGGGTTGACCCGGGTGGTGTGCTTGCGTGACCATGGGCAACCCTGACTGAGTGATGTGGAATGATACTGCATACTTGGATATGTACATATCAAGTAGGTACTTTGGATCTCAAGTTGTCTGTACGCATGTGAATGGGGGTTGACATTCAGCGCTGAGCCTGACTAAGACTGCGTGGAAACACCCCGTATAAGTGAAACTCGAGACGGACCCCTCCTAGAGACGAGTTCGAGACCCGATTTCCCGGGTTGCACCTGATTCAATACCACTACCAGGCCGAAAGAAAATCCCTTTTAGCACCGAGTCTCCTGCATCCTTCCGAGGTGCTTGGCGCATTGCTGTTTTTGACACAATGGTATTTCGAAGGTTCATCCCATTGGTCTCGCTCGTAAAGACCCTGTCACCCTCTGGCCTCAAAGCGGATGAAAGAATGCCCCCCTCGCACTGTCCGCAGGGGTGCTGACAGATACCCATGTCCAATGGCAGTTAGAGCAAGTGTCACAATCAGGGGTCGCCAAAAATCGAGGCTTCGGGACCGAACATAGTCACGTGACCTCTGGCACCAGAATTTGTATGGGGAACTTCGGAAACCCATGCTCCACACTGAAAGATAGAACCAGACAACCAGACAATCAATTCACTCACTCAAAGGGGGGCCCTGTTCGTGACAGCAAGACTACCCTAGGTACCTGATTTTGAGCTAAGATAAACCCAGCACGCCACAGCCGTCGTTAACAAATGTATTACCCGAGCCTGGAAAGTGAAACAGCTTGTGTTGACATTAGAGGGACTCTGTAGATGACGGCAACTGTTGAATCCCCGAGTTCAAGGTAATCAGTACGTGTTCTTACAGGTTGTGAGACTCTTCGGGGGCATGTTCGACAGCTTCGATAGCTGATTATTTGGGAGAACTCCAGGTCCTGATTATCATCTAGGGCCTATCTCGTACTGTACAGGACGCCTTCGGCCAGCCCAGGTGCTCTCTTCGCTGACGAGACTGTCAAAAGCAAGTGTCGTTGTTCCACAACCGCTGCCCGACTCCATAATGTACGGTACTTCCTCATCGCACCGTATTTAAGGTCCATTTTCCTTTGGCTTTACATAGTGTACTATTCTCAACAGTATCGGTAAGAACATGAGACCCGTTGAGACATCTGGACTCATTGCGTGGGGCTCCAATCATGCCAAGATCGATAGAAATTGATGCCGATAGGTTTTTGGCAGCAGGACCGAGCTCTACGGATCCATTCATGTAATGTGATGATTTGGCCAAGATCCACATGGACGCACTTTCAAGGTTGCAATATCGATTCGTCGAAGGAATGTAGTGCAGGAAAGCTGAACGGATAGAGCGCGGAGGATCCTCCATTTCAGGGGTCATCCCCGAGAGCGGACTCCCTCCCCCGGGATACCAGGGCTCACCAGGGCAGCCCCCAGCAGAACGGGCCAAAAGGAGGCCCCACAGTCTTGGTGCCTGTTCGTGACTGGAATAGCGTGCAAAGAAGAAGTCACGACGTAGCTTGTTGACTTCGTCTAATAACTCTATCAACAATATGCATTGTCTCTACACATTGTCAAAGTTCCGACAATAATGACCGGAGAATATCTCGAGGCCACTTGCACACTGTGTACAGTACACTAGGACAGCTGGCTAGCGACAGCCACTGTGCTACCAGATAATTTATCCGTTCAGCTGTACCTGCAGCCATCGCAGAAAACCCAAGGGCGTCACGGACGATTTGGGAAAGGTCACCATGCAAGCCTTGCATCTTTTTAAGCCCCTGGCATCTGAGATCCGCCCCCCCCCCCGGATGGCCAGTCTATCTTTTCCTCACTCTTGGGGCCGGCTCCCTCACTCAGACCCTAAATCTCCCATCTCCTTGATATTATTCAATATCGCCTCCTTTGCTGATGCTCCGCTCATGAGAGTCCGGGACTCGGGACCCATAACCACGATCATCAGCTCA
Source organism: Cytospora schulzeri (assembly GCA_003795315.1). Taxonomy (NCBI): domain Eukaryota; kingdom Fungi; phylum Ascomycota; class Sordariomycetes; order Diaporthales; family Cytosporaceae; genus Cytospora; species Cytospora schulzeri. Next base: position 162,141 of record LKEA01000015.1, on the reverse strand, counting down.
CCTCCACCTGGGCAGCATGTGGTCACAACTGCCGGCAGCCCTGTACCTGCTACTCAGCACAATCGCTGGCAGTGCCGCATCCAGTCTTGCCATCTTCGAAGACACAGCTTGCGAGAAATCGTCGAGCACAATTATAGGCGAAAACGGTTATCCGGACGGAGTATGCACAGATATTAGAGGAGTCGCTGATGCGCCATACAAAAGTTTCATGTTCATAAATCTCGATGATGGCTGCACACGTATGTAGTATATCCAAGTACACCCTGCTTCAAGTCTCGAACGCGACTTTTCGTTGTTAACAAATTTTCGGCAGCGACTATATACCAGAACAACACCACATCAGACACGTGCTCAGGCGCAGCCTACGTTGCGTACATTTCCCATTGCTACAACACATCTTGGGCATACTACAGTATAGATCAGTGTACCCCAGTGACATCAGGGTCGTCGCCGTCGACCTCATCGACTTCAGCTTCTGTTTCGGACAAGTCTTCAGACGACAACACTATTTCGGGCGGCGCCATAGCAGGGACAATTGTCGGTAGCGTCTGCGGGTTGGGGATGATTGCAGCCGTGTGTGTCTATCTATTCTGGTTCAGGCCAAGGCAGAAGGAGAAGGAAAAGAAAGAGGAAGAGGATGCTGAGAACAAGGCCAAGAAGAGAGAGGAATCCAAGGTGGACATAGCCAAACTCCACGAATTGCAACAACAACCTCCTGAACTACAGTCTCCGGAAAGGATCACGGAGCTTCCTATCGAGGGCATCTTCGAGGCACCGGGTGATAGGGGTGGAGTGGAGGTTGACAATGACGCGCAGCAACCAGCGGAGCTACCAGGGGACCACGTGTATTGGGACAGAAACCAAGGCTGGACAAATCATGAGTCTCAGAAATACAGGCTTTGAAGGAATGGGTGGCATACAAACGTATGTACGGAATATCTGAGCGTGGCGTTTGGGGACAGTATCATAATACTGTCATATCAATGGCAGTATCCGCTATCCAGGTAAAGGCCCTACAGCGGCAGATATATTCAAAGCGACCATCCGCCCAAGTCTCGCCCTCAATCAGGGATAGAATGATTGCAGAACACCGCCGCTGGTGACCCGCGCCGGTGGCTGGGATGGTTGCCAACAGGGAGTGTCTCTCTTGGCACCGGAGCGCTGGTGTGATCTTTTGACATTGATGTCCAAGTCGAAGCATGACGGACACAGCAGAAGACAATGAAAATGGGCTTATTCGGTAATATCATTTGCTGCATGTCTTGAGCCCGATACACTTCATAAAGAGACGTCCCTGGTACCGGACTTAATACCTGTCTATTCGTTCACTTGGGCCTGATCGAGGCTCCCCGAGCTCGTAGATATGCAACTTGCTTACACACTATTAGCCAGTACTACTAGCTCCTCACATATCCCGGGGAGCTAATTTGGATTTAGGTAGTCCACGATAGCCGACTTCATTGGCTGCGGCACGTGTATTAGAATTCCAGCCACGTGCTGGGCCGTGGGCATATATGATGACGAACCCGAGTTCTTTGCTTTATCGGCTTTGGGTCTATTGGATTCCTCCGTTTTCAAGTCTCAATGACAGAAATCCGAACGTCAAAGTCCATGTCCCCGAACACCATGACCATCAAAACTCTATCGACAGCCCGATCATGCCAATCTTGACCCAGTCGAGGATATTTTTACCTTTATGGTTTGGTGGTATTGATAACTGGAGGTGAGCTTTTCTTTCCACGAAGCCGTCGGCAATGTATCAGACTTACACATACCCAGGGAAGACAGGCCCAGGAGCACAATCCGTCAAAGCTCTTGTTCAACATTCGCCAACACATGTCTGAATCACTGGGCAGAAGTGCTCAGCCGGCAACGCTTCGATAAGCGATGTTAGGAAGTGACTATCCTTGCGTATCCATGACCTTCAATGAAATGGACCTGAGTTCTCTTGCATCCGTTACGAATTCTGTGAACAAGAGCTTCACTCGGACCGTCTCGACAATTCCATGTGCAACGCTGGTATCATAGCTAAGCCTTCTTCAAGTAAGAAGGCTTCGAGATCCAGTTTGGCGTCAACCCTCTGACACATGCCATAATCTTGAGAATACTGACTTTGATTTCGGTGAAGACATCAGAGAAGCCGCTCTCAGATGTTCGAGTTGTGTCTGTGACCGGCCCGAGTTGGAAGGCTCACCCTAAACAGTGCGTTACATTCGATGAGCTGCGCACGACGCAGGCCTCTTTCTCAAGATGATGGATTGGATATGGGCAAGTCCTCCAAATTAGTGACCACCGCCCTCCTCATCCCCAAATACAGTCCAAATATATTCTCTTTAGTGACTAAAGAGGAGATCTTGTCAGACACTCGACCCTGGGGGAGTTAGCGAAGCATGTCTACTCAGCAGAATTTTCACAGAGATATCCATCCATAATACCTGTCTCGTCCATCCGGGGCTTATCGGTACGAGATTGGTGACCAATTTGGACACGGTTGACAAGGCGGTCGTGCACACTTTGCGGTTGATACAGGGCATCAGGATTATGCGTGTGCCCCCAGACAGGAGTGCTTATATCCAACTGTGGGCTGCTTCTGATGCGAAAAGGAGCAAAATAGCTAATGGAGCGCTGTACTCGCCTGTCATTGTGGCATCGAATCACACCATAAACCTTGTGGCGAAAAGCGAAGAATTGGCGACAAAGCACTTGAGTTGTGAGATTGGATCCAGGAGGTTTTCGCACAATACTTAGTTGAACATCAATCAAATGCGCAGTTCTATAGCTTATACGCTGGGTAATTGGCGGGCTGTAAGCCTTGGCTGTTACCTTCCCACCATGTACGTGTAGTCACTTTTGTCTCGGGTTTCCAAGTGGTTAATAGTTGCCCTTACTCCATCCTCTAGTCAAGTTAGTCACTCCGCTCTCCAATTTACAGATATTCGTCTGCCTGAACTTCCCAGTTATCGTTTCCTGCCACCCTCGCCAAGGTTCTCCCACGACCGCGTGTACCCCAGCCGCATTCCGGACAAGTCAGTGCCGGTAGGGTCAGCAAGGCTCAGCGGCGGCCGCGCTTATGGCACCAAAGAGCCGTCAGATCTGACTTGATACTATTAATGAACAGAGAAGTGGCAATATCACGGTATCGAAATATCTTGTATGAAAGGCAGACGACAGTGTTCATCAGCATACGGCGCCGTTTGAGCGGGATTCAAGGCTTCCGTGCGGCCGCTACACCTGTCACCCTGATTAGCACTCTAACCCATGGCTGCCCGCCCTTTGCAGTAGAGATTTAGGCATCTCAAAATACATATAAATGGAGAGGTTGTCCTCTCTGGGTGCAGGAAGCTTGATATTACTCTTCTTTTCTTCTAAACTACATCCGTCCACCTAGGCACAATCTTGAGCTTCTTATATATCAGAAAACTCCATCCTCAAACCAATCGAAGCTTTCATAACACACCAAATATGTTTGCCGATACTCTCATCACAACCCTCGCTGCCGTGGCCATTGTCTCCGCCGCTCCAACCAACACAGCGGTAGGGTCTCCTTCTAAGACTGTCACACTTACTAGAGTAACCCACTCTATCGTTGCTGGTCTTGGCGGCGCCCTTGTCTTCGATCCAGACAATGTGGTAGCCGAGATTGGCGACATCGTGGAGTGGCACTTCCTTCCCAAGAACCATTCCGTCGCCCAGTCCTCCTTCGGGCAGCCCTGCGTCCCCGATGCCTCTCTGGCCCAGCCTTTCTTCAGCGGCTTCCAGCCGAGCGCAAGTGGGCAGGCTCCCAATGTCTTCCAGATTGTCGTTCAGGATGCGGATCCTATCTGGTACTACTGCGCTCAGACCAACGGCAACCATTGTCAGAATGGGATGTCCGGTGTGATCAACCAGAACTTCAGCTCGCCGAACACGTTGGCTGCCTATAAGGCGATGGCGGCTCTGACGGGTACGAGTGTCGTGCCTCCTGTTGTTCAGGGCGGTGCGGTCATCCCCAACCCTAGTCCAAACTCCGGTTTTTGAAAGGCTTAGGCGTGGACAAGACGAAAAGGCATGTGGGTCACAGATGCTGTCCATCCTTGTTGCAATATGTTAGTTCTTGTGTTGAGTATGGACTGGTAACCTTGAGCAGAGAAGTACTTCTTGTTATCTGGGTTTGTTTTGGAGTTTGTGGAAGCCGAGGGATAGGAAAGCACATGGAGCGTTGATTTGGAAATGGAGACTTGGCACATTCTTTACCCTAGCGTATTCGCGGTAGCTAAAGATTTATTATTGCTTTCCAATGTAACCTATATCTTGTAAGATAACTAGGAAGGGCATAAGATTGTATGCTTGGTAGCCACATGGACGCTCGCGTCAGAACATCTATTTACTCGACCATCTCTAATTACTTCATCAAACTAGTCGACCGCTGATCATCCCCTGGGTTGATAGGCCTCGGGTTGAGAGAGTGTAACTTATCATCCACAGTACTAGCGAGAAGAGGCCGATTGACCGGTAGCAAGACATACGAATCTTTGTTGTAACAATGCATAATATAACAGCAAGATGACGCTGTAGACCTTTGCATGTTTGGAGTGGAGTTTAGAAAGGCTGGCAGGGGAAAGTGGTATAATAATGGTATGCGAGTGTACATGCGTGTTACCAGGGCAAAGGCGTTACGACGTCCACAGGAGAGTAACAGCGGATGATATAAGAGAACCATCCGCCGTGTAGAGATCATGCCTCCCTTTGGAAGGCGGCGCAGGCAGATGAGGGAGCATAATATTCTCGAACTAAGAAAGCCTTGCTTAGAGAGGATGCCAAGAAAAGTCCCATCTTTGTCTCACGGTCGGAGGATGGCTAAAAAGCCAGAGAATCTTTCGTTTCCCTTGACATAGACTTACTCGTAACCAGAATGATAACAAAGCCTAGAGAATACGAGGAGGAAGACGGAATGAAGAATCATGATTAGACTCTGCGGTTGGCAAAGGGGTGGGAGATAATGGGAAAACTGTCGGCAGCCCTGGGGCGGCTTAACCAGGCAACAAGGTAAGCCCCAGGGTAGCGCGCGGTCTCATTACGGTATGATCGTCAACATTGGCCGGTCAGCTGTGTTCAAAATAAGTGATATCGGCTATAATTGCATCTTAATCCAGTCCCGGTTATTTCTCGTGGACTTCGCCAGCATAGTTGTTGGCGTTGTGTACTGCGTCAGGCGGGATTGTATTCGAGCGGGCACTCAAGGGCCAAAAGAGGAGCTCGCTGCACGCTGACATCAATGAGGGCAAGAACAAAATTAGATGGACGGATGGTGTGGCGAAGACGAATGCAGTAAGTAGAGGAGGAGATTTGGCCGTTGTGTCACCGAACGATCTAGACCCGCGGATCCCCTTTCCCTGATGCGGGTTGCCTAATCTTCAACAGGATTCAGGGTCCATGAAATGCCACTGGCAATTCATCCGCTTGGACCTCGGCGAGGGGTCAACACTGGGCTCATTAATGACCTGGGGATCAATTGTGCAATGTCGAGGGGAAGAAGACAATCCGTGCAACTGGAAAGTCAGTCTATGTGACAAGAAGAGATGCATCGCTATCCATACCCTATGCTCTCTTGTGTGAGTATTGTTTGGATGTTTGCAATGATTGACCAGCCCTTGGACGTGCGTCTTGATGAATGAGGCTCTGCCGACGGGAACTGTGACGTCATGTTGCATAGAGTCGGTTCAGTGCTCTACCTTTTCCAAAAGACCCGGATCGGCTTCCAGGGAAATGCCATGCTGCTCCCAACAAATGCATTTGGATCGATTCCACATGGTAAGGCGTCCAAATTCACATCTTGTGACCCTGCTACCTGCCTCAATTGGCTGAACAACACATAAAATGGCCTGATACTTCGGAATGTTCACTACCACGTCCTCAATACTGCTCGGACCATGCTCGAACCAGGGCCTGCATTCTCAAGCGTTTACTGGTCACGCAGACTGATGGATCTTCACCACCATGGATGGCTGGATGAGTTGATGAAAAATTCTAGGCCCTCGTTCACGTCTTCCCTTGGGGCTTGTTTGCGCAGAACTCGTATGCCCATGTCTAGGATGCTAAGTAGAGAAGCCCTTGTGCTCCAGCCAACCCTCCCAAGGGCTTAAAAGGGACCTCTATCCCACGCTGTGGTCTCTCGCCTTTCCTCCTCGAAAGCCAGTCTCTGCAAGTTTTTCAAATACTACTTCATGCAATTGTGCCTCTCGTCTTGCAACTATTTCCGTGCCTCAGCAGCAGCATTTGTGGCTGATACTGTGTTGTTGTCTTTCATCATTCTCCATCCCGCTCCCAACCTGTCAACGGTTCCGGTCATCGGCAGCCGTTGGAGCGGCCTGTCCCGGCCCCCACATTTTACCGAACCCCCGGACCCGGGTGCCTGGCCCATCGCCGGGATAACCTCGCTTTGAAATGGGCACCTCTACATCCACTCGTGCTGCTGTCCAGAACCTCGAATTTAAGTATGTCGCCGACTTCTCTGCATTGATTCTTTTACAACGTCGCCGATTCGTTTTCGAACGTTGTTGTTTGAGGAACAAGCCAGGCTACTCGCCGGGGCTCATGCCTCCCGGTAAGAGCTGCTGACCAATTCGTCCCTTTTTCCCCCACAGCAAGAAGAGCGAACCACGGAACACCCCCCTTCAGAGCCAACCCAAGATTCATGTGCCTGAAAGTCCCCAGTATTCCATCACGCGCTTTGCAACAACAGAACACTCAGCAGAGGACCGGCAAGACCTTGGATTTCGGAGAGCAAACACTGTCCTTGAATCCACTGCGCGAATGACAGGGATACTCGAGCGGCTCCAGAGGACTTTGAATTCGAATTGATTTCCGGCATCAACGTTCAACGTCTGAATCGGGGAGTCTTCTCAGTGAGTGGCCTTGTCAAAAAATGCAGTAAACCAGCCCCAACTCACAGATTTCATAGGGCCTCTGAGTGCGGGTCAAGACAGGACCCAGGAGCGGGGTCCTATTGTAAAGCACAGTGGTGGATTATATAAGTTACGACAGGGATTCAGCGTCGGAAATAGGAATATAGCCTGTTGATATATTAAATTTCATTCCTGGATTGTTCAAGTTCATCTCCCCACCCCCGGTGATATTAAGTGCGATAGGTCTACGAGGACACGATATACTTCAGTGAATACTTAAGTACTTAAGTACTCAAACAGGGTTAGGACTCCCATACCAATGACGGGCTGTGCTTGTCCAAAAAATAGCCCACCAACACCACATTACATGCGTGCGCTCCAGGCTCCCAACGTCGAGGTAGTCAACCCTTTCCGGAGCCATTGTCCACCCGCCTTTGCGGGGAACGCCCCCAGGCCCGTCCCCTTTCTACCATGCCCACAAGTGACATCTCAAACGAAACGACGGTCAATTATTCATTCCAAGGTGGACGGATGCCAGCGAAACCTGTCACCTCAGCACACCACCTGTCAAACCTGAGCATGGAGACCCCAAGTCACAACCACAGTCACAGCCGAATATCTACTCACTCCTGGAAGCAACGGATAACCAGCTGCGGGAGCACGAAGATATGACTCAGGGGCTGGAATTCGAGCAGATAAATATCACCGGAAACAGGCTGAACTGCCAATTCTCACGTCCTGTGGGACCCGAAGACATCCCCGCTCTGGTTATCGACAGCCCTTCGTTTAGGGTGTCGGAAACACATAATGAAGTCCTGAGAGTCACGGAAAGAACTCAAGGACACAAAGCCCATCGAGACAAGGCATGTGGATGGCACGCTGATGCGTCCCGGCCGAAGATCAGATCCCTGAATATCCTGGATCTCCCATACGAGCTCCTGCTCGACATTTGCGAATATGTCGCATGGGTGTCCGATAATTCGGATGGCTGTTATTGGCTCTACAAGGACCTATTCAACGATGTCAAGAGCATCAAGAGCCTTCGACTCACCTGTCATCGGCTCTGTCATGCGAGCAGCCGCCACCTACTTCATGTTCTTGATGTCCGTATGAGTCCAACATCACTTGCTCCCGAGGTCGTCTGGACCAAATATCGCGCCATCCTACGATATCAAAAGGAATCCATGCGCTGAGAATTTGTACCGAGTACTACAGTGCTGCCATCGCTGGGAGTCTGGGCCTGTTCTCCTCACTCGCTGGGGTAACACTCGACCGTCAATTGGATGAGCTGGATCGGAGATTCCAAGAGTCTGGAGTGAGCTACAGCCAGGAACAAATTGATGTGGGGTTTGGAAGAGCCGAGAATGCGGCAGATGTTTGGAATATTTTTGCAGAGGACCTTGAACACGGCTCACTTCAGTCTGACTATGCTAGTATCAGTCCCGAAGCTGAACGCAACATCGCCGCAATCAAGAGGGGCCATGCGCTATACATTGATCTCTACTCTAAGCAGGAGTTGGTCATGAGGAATGGAGCGTTCCTTCGAGCGATTGCTGACGCGATCGCTCGAATGCCTACCGCAGTCAGACTATCTGTGACAGACAGCGGCGTCCCCGATAAGAAGAGCGTTCTGTACAAGGGGATACTTGATTGCATGTGGGACCCTTACAATCCTGACGCCTATCTTGAAGAAGAAGTTATCAAACCATGGACATTGAATGAACCACGAGATGTGGCTCAAGAAGCGCCAACCGACCTTTTGTATCGCCTGCCTCTGGCTATTTCGGCAGCAAGTATATCGCTCACTGCCATCGACATTGACATTACCTCACCGATAAGCTTTCCTTGCAATCTCACAGAGGATCAGATGCGTGCGCTAGAGACTGCCTGCCAGCGTGTCAAAACGTTCAAGTTCCATACTGAAATTTCGGAAGCCATGGACGACACAAGCTATGACCATGGAATGGCGGGGTTTTACAAGTTCTTGTCGGCATGCATGGCAGAACGAATCGAGGATCTAGAGCTCAAGTTTCAAAGGAGTCCGGTCAGCTGGCCTTGGCTTTTCGTGGATCGGTCGCGTCCTGCTCCTGGTGCGGTCAAATTGGACTCGATACCGATCCACCTCCATAGGCTCCGAGATTGCCTTGGATCCAATGAAACCTACAGGGTACCGATCCTACATATAATATTGGCAAAACTGCAACTCATGGGCGGAAATTGGGCGGGGGCTTTGGACGTAATGCACAAGAGGATAGTGTCCGGTCTGTCTGGGGTGGAACATCCCCGTGGTGGGGAGATGGAAATAAATATTTCCAGGGGATGAAAGCAAAGTCTTTCGGCTACGCTGCGTCATTTAATAAGGCCAACCGGGAGATTGATACATCAGAGGTGATACAAAGCTGAAGGTTTTGATGAGCCTGGAAGTTACGGTAGTGTAATGACCTGGGCTTCCTGTCGCTGTAATGGATGAGAAAGTATCATTTTGTGGTTTCCATGAGTGAGACATCTTCATAAGATGGAAGATAGAGGGAACCCCAAGGGAGGCAAAATAGTCGGATTAACAGCCACGAGAAGGCCCTCCCACTCTGATTCGTACAGGATTATGCCAGCTAATTATGGCCGGAATGGCACCAAGCCCCCCCCCC
>LKEA01000015.1:104849-152605 GCA_003795315.1 Cytospora schulzeri | reverse complement strand
ACGAGATCACAACGTCAGCATAGATTGGACCCATTCAGCAGCCTCCTCTGTGAAGAGGTCGAAATAGGTCGAGTGAGCGCTTAGGTCGTCCCCTCGTGCACAGACAGGATCGTCCACCAGGCACCATGACCTCACCTTGTCCGAGAAGTCGTTGAACCGGTCAAGTTGCGTTCCTGTGCGGGGATAGATCTGTGTATCTCGTCAGCCACAAACTCTGGTCTCTACCTGTCGTGACAACATCGTGGCTCCTGCCAAAGGTTATCTCATGGGCACTTACGCCATCAGCAGCAGCGCCTGATGCTGTATTGTAAGTCTGGTTGGCTACGTGTGTTACGTCTCCAAAGAGGGTCACTGCGGCAACTACGAGTTGATCAGTATATATAGTATGTCTTACAGAAAGTAGTTTGCCCTTGAAATGACTTACTTTGAGTCGCCGGGGAAGCTGTAGCATCCCAACCCGTTGTTTCTTGGTTGGTGCAGCCCGTGGTGCCGCCAGATTGACCACCAAGGATATTACCAACGACTTGAGCACCCTAGAGACAAGGATTAGTAACGCGCATAATACCGCGTCGAGGTAATACTGGAGTTTCGTACCTGTGAGTATCCTGCCAAAACCAACTGCGCGTCAGGGCAACGGCTGGCATAATCTTCAACCTGTGATGTGCCGTGAACGACGCCGAGGCCCTCCGAAGTGCAGTAATCAGGAAGATAAGAGGCCGGGTATTGGACGTCTTCGTACCCGCAACTGTCGATCCCGTCGCAGATCGCCGTTACCACGTCGATCAACGGCCCGGGATAGTCTTCCGTTGTTCCCCGTGCTAGGAAAATGTGAACGGTCTCGCAGTCTTCAGTCTGCCTCCCCTCCAGGACGGGGAGTCCCAGTGCGAGGTGGGATATGGACAAGCTGGCAGCAATTAATGTTCGATGCATTTTGAGGATTGTGTGGGATCGCCGACGTAAGCTATTTGATTCTATCCACATTGTGGGGCCCGGGGCCCGGGGCACCTGGGGTCATGGCATTTAAATGCTTTGTCTGCGTACGGGCATTGCGGGAACATGGTGAATCAATTCGTGTTAGCAGTCAAGACCATGATCATATTCAAGGTCGAATGTAGCGCCGAGGTCCATACCAAGTGCATCTTTTTCGGCAGGTGAATAGTTCGGGTGGGAGGCCATCTCCGCCGATGCGACCAACTGCTCCGCCCGGGTTGGTAGGTGATTAGAAATTGTAGTATCCTTCCCACCACCAACGGCTCTTATAACAAGCTTTTTTCAATAGTACTGGCTTAGCAACATAGTTGCACCAAACTTCGGTTGGGTTCAAAGTTACTCCCGGACTTGATATCCCGGCGTATGAAGTGCCGCTGTCGGGGAGCGAAGATCGACACACCTCCGGTCGGAAATCTTTCCTCGCCATCATATGCATGCACAAGCTTTCCAAATATCTTCGTGAAATTGAGGACTTGTACCCGCCCGCATTGTTGATTCATTGCGGCAAAAGGCTCGAAATCGTTAGCTCTCCTGGTCTATTGACAGTATGTCGTTGCAGCATCGTGAAGCAGGCATCAATTGGTATCAAGACGGGGTATTATGTGATTTTCTATTATGTCTATCCTACCAAATTATTTTCACACCCAGCCCTGGCATCATGGACCTAGTTTGCCCTATCCAATGTCCCACTCAGGGACTCGTCGTCCAATAGACTCCCGAACATAGCTGCCTCCATCAGATAATTGACCTGCCAGGCATGGTGACAAGCATGGGCAATCATCCACTGCTGCTCACGGATAAGGCCGTCATGGTACGCCTGAGCCATAGTGACAGCCAAGGATTGGATCATGGCTTCCTCGCGGTCTGGGTCTACCACGCCCGCCTTCGCATAGCTCAAAGGCTGATCCACGAGACACGACCACAGCTCGCGAAGGAAACCCCGTTTTTCTGCTCCCACCTTCTCTAACATTCTCTCAACCGCATCACACCTCTCGCTGCCATCACAGCCAGTTTCCAGGGGCCGGCTGAAGCCGGTTGTTCGATAGTTCTCGTCGAAGACCTCATCAAAGTCTGCCTCCCGCTGGCCGCGCTTCTCTTCATCCTTTCGCACCTTTCCATAACCCAGCACTATCCTCCGCAAGTAGTGATGACGATCGTTAAGTATATGCCAAACATATAACAGAGAGTTCATATTTGTGAGTGGCTCCATCCAACGCTCGGTCAAGCAGCGTGCACCAGTCACCGCGTAAGCATCGTAAACCCTGCGCAGAATCTCCTCGGACACGATGCCCGTGTCAGTAACATCAGCCGTGTTCAAGAACGAGTTCATGATTTCGCTGTTGTTGATGTCCGATCCCACGTCCACGACATCGGTACCCGGGCTGCTGAACACCATATCGTCGAACATAGCACCGGGGTCGAAGCCTCTCCCCATGGCCTCGGACGCCATTCCTGCCAGACTTGCCTCGCAGAAGCAGATCATGTGCGCAGTTTGACGGTCCACTTTGGCAGTCTTCCCCGTCAGCTGCGCGACGTATTTGGTCTCCAGATCGGCCTTGCCGCGGATGTAAGTCAGCCCCATGTCCACGGCGTCGCGGCGTTCGGCGCCCAGTGGCGTGTTTCGTGCCTTTGGGTCGGAGGCGCATTTGGAGATGGCTTTCTCAAACTCTGGGAAGACCTTGTGGAAGCCGTGTTCGTAGAAGAAGCCCATATCGGTGCAGTAGTTGGAGTAGAGCGTCCGGGGGTCATATGCTCCAATGAGCAAGTTCGTCCAGCCCGTGCCGAACAGAACATTGTTGGTGAGTAGTGGCGCAGGCCAATGATCTGCGCCAAGAAGTTGGATCACCTCGTCTGAGGCCCTTCGCAGACCGCGACCCTTGCCAGGGAGGACACGGCCTTGGCTATGCTGTTCCTGTTTCCAGTCGACAAGTTCCTTCGAAAGACGGGCGTCGACTAGATCCAGGTCCACGAGCCGCTTCTCAGGCTTCGATTCAGGCTGCGGTGGATCAGATTTGAGTGCTCCCTCGGAGTCGCCGTCAAGTATGGCATAGAGTTCATTGATCGCCTCCAAGCCACCCTTGATAGTCGAGACTATATCCTTGAGGGAGCCGTCTCCTCCAATTGTGCGGGCCTCTTCATATCCGCGGTATCGTGGCTGTTGCTTGAATCCTCCTTCTTGGGTCCACTCCTTGCCCCAAAAATAGTCTGGGACTCGTTTCCCGTCAGGAGTGAAACATACCAGCGCCTCGGAGATATCAGCGACTGGCTCAATGCGAGTTTTGTCAACAAAACGGCGCAGCTTGCTAGTGCAAGAGCAGCAACGCTTAGAAATTGAGTTTCCCATGTTGGGCACAACGATTACTCTAATTTCACGGTAGTGGAAAAATGCAGCTCAACTCTTTGCCCGAGAGCAACACCTCTGGGCTCAGCCATACTTATGTTGATACGACGGCAGGCCCTCCGCACCACTATTCACTGGTAAGTACGGGTACGTCAATCGTTGGAAACAATGTAACAGTAGGATGGCCATACTTTCTGCTCCTCCTGCCGAGGTGCGAAATGTGGCACGATGCCCCCGGTGGTATGCAGGAGTACATGAAGGTTTGTCCAGGGCCCCTGAAATGCAGGTCAGCGTGACCACTGATCATTACTTGGTGTTTGCTTCAGTGGATAAAGGAAAGCTAGAAACAGTATGGTGGGATGAGATAGTTCCCCTGACCGACTTCGCTTGGCATATTCCTGGTGGTCTTAGCCCTCTTGCTTGCTATCAACTCCACTATCCAACCTAGGGGAACTGGGGAGATCGTCCCCGGATGTCATGACATGGCGATAAGAAACTCAAATAATTCTGGTGGGTGGGTTATCTACGAACTACGAACCGTGGTCACTTAGAGGTAAGAGCGAGAAAAACCTCATCATATTTGGGCATCCGTCCGACCGGCGTCCAACATATGCAATGCAATGGCGACCGCTCAAGCAGCCGACGCTGTGCATCCGAAACCCATACCATTTCATCCACTGAATTGCAACAAATCCGAGATCCGCTTGCTGGAGATCCAACCAGCGCGCGACGCTCTCAATGACACGCTTGTCTGTCGTCTCGTTAATGTTCCACTCACTGAGGACCTCGAGTTCATCGGCTTGTCTGCTTTAGTAGGTGATCCGGCGGTGACCGAGGATATCCGCATCAATCATCGCAGAGTATCCATTCCTTCAAACCTCGGGCAAGCACTTCGCCATGTACGCGCCGTCTTCCGCCCATCTACGCCGCCACGGTCCTCGCACTCTTCCGCCGAGACACTTGAGCAAGACGGGCGACTGATAATCTCCCGAGAGGCGCCCATCAAAACCGTACCATTCAAACCAGCCCCCAGATGGCTCATCAGCCTCATGCAGGGCGCAAGGTCCATTCTCCCCGACCCCCGTCATCAGACCCGAACTGTTGGTACAGAGTGCCTGCGTTTGTGGACCGAAATCCTTTGCATCAATAGTCGGGACCCGCAGGAGTCTTCACACCGCCGTGATAACGTGGCCGCAGCCTACAGCTCGGCTAAGATGGTGGTTGGCTGGCTCGGGCTTAAGGACAGCTCATCGGAGATGGTCATCGGCACGATACACACCATCGACGCTGCGATGCCGCGCCGGTTCGGAAGCCCAGTGGATCGAGAGCAGCATCCGGAACACTACGCCCCGCATTACGTGTGGATGAAAGACCTGATGCACCTGTGGACCCTGCCGCCGGGCCTGCAGAGGTTGGAGGAGTGGCCAACCTACGCCGCGATGCACGCATTCATGTCCCGGCCCTACTTCCAGCGGGAATGGATTCTCAACGAGATCGCCCTGGCGAGATTCCCGGCTTTTTTGTTAGGGGACACGATCTTGAGTTGGAAACAGGTCTTGAGGATGAACCGCGCTACAGAGGAGCTTGTTGACCATGGTGCATCAATGTTCCCGGAGGATTTCAGAAAGGCTTTGAATTTTTTCCCGCTGAGTACAGTCTACACGCTGTTGGGCGATTTGGAAAAGAGACAAGCCGCAGAGGGGGATGTCGATGACACGGCCAGTTCAGCAGCCAGCACGAGGTCAATGCCTCAGAGCTCGTCTCTTTCACGTAGTAATTAGTAATACTTGATATTAATTTCGTTCTCGCACATAACACGCCCATGCGACAGTCCTCAGGTACAACGGCGACAAGCCAAAACGATTCTATCTCTGGGTACTAGACATAACTGACTGCGTTATGTGTGTGTGACTGGCTTGGAATCACACACAGTTACTTTGATCACACACACTCCGCTTCAAGTGGATCTCCATTGGCGGTCATTGGACTTCCCAATTGGGTAAAAGAGAGGGTATCACCAGATTACTAACCTCAAGACCCCTGTCCCCACATCCTTTTTCTAATACCGGGTTATAAACAGCGTGTTGTAGAATGGAGAGGGCACAAGTTGTACATGTCTCTCCTTCAAGACTGAGGCACACCAGCGGTTTGATGACCTCGTTTGCAATCCTTACATACATATCTTATTTCATGGAGTGTTATATCTACTCAGTAAGTATGGCTTGAGACGAGCTTGGCCAGCGATGTTGTATAATCGTGGACGTGCTTCGTACCTTCACGAATCATCCCTACATGTGGACCCGCCATCTCAGATCTGAAGGCTAACAACTCGTGCGAAATCCCAGATATTGCAGATGAACTATATATCTGAAACTGTCATCCACATATAGACCAGCATTCTGGCACTTGTTTACATGCATTAGTTCTATACCCACGTTTTCGCCATGGAAGTTGGGGTTTCATCAAACCCCGGCAGCACGTGGGAACTTGATGGAGTCAAAATACTCTCGTGGTCATTGGGTCTCCTCATCGTGTATCAAGGGTGTAGTACTCTCTGCTCACCGCCTTCATTGCCTGCAATTGTGTCTCATCGAAGAAGGATACTCTGTCAATGAGTTGTCAATTTGATCAATTTGGTACCCATTCCCTATTCATTTCACCAGAAGCCAAGCCTCCTGCTACACACTTTGGCATCTCCCACGGCCGGTTGTGGAAGAGAAGCAACTGATGTTTGAGCTTCTCCTGTGTGCAGTAACTGGGGTTCAAGCATCCCGCATATCACTAACCCGAGCGATGGAGAACCCTCCGATGCAGTCGATCGTCCACCCGTCATGAGCACGTCTGTGCTCGTAATTATACCACCCTGAGTAGCCTTACCCTTGGGGTAGCTGTTGAACCGCTAGATATTGCCACAACACCCTGGATGCAAGTCCCAGAATGACAATTATGGAGAGACAGCTAGTGAGTGGAAGTTCTCCATGCCAGTTGTTTGGCATGAGATGCGCGAAGTCGTATGCCAAGCACATGAGCCGCCAAACGAAAACACTCGACCAGTCGAAACTTTCGGCCTCATCGTCGCACACCCTACTGGCACAAATACCTTGGTAATTCAGCGGATATTGGACATATCTGAATCCTCCACTCGGCAATATGAATTTTCATTTTACTAATCATGTACTTTCTTCTTTCTGGATGCAGCCGACTTATGTTGGACTACACTCAACAGCCCACATATGTCCTCATCGATCATCATCAATTCAGAACCGTCGCACATAACCTTTCATCCCTTCAGGACGAGTCGTTTCCGATACTGGGTGCAAAGAGAACTGCCGGACTACCGTTGCTGGCACTGTAGGACATCACAGTGTACCAGTTCTTGATGAAAGTGTCACCCACCACGTACAAGTTTTCCGACGTTGAAATATCACCACCCATAAAGCCAGCAATACAGTAATCTTGGATGGAGAGTTTAGCGGATACCTGAGCGGCGAGCGTTTGGTTTCCCAAGACAAGCAAGTCAACATCCTCCTCCACGAGAGGTCCAATGTTGAAGTCAAGGGGGTTGATTGGGAAGCTGGTACCAGCAAATGTGATGCTGGGAATGTATGAATCGGAAGTGTTGCAGGGGAAGAGGCTAGAAGAAGAGGAAAGCCTCTATTAGTATATTACAAGTCAATGATTACGGGGACTGTAGGTGTAACTCACTAGATAATCTCACCCTCCAGCGGAATACCAAAGGTGCTCGGGACTTTGTTCATGATCTCCTTAGCAGCTGTTGTAGGCGCGAGGACCACGGTCGTGCCGGTATCAATGGCAGCTTGGCCCTTAGTATTCAAGCCACCGGTAGAACCGTCGACTGTCACCTTGTCCAAAGCAACCTGCCAATAGGTCTGGGAGGAGACTGGGATGGTAGTGAACGAGCCTGAGTACTTCGTGCTGTCGCGGCCACCGAGGGTCAGCTCGGAGTCGTCCTCGGTGCCAGAGGCAAGGCGACCCATGTAGAAGCCGAACTCGTCCGCATCGACGGTTCCCGCTGCTACCAGGCTCTCGAAGAAGGTCGTGCCTTTATCCTGGGCGATAGAACTGAAGGCCATACCGCAGATCCCGTCAGCGTCGATCTCGGTAAAGCCTGCTGCAGTTGAGACGGAAATGAGGGTCTGGTTAGAAGACGTCAAGCCGGCGACTGTCACGTCGTCCACAAAGTTCTCGCCAGAGGTCGATCCAGAGCCATATGTGATGCTCGTTGTCGTGCCGAGATCGGTACCGCCTTCATCATACTTGGTAGAGTGCACGCAACCTTTGAGAATACCGCAATCCGGACCTGGGACCCACACATCCGACGACCCAGTATCGAATATTCTGTGTTGCATAATTCAGTTCATGTTCCTCTTTGGCTTAAGTGTCTCTGCTCTGAAGGGTCAACTCACAACTCGAAGGTCTGGGCACTTCCATCCCCAGAACCAATCGTCACGGGGCCATAGTACGCAGCATCCTCAGACGGTGAGACATATTGGTCGGCCAATGCCTCGTTGGACTGTCTCTTCGCCTTGACCTTGCGGCGCTCAGCCGCTTGTTCGGCCTGCTGTTGTGCTACTGGTTCATAATAGGGCAGCGGCTGCTTGCCGTACTTGACCAAGGTCGAGTTGAGGGACGCGAATATGCCAGGCACGTTGGCAGCTCCATTGGCACGAGTGAGCAAGTGTTTCTTTCCCAAGGATACCTTCTTCGAATCAGGACCAGACGCGGGTGCTGGCAAGGCCAGGACACCTGAGAAGAGGGATAGCACAACGGCCGATTTCATGGCTACCTTTTGTGCTGGATTTGAGTGGGTGACAAGTGACTAGAGAAGGAGACCAGAGATTATCATCGACGAAAGCCAAGACGGCCTTAAATACTCCCAAAGTACCCACGTATACTATGCATGTTCATCGGAAGGCGCCCGCTTGGCTAAATGGCGGCATCGCTTTTCATGTTGTCCAGATCTCAAGCTCCTTCCATGAGGATCACACCTGCCCCTGATAGAAATATGATGCAGATAATAATTGGGCCCTTACACGGCCTTGAGAAATTGTGTTCGTCTGATGGAACCAGTAAATACGACTTCATCCAGTCTGTTGTTGCGGATTTTGCCGAGCGTCGTCGTATCCCTGCAGCGCCTGCCAGGTCGGGTTGACGGCTGGCCTTGAAACCTCCAGGAACACAGTTCCGTTTGGTGCAATTTATTAACCTGGTGGTTGCCTCATACCTGCAAGTCCGTAGTCCTCTCCCCCTTCGATTGGCCTGTCGGGCTTCACATGCCTTCAGCTTCCTCTCTCGTCTTGACTCCGTCCGCGGAACCCGCAGCTTTTGAATCCCGAAGGGAATGCCGGACGACCTGCATCATACACTCCTGAACATCTTCCCTATTTGACGAAACACTTATGCAATCATATGGTCACCTGAAAATATGCGCTTCGGTTGTGAAGCTTTGTTCATTTTATGAGCCAGGCTGCGCTTTGGTGGCTACCCAGGTATGCGATGCCATTATTGCCAAGTGGTAAGGGTTACGGAAGCACAAAGTTTGGCATGCTAAAACTTAATTTTGAACGCGGCACCTCAGAAACGACAATAGAAACAATATGGCGAGTAGCCGCTATGCTCATTATACATATGTAATGTACTACCTGGATAATGCCAAAGTCAAGTTGACCGGGAGCTTTGAAACCACCAACAGCACTTGAGCATATTCAATATATCGCTTTTTTTGGTGTTGTTTTTGAGGTATTGGGCAAAAAGCACAATACACATAGTTACAAATAGAGGCAAAACTATGTTATATGTGCCCAGGTGTGCCAACGCACGGTGGCCAGAAACGACGTATGCTTCTGGCAATACCGTTCATTGTGATCGTGATCGAACCAAGGGGCTCATGAACAAGCGTTGTGCGAGTTACTGATACATATAATAGAAACAACGGTTGAAGACCATGATCAAACCATATCCATTGAATTATTGGGACTCCTTCCCATTTGCTAACTCTTTCATGGTATCCTGTGCCCCGTATTGTGTTTTCGAAATCCCACGCAAATCGCTTCATACTATGTCTCCGGATAAAGACAGATTCTCCATAAAACCTCCCCAACCCCGAATGATCATATTAGAGGAGATCTCTTAGGTAGCAGGTACTGAACTGAACCCTGGAGCGAATGCAGCGGTGGCGCCTCTCCCGGGTGCCGGGCATGCGTACATATCTCAATCCAGTGGAGATCTCCCAGGTGCCCTCTCATCCATGTGGCCATTTCATGATCGTCGCAGTATCTTCTTGAAAGGATTCGATCGCCGTTTCTCTACGGTATTTGATGGTGTATCTAAATCCATAGGCAAGGTTGTTAGCATGATCAGAGGTAACCCTTGGGAAGATAGAGTTGCATTGTTGGATCCTCAGGTCTTAACTGAAAAAGGAGGATTGTGGGTGTAAAAGCGCGAGTCGACTGTACCTTTCAGGATTGATTCGGATTCCGTGCTGTATCTGTACTCCTTCTCCGGCCCAACTGCTTCTGTTTGGGTGGAAGGAGGCTCCGTTGTGCCATGGGGACTTGTAAAGAGATTTGCCGAAGGTTTCCCTGGCATGGCTGCCATAATGAACCCAATCTCCATTGATGCGTTGACCATGTTGGATATTGTAACTTCCGATGGGTTTCCTTTCAAAGAATGGGGTTGCTTGAATATTCTAATCAAGTGTTTACTAATAGTGGTAAGATGAAGTCTCGGAGGTTTTGAGTGGCGGACGACGATATAATAAATACTCCCTGTCTGCCCTTGGCGCAAGTGTGATTTTGGTTTGACTCAATCGCCCTTTACAAGGCCTGGGAATAAGCGCTGACGCATGCCTGGCCCAGATATTTCGGCAAGAATTGCACGGCGTGCGTAATAATGTCTTGCTGCGGTAAGATATGCTTAAGCCGGTACGCGATGACCGCGTTGTCCAGTGCAATGTACGCATACGTCTAAGTGCCTTGAACACCGAGCACCGAGTACCTACTGGGCCGCCACGACTGATCGATGACAGTCCCGCGCCCTTCGGTATGACACATATCCACCCGGCCTGCGGCAACGGATCAATGGTTGTCTTACAATTCCAAACGGCCTGGTTTGGCGCAGCTGCGGCCGAGGTAATGACTAGCTGCACTGTTCCCGAGTCCGACTCCGACGTCTAGGCGGAGTTTCTCATTATGACTACATGTAACATGTGGAGCGAGCGCCGAACTAGGTTGTCCGCCGGCGTAAAGACCCCCCAATTGGCTCCGCCAAGCCGACCAGAACCTGCACTTGGGCATACAGTCATTCATTTGGATGCTGCTTCCTATTGGCAGTCGATATCTTAAACGACTTCGTGACATACCAGTTGACGCCAGGCGGTGTATGGACCCACGAGGGGAGAGCGTCGGGACGAGCAAGGGGGTCTGAGATTGGATTGCTGTTGTCTCAAAGTTCGCAAGGAATTAATATGTACGAGCCTTTTGGTATGCTGGCCTACGGGTTTGGGCATGAATACACTCGGCCAGAGAAGTGATGTGTACCCTAGGGTATCGGACTGATTGCAAGGTGATTCTCGTGCCTCGGAAGCTTTACGATAGTCTAAACTGCTCAACGTGGAATCCTGGCAACATTCATCTCGGGGGATACTAATGCGAGCCAACTAAGATTACTATGTAATGAAATGGACCTCGGATTAGACCAATAACGGCTCAGTTTGAGTTGCAATGTTACTGAGGGCAAGGCGGATGCAGCTATGGCATCGAACGACTGACAATGCAACGACAATGAGTTTAGAAAATGTATTGTTGTTCTGTCATTGGATTCGAACATCAATAACACGTCTGCTTTGTGTACAATATTTAACAGCATTAAACTTTCAACAGGTTTCAAGTGGGCAAGTTCGGTTGTTAATGCTTTTCTTTGTCGAGGTGGAAGAAGAGTCTGGCTAAGTAGTGGACTCTACTCACCATGGACCCTCCAAACGAGGTGTCATTGCCGCCAACAGAAACGCTAATTGCGGTTGTCATTTATGAGGTTGACAAGCGTCCGCTTTCTGACTGACACCTTGCTCCCATAAGAGCCAATTTAGTCCGTAGTCCCTGACCTGCCCCAGGGTGGCGATTGGTCGTTTGTCGGACCGAACCCCCATCTAGAGAACCTCATCCTTTGCGAGAACTACCATTCTATGCCGAGTGCTGCCTGGCACCACAGTAGGGGATCCTTGTCATCTGGAGTCCGAGGAGTGACAATGTCCCGCTTCCCCAGGCCGCAACAGCATTCGGTGCAACCATATCCAGTTTCTTGCTCCGGATGGAGTCCTTGCTTAATCAAGCATGGTGCTCAGCGATGACTGCTCTGCACAAGCCAGGGTTACTCTTGGCAACGAGGAGTCACGACTGGTATAGAAAAGCCCCACTGGAGTCGACGGGATGACTCCTCAACAGCCACCAATGGAATCGTCGCTTGTGCCTCAAAAGCCCATGTCCAGGCGCCCAGAGAATGGACCATGAGCCGAAGAATAAATTTTATCCTCAAGAAGTCTCTGTTCAACGGTACCTTGGTACTTATCGCGAACCCCAGAACCACTGAATATTGACAAAAGCGCATAGCCAAGGCACCCACATCCCCCATGTCGTGTACCCATTCTTTGACCGTATCGCGTCGTTGGCCACACTCAAAATCCTGCTCACTTCCCCGATGGTAGCCGGCACTATCGTCGTATTATGCCAGCTCCCACTCGTGAAGTACGTGCTATGTAAGCCGAGCTTCACAACCCCCTTGATCTGCTTTGTCAAAGTCTTCACCGTGGCTGTAGGTGGGCCGCGGAACTGGTGCACGATGACGACCGTCTGCGGGAGGAAGTCTAAGTTGTGAGGCAGGCCGCTGCCAGCCGATAACTCCTTGAAATTGAAGGGGGAATACGGCTCTGGACAGTCAGAAGACACTCCTAACGATGCTGGGTCGTTGGTGTAACACGTCTCCTTGGTGACCACCGCTGAGGCCATATTGAACAGGTCAGTTTCGTAACTGGGTTCTGACACGGGACCGGAGTTGAGGATCACGCTGTATAGGCCTCGTTCTGAGCCCTTTGCGTTGAAGGTCTCGTTTGCGTATTGAACCAGATCAAGGTATCCCGAAGAATTGCCGCTCGATGAGCCGACTTCATCGAACCATAACCCATGTATGGATATGTCCGCTTTCTTTCCTTCTTCCCACGTCGGCGCCTTATGCCACTGTGACCATTCCAAAATATCTGCCTTGATTTCATCCGCGGGCCGATGTCCATACCTGGTATACACATATCCAATAGTTTGTGCATTGGAGAGTTCGTTTATAGCGGCCATGTGTGTGGTCCAGTCGCGGTTACACCCATGTGGGATGTAGTCAGTGTTGTTGTAGACCTGACAGAATCCCCCGTTGAAACCTGATGGATCTGAAGTGTTTCGAGGTCCATTGTTGGGGTTTATTATAACATAAAAGTGTGTATCTGGGTTTTCCCTGATGGCGTCCACGGCTGCGGTCCAGTCGGGGTTGGTCCAGGTCATGTTACCTGGGTAAACATAAAGTGGCACCATGACATTGGTGCTGGCGAAGACCGATGCAGCAAATGCTGCGACGGCGAGGAGGGATTTCATGCCGTGGTAATTCGTGAATCTGATGAGGTATTGTGTATAGTCTTCTAATGTCTCAGGAAATAGAGTGTCAGGAAACAAACGAGGGAGGAAAGACTGTGTGTTACGGTCTTGTGTGTGTGCGTCAAAGAAAACTAGCAAGGGTTCGGGGTTTGAAGCGGATATTTCCAACCGTTGAAATGTGCATCGTTTCCAGGCACGTGGCAAGGATTTGGGAATAGTACACACTACATGGATCACTGCTGAGATGCAAGCATTACATACATGATAGCTACAACGATCTGTGCGATGTTGGTGTGTGGCTGAGTACTTAGTACACAAGTGGGAACACACACGATCGGGTGTAAGTGCAGCATCTAGGAACAGATACGTTATCTCGGAAATCGGCACTGACGGTGAGAGAAGTCTGACCACGAAAAGACGTGATTTATGGTCTGTCAAGGGAACCGCTTCTGCAAGCTATGGACGTTGACAACTGAGATTTCACCTCTCATACCTAATCTTCTCATGCACGTTGGCAGGCCGTCAGGATGTCAGGATGTGACAGCAAATCGCTTGTCTTGGCTGCATGAGCCCCTAGTTACGCTTGTAAATACGATTAAAAAAAAAGGGACCATTTCTCGTATTGATTCATCATTACCCATGCAGCTGCCATGCCAGTCAACCTGCATCATTAGGGTTCATCGTCCAGTCATTGCTCGTTCCATGTTCGTCAGCCAACCTCCACGGGCCGTCCTTCCACAACCGATTCTGTGCATTGTCGAGTGCGCCAACCAACCACAGTCGGTCCGTTCCATTCAGTCGGTAAGTACGGACCCGAACTTACGGACCATCGCTTATTTTGATGTCGGCTCTCGCTTCACACGCTCCCTTAATTTTCACGACTCTGTTTCCCCGAATCCCATCATTGGCGCATTCCACACGCTCCTCACGATACATAATAGGACCTCCTCGTGCTCCTACTCCTCCCCCTCCTCCCCCTCCTCCCCTCTCTGTCAACCGCATACGTCCGGCTCGGCCTCCTCGGCTCCACATACACAGGCTGCACGACCCTCGTGACCTCTCTTGATGAACGTCTCGGGTATGTCTCCTGCACGTAGTACGAGCCCCTGGATGCTCTCCGGCTGTGCCGCGACCGGCTTCTCTTCGCACTGACGTCGTCGTACCACGCTGGGTCGCGTTTCTCCTGCGGTGGTGCGCCGAGGTTGCTGAGTGATTTGAAGATCCACCAAAGGAGCAAGAAGCCCACAATCGAGCCGATGACGATACCTGCGATGGCGCCGCCGCTGAGGTTGGAACCAGAGGAGGATTGGTCACTCTGTACGGTGGTGGTGGATTGGCGGGTCTCGAGGAAGCGGGTGATGGCGTGGGGAATCGTTCCTGTTGGAGGCGGCATCTTGTATTTTGATGCGCACTTCTATGAACGATGCGACTCTTTGCGTTCCAAGGTTGTTTAGTCGAACTGCGAGTGAATGTTGCTGGGTTTCGAAGGGGATTGAAGTGAGCCGGGGTAAGTGCCCAGGTGAGTCAGTGAGCGAGCGAGTGAATGGCAAGTGACCGACGGCGACCCGGACCAAAAGGCCAATTGTTTTCAATGCTTGAGAGGGGGGTTTCTTTTGCTGGGTTGGGTTCCTCGTGCACAATGCTACTCATTCTTTTCTATTCTTCTTCTAGCCGTCCTGTGTCTTGTATTATAAGACAACTGTCGAGGCGGCTTGCATCTCCACGTCACTGTCTCATCAAGGTCGTGTAATTCGGCAGACCCACCCCCACACCACCATCTCGACTTCGATGCAGCATTGCACACTTCGGAGGAAAATCAGGAACAGCTTGCAGATCAAGCGAAGATTTGGAAGATTCAATGACGTTTCATGGTCGCCATGTTACTTAGAAAGTGAATATTATACCTGCCAGTTGCCAGCTTTTGGTACTGGTAGTCGGCGCACCAGGATGGACGCGGGAGAGGAGGTTGGGGAAGAACCGCTAACACGACCAAGCGGGGAGGGTTGGGAAGGAGGTTCTGCCCCTGTCCACGGCATGCAGGAACCTGAACAATCTTGGCATGGCCAACGTCACTGGAAATACCTCAATTTCGGAGAGTTGGAATCCGTTGCATTGCGTTTGCTGTTCCAACGTCGGCTTCACCAACCCTTCCAAGCTTACGATCTGTCTCTCGTGTGTTGATCAGATGGGATGGTGCAGACGTCAATTGATGAAGAGCAAAGCGAACAGTCAACTCTAGATTGCCATGTTTGATGATCTCAATGGATCCTTGAGAATAGGCTGCATGTCAAAGAAATGCCAACATCCGTTCGGCATGCTAGGGAGTCTTGGGAGCAATCGATGTCTGTGTACCGTGGGCAAGACGCTGGCAGGGCCGAGTGGCCTGGAGTCTCGACTTTGACTGGCTGCTCCAAAGTTCCATCTCCAAATGAATGAGTGCGGGCCTGTCCAGCGTCAAGATGTCGTTTTCCGACAGTTGTGCGGGAAGGAGACGGCCAGGGCCCTCGGGTGCCCAAAGACTCAAGACACACTCGCATTTCGGAGCCCTGATGGCCTCCATGGCTCATGATACGCAACACCGTCGACCGGGTGACTGCCCTGCCTGTGCCAGCTACAAACCAGGCGAAACGGGATTGCAGCCGCGAGCTGGGTCCGGGGACAGAACTAAATCACATAACCAACCTCGACCATTTCCTGCCCTGCTATCAAAGAAGCACCGTGTACGTTGTCGCGGCAACATAGACAAATGCTAGAAGTATTGTTACTAATTCCGACCATCAGCTCCGCATCTATCCGCGGTGTTCTCACCCGCTCGAGGTCGAGGTAATGGCTTGGCGACCTCCGAGCCGCTGGCTAGTTGGGCGAGGCGTAAAGGAAAGTTTCCTTACGATTGGTGGTACGGTCGGGTGTCACAATCAGGTGGCACAATCGAAGTCCTACTAGTCCTCTACATTGTATTTGCCCTTCCACGGTCGAGACGGCGTGCAATTTGGCATGCAAATAAAGATAAGCCTTGGAAACTGAAATATTCTTTGTCCAGAACAATCACTTCTTCCTCGATAAAAGACTCGTGAACAATCCATACATCGATACTTACAGCCTGTAGCAGATTAAATCTCTCGTGGAGTTTGACACATCTATCTGCCCACCCGTCTCCTGGCCGTTACCTACTTTTACATACACGGGCAATATTTACGTGGCTTGAAAGTAATCACAAATGATTGTGATAATTCAGGTGCGTGGTCTTTTATGCAAACTTCGATGCGGTGCATTGGATACTTGGATAGACGTTGAGGCAGGCTCGCGCGCGTCTGCCATAATGGGACTTGAACTTGATGGTAGCATTGGATGTTGCATCCACCCTGAGACGACAATATCTCGTTCAGGATCGGCCAAAATTATCAAAATTATCTTCACTACCTATAACTAGTTTATCCTCGTCGCCATCCATCACCAACCCTACCTAGTCCGCATAACTCCCGCCGCTGTACCCAGCCGGGGGATGCATACGATCTGGAACCTCGATAATGTTCGAATAATAATCTGGGTTCGAACTGTTCGCCCATGTTGCTTTGATAGACGGGAAAACAGTTCTCCCGCTAGGGCTCTTGATGTTCAGATTGGGGGCCGGGTAGACAGGATATGACGCAGCATCATTGAAGACACCGTCGTAGCTCTCGTTATAGTACGTAGAGCTGAGTGCAGCAGACTTGTCGTTCCACTTCCTAACAATATCGCCCGTCTTTTCGGCGACAAACGAGAACACGTTGGCGCCGACGTCCCACCGGCCCAAGGTATGAAGATCCCAGTTAGCCTCAACGGTAGCGATTTCAGAGTAGTGGTTGTAGAAGTTTGAGTCGGTGGTGCCAACGAGGTGTGAGGGGACGGCGTCGCCGAGGAGGATGGCCAGGACACGGTTCTGGAGCGCGTACGAGGAATTCTCGTCGAAGGTGACTAGGACTAAGGTGTTTTTCATGAACCTGGTGTCATTCAGGAGGGGCTCGAGGAAGTTGCGAGTCCACTCTCCAGCGACGGTGACAGATGTATCGTGTCCGTCAGATGTCATGTTGGGGGTGATGAACATCCACTGCGGCAAGGTGTCATTTTCAAGGTCTTCATAAAACAAGGTCAGGTTCTTGATGACTGCCAGACGCTCGGGTTGGGCAGCGTTTTTGTTGTATATTACGGCAGGGTTGTGCTTCCGGACGTAGTCGTTCGCACCAGAGTCTTGGTTAACCCAAGCGTAGCCCTCGAAACCAGAGTAAGGCATATCCTCCTGGTACTCGCCCCATGCGATGTTCTTCGCTTCGAGTAGGTCGGCGATAGAGGAAACATTGGCATCAATAAAGTTCTCCTTGTCATTGTCCATGCCGAAATAGTCACCACCGTGAGAAGCGACATAGTTCGGTTCTGAAGGGTGAGTGACTGCGAAGTAGTTCTCCAAGGTAATTCCCTTCTTGGCCAGCCAGGCCAGGTTGGCTGTAACGAGGTTAGTTGCCAGTCGGGTGTCCAGAGAAGCCAGTGGGGGCGTTTCTCACGAATGCGGCTGCTACTTACGGTCGCCAATAGCCAGATCATAATCCGTGTTCTCATTCCAGATGATGGCAATACGGTCGAAAGCCTTGCCCTTGACATTGCTAACAGGACTTGAAGTTTTCGCGGTGGCTTGGGCAGCATAAACGGCCGCCGTGGATGTGGCCGTGTACGAGTAGTACTCTTGCGCCATGGCAGAGCCAGTGGCCGCAACCAAGAGGGCGAGGGTATGAGATTTCATGGTGGATGAATTTTGAAGGGATGGAAAATCGTGATCGGCTCAGTGTAGCATACCAGCGGCAAGACAGAGAGGGACAACCAACGCGTCGGTTTGAGCAGGACCAAGTCAACTTATGGGCCCATCTGACTGCAGTTTGTCTTGTTGACAGGTGGACTGGAGCCTTCACGAACTCTTGGAAACTTGATGGTCGCAGCGTTTTCTTGCCAGTCGAAGGTCCTGATGGCGAATGTATGAGGGCACGAGGACATTTGGTTCGCCAACAGTGCAGAATGCAACCTTTAGTGACTATGATCAGGCAATGCAAGCCACCCAATACTGAACGCCATAAAGGGACGGATGGCGGGCGGGGGATGCAGCTGGCACGCTGTCAGGGTTGCGCTGGTGCGGTCGAACCGTGTTTGTACAGGTCCATGGTGGCTTTTAGGCTGAGACTTTATGCTAGTCCCCCACTTGGCGCGGAAGATTACCTGTATTTGTCGCAGCAGATATCTGAGCCGTCCTGACAGCTTGGGTCCTTCAGTGCCTTCTTGTCACAGGAGTCTTCACAGGGTTGGGACATTTAAGTCCTGCATCCGTATTGGAGTCCCTTGAAACTGAACGCGAGGACCCAACCACCATTGGATATCGCGGCTTCCGGTGTAGTCATGATGCACATTGCTCAGTGTGATTAGTTGCCGTATTTGGAAGGTGGACGATGATAATGCAGTTGTCTTCCTTGCCACCCAATGTCCCGCCGTCTATCTCGAGGTTGTCTCCCTCAAGGTTGTATCCCTTTCGCCACAGGCTCACGTGGGGTCCTTGGCCAGTGGGGATTGGCCCAAGCTTAGAAAATGAGCGGGCAAGCGCGGGGAAGGGGGTGGTCCACAGGTGTGTCAGTACGCAGTAGGCCCTACGTGGTGTCAGTCGATACATGCTGTTGACCCTTTCCCAGAACCGACTCTGGGGACCTCAGGACTGGGCGAAAGTGCATAAAGATCAACACAATAGCAAGCGCTAATGTAAAAAACCGTTTAGAACGATGGTAATACAGGTCGCAGGGAATAAAAATATTATTTTCGAAGATCCTTCCGTTTCAAGAGGATAGTACCGTTCCCATACTGATTTGCTGGACAAGTAACTCATCGATAGGAACACTGGAGATAAAACGTCAGTCTTGCTACCGTTCTAGGTCCGACCGTAATGTTCTTCCTATACAAAGTTTAGTGAAGAAGAACTGATCTGAGCTGATCTGCCCTTTTCAACTAACCGTTTTACACCGTCAGCAATTAATATTTTTATTCCCTGCGACCTGTATTCCAGGTGTGTCGAGAAGGTCGAGAAGCTAAACGGTAAAGTGGAGCAAAAAAGCAAAAGCAAACATGCAACACCGGGTATTCGCTGGTCGTCACCGACCCAACTACTAATCCAGCCCTCAGCGGCTTGACTATGGGAGAGCGGACGGGATCCCGTATTTTCCACTGGGTATGGTCGCATGTATTGGCCTTGTCACAATCAGTGACTATAATGAGAATCACAGTTACAGAAAAATTAGTCAGGAAGGGATTTGCAAGTGAAACAGAAACCGTTTGGCTGTACAATGCACGGGAAACGGAAGGAAACCTTGGACCTGCTTAAAGCGTTCAAGAGATCATTGATTCATACGAGACCGATAAATTACGTCCGCCTGAAGAAATTATTGGTAGAAATCACATTGTTCACACGCATCTTTCAAAAGCTGCACTTGTGCACTTGTGTTTCACTTAATTAGCCAAAGAGGGATAACCGAACAAAGGAAATATCATTACATCCGGTGCGCTGTAGGGACCCCTATTGTTAAGCCTATTATTGTGATCCAGTGTCTCTACTATCGACTAATGAGAAGACGGTGGAGCACATAATACTTGTAGAAAATGAAAAAACCCCGGCCTCTACAGGTGTATGTATACCAGCTCAAGCCCTAATTACCAATGTCAACATTGCGTCTCCGAGTACTATTTGGAAGTATTCTGGTTCCAACCCTTTTCGAATTCCTCCACGGCCTTATTGGCCTTGGCCCTTCTATCCTCTTTAGCCTTCCTGGCCAGCTTCTTTCTACCAACTTGGGCTTGACCGCATCCGCCAGCCATCATAATATGCTCAGTGATGATCGGCTCAGAGTTGAGGTAGTCTTCCATCCGGACAATTGATTCACACTCCACTTTTTGAGGTAAACTAGTTATGTCAATATCCATGGGGCTCAAAGACTATGTCAGACATATGTACGTACATCTTAGTCTGGTCGGTTCTAGTGCTGGAGGCATTGGAGGTAGACATGGCTCCAGGCTTGGACGAGGTCAGGACTGGTGGTTTGAGTAATTACAAAACTCTTGAGTAGAAAGCTTATCGTTTGGACTTGTCCAAAATTGGTCAAAGTGTGCGATAACGTGTTGGATCAGGACGGCTGGGTTGTTCTCTCAAACGTCTGTCCATCTGTCCAACATCATATACACTTATATATACTTCAGGTTCCGACTTTGTCCATGGACATCTTGCCTGTGAACAGAAGACTGCTGAGCCTCCTTAAGGTTTTGTTATTATGTAACCCTGTCAAAACTTTCTCTAATACTATAGGCCGGCAATATACAAATTTATTCACAAGGCTTCTGGCTGAAAGCCCGAGGGATTATCTCAGCAACGACAAAATACTATGTACGGTGACAAAACCTGACAGTGTGACATGAAATGCCTACCCAATGGTATGCAATGCTTGCAGCGGTGCGCGTACCATATACATGCAAGGTAGCACCATACATTTAATGTAATACATCCTCTAACCGTTATAGGAAATGAAGAAACAAGGCAACCTTTCGCCTTGACAAAATCTGAAGACTAAGCCTCACAACAGATCTTGACCCGACAATGTCTAGATTACATCCAAAATTGCTGTGACAAAACCTGGAATCTAACCATTAACAGACTCATTCATCATTCAGCCGACTTGGACGACTATCGGGACTGGACACAATTTCTTCTTTGCAAACCGGGATATCTTGGCTCTTTCCAGCCCATGTGAGTGGGGAGAATGGCTTCCCGGTCCAAAACAATCACACAGGCCCAATGGGAACATCACAAGCCCGCAATCCTGGGGCTTTACCATGGTGGACTGCCTCTGAGAGGTAAACAGGACGCCCGTAACCTCATTCAGGTGATGAAGGATGAACACAACTTTACAGCGAGGTAAAAGTCCACACCGAGCTCATCATTGCAATCCAGCACATTGGTGACTGATTTATAGCCGGTGAAGCCCAGCGCAGTACGAAGCACAATTCAGAAGATGGGAATCTCCCAAGAACCTCAAGCAAAACGAGTGGAAACTCGTGTTGGCCAAGATTGATGAACTTGGTGGTCGTGGCCTCAAGGCTCGTCCAAAGGTGTCAGGCCAAGTCATGGATGCAGACAGGATCAACCGAGCTCGACGGAGGTACATGAAGCACCGTGACTCCGGAAAGGTTCCGCGGGCCCAATCACCCACTTCTTGTCAAGGTATGCCATCTCACATTCAATCCATGGGAAACTCTGATCCTAAACAGTTCGCAGATATATTCGGTGAGCAATTTGCCCATGTGACCATTGAGGTCTGCGGAACAGACGGTAAATGGTCAGAATATGGTGCCAAAGTGAATTCTATATTCCCCAGGCTGCCAGAGTTTCCCAGAGATGATAATGTCCCGGGGGGGACACAGGACGTTCTCATGACGCTGGACTCAAACAATGATGTGGCTGCACTAGCCACTGACCATGGGCCTTCAGCGTCGGTCTATCAGTCTACATCAACGGCTCATGGATCCCAGATTCCACATACCACTTCATACATATTTGATCCTTCAATGAATCGCTCAGCTGCCGAGTATGAAGACGGTACACTGGACCCAGGCGTATTCAGTCTTGATCTTCTAACAAACCACACAGGCATAGTGACAGTGGGTCTTCCTCGAGTGGGTCCACCGCCGTCATCATCTACAACTGTCAAGCTGTCTTCAGAAAGAGGGCCTGGCGTGCCAGTCTCGTCAGGTGATATCATGTTGCCTGATCAAGGCTCCACCATCAACCTGGAGCTATCTCTCAGTGATATAGATGTACAGAACATGCCGGTCGCTATTCACTCCAACATCACACGTCCAGCCAGTCGTGGGCATCAAACTGCGGTCCTTACTTCCAGCCTGGTATACGCACCTTCCCAAGTTGGACTGCATGATGATTTGACGTCTCAACACTGGTCTATTGGAGAGACGGATGGAATCAGGTTTTCCGGACTCAGCTCGACCACAAACCTACTGTACGGTTCAACGGCCTCACCACAATTGATCGGCTCAGAGTTCAATTGGGAAGGGGCTGAAGTGCCCCCTTACTTCAGCATCCAAAGAAATGCAGAACCACAGAGTATGTTTTCCACTTGGAGACGACCACCTAGGTAGTAACTACTCCTAGCGAACTCGCCTGTTCCTTAAGACTTTCTGTCCAGTTGCTGACGCCAATACGCAGTGATGCCCTGGAGACCGAGAAGTTTGAGTCCTGTTAACGATGGTATTCAGGATCCAGTCAGCGTAGTTCCTCGCTATTTAGTCGATGAAGAAGATAGCGTTCGCCTGGCGCGACTACTCCTTGGGGATGCCGTCTCTGTTATGCGCCGGCGAGGACTTGCTGCTGATGTTACAGCATTGCCTACTTGCGAGGGTCTCCTGGACACGCTGGAGGATCAACTTCTCGTAGAAACTGCTCAGGATGATTTCGGACAGTTCCTCTATTCCATGAGTGGAGGAGATACCTTTACCGACAGATTTGTTGGACTTTTTCTCTTCTCCATCGCCAACAATTTCGCTGGACTTGAAAGTATTCCGGCCGAAGCAATCATGCGTTTCATTGGTCAGCACGAACATATCAGGTCTCGCATCCTGAATTACTTGAAACAAACCCTTCACAGCCTCTCTCACGCCCTTGCGGAGACAATGTTCAAGGCCGCGATAGAAGCCGGTGATTCGACAGTCACCCGTTTCATTCTACATAACCATCTCGTTGATCCAAATACTGTCGTTGTTTTGGACAGCAGAAATCTGCGCCTTACTCCTGTTGAGAGAGCAGCTGGTTTGCGTCGGCTGGATGTTACGAAATGCCTAGTGGAAGCGGATGCAGATGTCAACAAGACCTACGAGAAGACGAGCTATTACGATCGCGGTGCACTCGAATGTGCCATTGGCAAGTGGGGTGACTATGTACCAGTCGACCTGAATCTTGTGGATGTCATTCTGGACTCAGGTGCTATCGTGCGTGCTGACCTTTTGGCAGCTGCTATTCGTTGGGGAGACGAAGGCGTGGTGAACAGACTCATGTCAAGACTCTCTCCGGCAGAACATAGGCATTGCTTCGACTTCGAGGTGCTAGCTGATGCTGCCCAGTACCTTGGGAGCGACCTGAGTTTGAGAGTGGTTCGACAACTCATACACGCGTGCCAAGACTTGCACGATAACCAGTGTCTGGGCCCCAACCAGAAACAATTGAGAGTGGTAATGACGCATGCAGCGAAGAAGGCAAACATTGAGCTCGTCAAGCTGCTACTTCTACTCATAGATCAAGACCAAGAAACGCTGGACCACGGGCTTGCGGCAGCCGTGAGTTCTGGAAGTCGCGATATGGTACACTTGCTTCTCAATTACGGCGCAAACATAGGCGCAAGCATACCGAAACCACCAACCACGCGGAAACGCTCCAGACACTTACGAAAGTGTGTCACAACTCCACTAGCTGAGGCAATCCGAGCAAGTGATAACGAGCTCATCCTCTTCTTTGAGCAGAAGGGTGCACTAGCCAAAATCATTGAGGATGATCATCTCGAGGCGGCATTATATGCAGTAGCCGAAACTGGGAATTTGGCGTACCTTCAAAAGCTTCTCCAGCTGGTTCCGAGCCCAAATGTCGGGGCGTCCACTTGTGCCCTGTTATCAGCCATCGAAGCAAATCATGAAGATATTGCTATGGCTCTTATCGCAGTTGGAGCTACTGTGGATTCACTGTTTATCCACAGATTGGATGATTATTCGCCCTTAACAGCAGCGCTTAGGGTCGCCAGCAGCCAACTCGTATCGACGCTCTTGGAGATCGAAGCGCATTGCAAATTCGATGACCCCGGCATCATTCTACACGCAATTCAACGTGGAGACATTGCAATAATTAAAGACTTGGTCTTTATGGGAGCTGACTTGAATTTCAACAAGAACAACACATGGTATCTCAAGCGTGGCCACGGGCCCAGATCTCCCCTCGCCGCTGCTGTGTTGACCGGAGATTCTATTCTGGTGGAGTATCTGCTCGAGCATGGTGCAGATCCAGCGAACAGCGAGGCATTGCAAATTGCCTTGAGGCAAAAGGGAGAAGTGCTCAGTATCCTTTTTCGAGAATTTCGCAAA
Organism: Cytospora schulzeri; assembly: GCA_003795315.1. NCBI lineage: Eukaryota > Fungi > Ascomycota > Sordariomycetes > Diaporthales > Cytosporaceae > Cytospora > Cytospora schulzeri. Next base: position 128,428 of record LKEA01000015.1, on the reverse strand, counting down.
CGATACCCATGTGGACTACCAGGCTTCGGTGGCGGCGTATTACAGTGCGCTCTAGAACTGAGCAATAGCACGCTTCTACACCTTTGCTTGGATGCCAAACTCGACGTCAATAGCTTCTCCGAAAGCGAAAATGGGGTCCGCGCCGAAATGAATGCCCTTGGATTCTTGATCAGGAAATATTCGGGTAAAAGGCAGGCCTCCATTGTTGAGCTTCTAGACGCTGGAGGGGACGTCAATGCCATAGCAAGCCGAACTTGGCAGGTGATGGAATCTACTTCGGAGTGTGGCCAGATAAGGCAAACCGCCTTTCTAGAAGCCATAGAAACAAAGAGTTTAACCCTGGTGGAACTCTTGATGCAAAACAAGGCGGACGTCCAAAAGGCAGCAAGGTTGGGATTGAAGCGCACACCGTTACAAAAAGCCTGTGAAGTCGGAAGCTATCCGATTGTACGCCTTCTTCTCGATCATCACGCGGATGTGCACGGTGCGCCTGCAGTAAGAGAAGGCGGGACTGCGCTTCAGTTTGCAGCCAAAAGCGGTTCGGTGAAGATTGCGAAACTCCTGCTAACTCACGGTGCGTCCGTGAATGCCCCACCATCTCAGTTGTACGGACATTCTGCCATCGACTATGCAGCAAAATATGGACGCTTGGATATGATCGAGATACTGTGTAATGCGCCTGGTGAGCCCTTCACGGCGGAACAGTATAGAGGCGCAATAGCGTGAGTGACATGCAAGAGCAACCAGTTTCCCCATGTGGTCGTTTCTTGGGTCCCGAGACATGTTGGACCCGGGAGCAACAAATGCTGTACTCTTGGGTTATGTCTGGCGATACTCGTAACTTCCTCTTCCAGTCAAATGCTGACTCTTTCTTATAGGATAGCGCAGGAGTATGGTCACTTGGCTTGTATTCATATACTTCGGAGGCTCTCGTGTACCTCTCAAGGTGTCACCAACCTTTCACCCCTTTGAACTTAGAAATGAAGCAATGGGCGACGGAGGCTAAAGTGTTATGGGTCTAGTTCTGGTGTATCGATTAAAAGCCCAGGGGTGGAGGACTAGAAGATGGAGTTGGACGAGATAGGACTGGTAGTGCAATTAAACGTTGGTCTGTGCGTCATTGCTTGGTGACGCGCAGAGTGGTTCATTTTCTGACGCGACGCGACATGCTCGTTGCCCCGCGAAGACAGTCAATCCAGATATAAATCACCAGAGCAATAGCCAGGTCCAAACTAAACAACCAGCTGGATAACTGATTAACATCCGTTGCCACCTGCCTCTTCTGTTTTCAATCACAGAATAACATTGTTCAACCCAGAATGTCCGACTTCGGGGATGACATGGACATCGACGTCCCTGCACCTTCAAAGGACGTTACCTTCTCGTCAGACAATACTGCGAAAGGCAAGCGGAGTGCAGCCAACCTTCCTGTCGAAGCTGAGGATAGCTTGCCATGGTAAGTCATATTCATTGAAATTGATATTCTACTCTCGTGTTGCTAATCACTGTGTTTCTTAGGGTCGAGAAGTACCGTCCTGCCACCCTTGACGATGTTTCGGGCCACCAAGACATCCTTGCAACCATCAACAAATTCGTCGACTCCAACCGACTTCCCCATCTCCTCCTCTATGGCCCTCCGGGCACAGGAAAGACTTCCACTATACTCGCTCTTGCCCGTCACATTTATGGCGCCGAAAACGTGCGCCAGATGGTCTTGGAACTCAACGCCTCCGACGATCGTGGCATCGATGTCGTGAGGGAGCAGATCAAGACCTTTGCATCGACCAAACAGATATTCAATATGGGCGGTGGTGGCAGGAGTGGAAATAGCCTTGCTGCCTACAAGTTGATCATTCTAGACGAGGCCGATGCCATGACAAACACAGCGCAAATGGCCCTGCGACGAATCATGGAGAAGTACACGGCCAACACGCGGTTCTGTATCATTGCCAACTACTCGCACAAGTTGTCGCCGGCGTTGCTGTCGCGATGTACGAGGTTCAGATTCAGCCCACTCAAGGAGGCAGATATACGAGTGCTGGTTGACAAGGTCATCGAAGAAGAGAATGTCAAGATCGTATCTGAAGCTACGGATTCGTTGGTGAAGCTGAGCAAGGGTGATATGCGGAGGGCGTTGAACGTGCTACAGGCTTGCCATGCATCAAGTGAGTATCAAGTATAGCGTCTCTGGTCCGGACAAAGATCTAACTGCCAGAAGGTACACCTTTACAAGAACGAAACGCGCCAAAGATAGCCGAAAAGGATATTGTCCGAGAGACCATCACCGTCGAGACCATTTACAACTGCATTGCAGCGCCTCCACCAGACGCTATTCAAGACATCCTGCAGACCTTGCTGTCCACTACTGACGTCACGTCGTGCCTGACGACAATCAACACACTCAAAGTTGCAAGGGGTCTTGCACTGGCTGACATCATCACAGCTCTATCAGAAGAGGTCAGCAAGATGCAGGTTAAGCCAGAGGTAATGATCACTTGGCTCGACGGTCTGTCCCAGATCGAGCACAGGGTAGCTGGTGGTGGTGCAGAGGGTGTCCAGACCGGCGCTGTCGTTGGAGTAATAAGGAACGGTGTGGAACTCATGGGCTAGTCACGGGTGGCAGAAAGGAAGGTCTCAAAAACATGTGGACGGGAAGATGGACAATTTGCATTATGAGGCGTTGAGGGGGATATGGAATGGTGTATGACTACCCAAAACATTCTGCCGGTTGATGTTGGGCAGACTTTGCTTTTCTTTTCCAAATACGGGCTTACAAAGTCTTCAAATACCCCTCCCATCTCACAGGCAACCCCTACCGATGCCCCGAAATTATCTCCAGTTCATTCTCGTCATACTGGGTGGCAAGATCCCACGATTTGACGATAAGTGGCGCAAGCCGCCTCACGCACCACGCAACACTCTGGTCTGACAACTCGTGATACCAACAATGTGCCGGGTTCTGGATATTCGTATCCTCGTCCTGCCGGCACCGCTTATCCTCCATATCCAGGTTATACAGTATGTGCAGCGCATGGAAGTCAGATACGTTCTCTCGCTTTGATCCATCAGCGTGCCGACCAAAATACTCCATCTCAAATAGATCAAGGACATTATGCCAGAACAGCTCCCGTTCGCGGCTATAGAAATACGGCTTACTCTCGCGCACCGCTTGTGCGTTTTCATACTCCCCACTTGAGCCGGTGATGTTGAGTGCGTGCAAGGCGCCTACGATCTTCATGGCTGTGGGCTGGGAAAGGCCGGCCAGCTTGGTCATGAGGTGAGAGGGCCCTTTACCGCGGGAGGACTGCAGGATGTCATATAGGCTGTGTAGCTCGTTGCTGTAGACATGTTCGGTGTCCTCGAGGGTCCTGCAGATGTCGGCTGGGAAGTTCCAGCAGAGGAGGTCCCAGAGATTGCGCTGGCATGATTGGAGGTATGGACAGTTTGTCATTATCGCTGATGTAGTAGTTCCTAGTCGGGTTTCTACGGCTCTTACTTGGTACATGTCCCCTTTTCTCGTTTAAATTTCCTCTGTTGGTGCTGCGATATCTTGGTCGTTGTGGTATTTTGGTCACCGTGTGCGAAGCCTGTGGAAGCAAGAGTCCTGGATCTCGGGGGAACAGCTCGGTTGCGGGTACTTATACCTCTGCGTGTCAAGGTTACCTACTATGTAGGCAGGCATTGAGAGGCTGATTGCCTCGAAGGAGTACCTAGGTAGTGAATAATGCATGGTTAGCAAGCATCACAGTAGCAAGTGACTTGACGTCCCACTTCATGTTGCATGGTACTGACTTCAAGACCTCGGAAACTCAAGTCTTGTTGTGAGGGGGAACAAATGTCACAAATCACAAACCCCAATTCGGAGTCCAAGCTCACACCTCCGTAACCATACTCCGTCAGGTTCAGTCGCATCCATTGATGGGTCTTATGTACAGCATTTGCCCCCCCCCCCTCCTTCCATCTCTTGGTTTCTTTTTATTCATGCCACTCTGATATTATATCACTTACACTTAAAGCCATTATCCTGTGAAGACGTGTTCCCAATCCATACCAGAGGATACCTGTAACAGTGTGGGTTTTAATGCCATCGCAACTCACTGGAGCCCCCACCAGATCCGGGACCACCCAGCAACTTGCCATCAAATCAACAATGATATTAGATGTCACCTGAGTCCCGACTATACCAGGAAAAAGAGGGAAAGATCCCAGCGCAAAGTAGTGACAACGTTGATAGAGGGAACCCTACTGAGCACTTCTTGGTTCCCAAAACCGTTCAAAACTGCTGGCAGAATGTTGTCCTGCGCCGCCGCCACCGGCCTCATTGCGTCTCATATCTGGTGTTCAACTCTCAAGGTCGCCGCGCTGAGCTCTGGCGAACCTCGGTCTCTGGAATGATACTGGCCTGTCGAAATGCTTGTTTCCATCGTTGCCACTGCACCTCGCAGACACGCCGGCTTTGTAAGGTTACTTGGACGACCGCGGAATCGGTATGCTCGATCCACGCGTTGGCGCCGCTCAGATACGCGCTCCAGATTGGGAGTATTTTAGCCCCCAATCGAGTCAACATTCCGGACGGCAAGTTGTCCAAAGCACGATTCATGCTGTGGTCATCAAGCTTTCCCAGTCATCAGCAAGTACACCATGGAATGTCAGCTCGCTCATAAACATGCAGAGATTCCTATACTGCGACATAGCCTTGAGAAGACGCTCGTCTGTGATGTAATACACGTTAGGTCCAGAATATGTAGTCCAGAATATGTAGCCACGGTGAGTATGGGGAGACTTACTGTGAATATTAGTGATCATTTTAGAATGACAGCGATCCAGCATGGTGGCCACACTGTGCCCTAGTGACTTCAAGAAACAACCAGGTCAGTACTCATTGCGTAATATAGGTGATCACAGTACGTACCTTCATATCCAGTGCCGTCTCCTCATCTTGTCCGAAAGCCAACTTGATTTGAATACACAGTTCCTGCACTGCAAAGTATACATCTCCATGAGGTCCATTGCGAGAATACTCCGAGGCTTTTGAAGTCTTAAAGTAGGTAAAATGGGTGAACGGGGCCAGCCCGTTTTAGGAGGTAGATTATTGATGTTCTGGAGAAAAGACCTCCAGTACATCTACTATAGTAAATATTCTCTTATACGCACCGTAAACAAACCGGTTGTCCCTTCCAACCACTACACTTTCCACACAACACGATGGACCAGTACCGTGGAGTAGGATTGTCGGGCAAGTTTGTCCGTATTCTGTTGAAGAAACCACCAATCATCCCGAATGATTTGGATGGCTCTTGAAGCTTTAGGGGGACCTTGTGGGCTTTCAAGTAGTTCAGAGAAGGCTCTGGTCACACTCGACTGTATGTCAGTGATTGTGAGGCCCGAGTCTGACAGGGAAAGGGTCTCCTCAACGTTGGCGACGAGGCCATCCCAAGTCAGTCTCTCCTGCATTGAGCTGTGACGACACATTGTGGAGCCCGAGTATTATGCAATGGTATGACTTTAGCAATTTCATGAAAATCATTATGAATGGGAGCATGGGAACTGTCACGAGTTAAAGATGTGCCGTGGCGCGCTATGTGTGATCAGTGCAAGTGTGCAAGTGTTGGAACTGATCCCAGAGATTCATTGTCCTTTAATACTTCTTCGACCAGCGTATGCTCATGATCTAAAATTAATTCTATATATCCCCTGTATTTAGGTTTTACCAGACTTGCTGTCCCGTAACTCAAGACTAGGAATGTTCTAGTTTCTGTCCCGGTTGAACCCTAATTTATTTTACGGTCTGTTTCACCTTGTTGGCCAACATGCCGGTATCAAAACCGTCACTTACGATGACTTGTAACTCGGTCTAACCTTTATTCGAAGTCCAAGGGATCAACGATTTTGTGATTTCGTATTCGGCCAAAAGGGGGATCTCGTAAACCATCTGACGCCCCCCCCCCCTCCAATTCATATTCGTCCAGTCTGTGCAGAATCACCAAGGTCAGTCCAAACTACCGCTTGAAGGATAGAAACTTGACCCGTAGAGGTCGCACACAGTCAGGTGATGGGGACTGTTTTAATAACACACTTAGCGTCACTCATGATACCTATTCAAAACAACATAGGCTTGAGAAGTCCGAAATGCGACATCAGAAGTTAGCCAGTTACTCTTCGAATCTGCTGGATCTCTTCTTTTGGGACGGCTGATACCCTTTAGGGTTGTCTATTGAGCATATTCCAATCAACGGTTTTGGGAAAGGGCCCTGACTAGTGACTTCACTGCAAGTGAAGTGAGACGTGATATTCAGTAGTCTCGCAAGAGACACGGATATTGACGATACCGGCTCGCTTTCTTGGTAAACGTATGTGATTCGGATCAAATCTACGACTCTATTCTGGTGGTAGTGCAGACTAGCTAAAAGCCCAAGTACTACATCAGTTCATACATGTTATGGAGCATGTTTGAGCTTCTAGCCTCAGGTATATATGGGGCCCTCTTTCCCTCAGGCTCGCCAATAGATGTATTCATTACTTCCAATGCATCAAATCTCGTCGTCTTCATAGACCATATTATGGTCTCTTTTGATTACGCTCGCATTGTCATTCTTTGTAACCACCGTACAACTTACGACTCAAGCATGTTGTTAGGTTTCCAGTACGAGTCCCTCAACCTGGGCAACAACCTATCTAGATCGATTAATCAACGGGAGATTAGCACAAATAGCTTCACAAATGGCTTTGGCTTTGCCCATCTTTTGGGCGTCTCTACCTCACAAGTGCTTGATCGCCACCGTGATTTCCAAGGTTCCATGGCACTCAGCAATGATGCCAGGATGCATCTTCCTATTACTTCTATCTGTCTGCATTCACACGCACTTTCTTACATTATTACTTCTGAGGGTGTCCTGAGATCCTCGTCATTGTTTCTGCGCCTTCCCTTGCCAAAGCCGTCACTCTTGGGTTGTACTGCGCCCATACTGCCTCCTCTTCAAACCTCTTTTGCCACCTATTCCACTCCTGGTTCTCATCTTTCTTGGCCTCTGTCCTTAGATATTCATATATTGACTCCCCCGCTATCCGAATCCAAAGTGCCGCAACCTCGAATACAGCCTCGGCCCTGCCGTCCTTGGACAGCGCCGGCGGGTATGAATGCGGGTTGAGTTCGAGCACCTCTCCTGCATCCACGGCATCGATGATAGCCCCAGTGCCATACAGCTTGAAGTTATGAATATCTTGCGCTGTCAAGCGTGCCACAAAGGCATTGATATTCGCCCACGCATGGACTTCGGGTAGGTGCCAGACATCGTTGTACCGAGGTTGGTCATTCCATGACTCCCGCGCACTAGGACCAAGCATGGTCCCATCACTCCACAACCGACGATGGTCATATATCCAGTGATTCATCACAGGAACTGTGATGTTAGCTGGGTAGTCAGGATCCGGTCTCGCCTTGAGCGCCGCGACTAGGTCCACGAGCTTCTGCTGGGCATCCTCATCGCGCCAAGGAGTCTTCCTTGCAGCGTAGAGGATCGTGTAATAGAGGTTCCACAGCTGCAACTCTGTCGAAGGTGCTTCTGGGTCTGTCACGCGCTTCTGCAACTCATCGAGGTCCTCCTCAGGGCCACACAACTCGACGGCTTTGTCTGGCTCGTGATAGGGTCGCTGGAAACGGGCGGATCGTTCTTCGGACACGAACAGGCGGCCGCCGTCCGCTGTGACGTAAGAATATTCTATCGGCTCGGCGAGCCGGCGGACCGTCTCCTGCACATCGATTGTCCCGCTGATATAGGAGTTGACAATGTCCACTGTTTCACCAGACCCCCTGAAATAGCCCTGGGCTTCGGCGACGGCATCAATTTGGGCGGACTCGTCGTCCGGGTTGTCGCTTATGCCTTTCTCGACGGCAAGTCGCATCTTCATGATCCTAATGTCCTCGGTCGCTGGCAAGCCATTGTGGCCTGGCATCTCTGACAGGTGATCTGCGAGTGAGAGGAGTGATTCTGTGTTCTCCATGCTGGTGTGTATAGGATAGAATACTTGGAAGGTTTCTGAAGTGAAGTAAAGGATGATTGCTTCGAGGAATGCTGTATCTAGTAATATGGGGAGTTGGTCTTCTTTATACTGCATCTGTTCCGCCTTCAAGGATGTACAACCGATCAACGAGCATGCTTCCTTCGCCTGGCGGAGAGCTCCATATTAGTGGACCCTGAGGCCAACAGGGCAGTGTAAGCAAGGTGGCGAGGCAGTGAGGCCAAATGGATCCTTCAGTGATCTGCTATGCCTGCTGCCACTTTAAGTAAGACTTTCGGAGGTAGAGAGGTAACTAAGGCTACGTACTCCTTAAACAACCAGTGAATCTAAGCATAGACAATTTGTTGCATTTCCAAATATTACATGTACACACCGTGGGATGACCGTCCTCGCAAATAATCAAGCCGGTGCCCATTGTGATAGCATTGAGACCAGCTGCTCGTGTCGCTTCAACGCGTCAGCAAAGTCGGGGTATCCCCGCGGACGATCTGCCGCCAATTTGGTGTAGAAAGCCTCATATAACTTGCCCACGCTCCGTGCTACGATCGGAAGGTCTGATTTCTTCACCCACTCAGGCCATTCCCAATGCACACTGTGCACTTCGTCCGTGGCAAAATGATGAACTTCAATGGTGACTGGCTCCGAATACGAACTCGCATGAAGAGAAGAGCCACTAGGTGCTGTAAGACGTATTTCGGCCTTCTCACAGTTGATGTGCCACGTAAAAGCTGGCTCCTCTTTGAATGGCTGGCCTCGGCGGAAGCGCACAAGTAGATCTGCTCCATGCTCCGATATATTTGGCCCACTCAAAGATCCGGAAGCAATAATCAGATCAGGGACGTCAGATACTGTGGTACCGACAATGTTATTCGTGGAAGGATCTCGGAGCTTAATCTCAGGTCGTTGAAGTTGGAGGCGAGACTGCAGTTCGACAGTCTCCCCGAGTACAGATTGCACATAGTCGAACACTGCCAATTGTAAGCCACTGCATGGAAACCTGAGTCTCGAGAAGAGGGAAAACATACTATGTGCGAACCCGATCATGAAGATATTACCACCAATCTTCCTGTCCGCGAAATATGACAGTCCAGACGCGACGGTCTCACGGTCGATCGTGCCTCCGTAAGCCCTCACCTCACTGCTCAAAACCTTTCCCATGCCACCCTCTTCCACGAGCTCCTTCATCTTCAGCACAACCGGTGCGAGCCGTCCCTGAAGCCCTACCATTGTCGGGACCCCTTTCTCGGCAGCCAAGCTGGCGAGTTCTCGGGATAGCTGTACGTCATGTGTCAGGGGCCACTCCACGTATACCGCCTTGCCGGCCTCGACGCTTGGCCTGATGAGGGCATAATGGGTGTCGACACGCGTGCAACAGACAACCATGTCAATGTCCGGATCGGCGGCCAGTGCTACGGGGTCTTCGTATGGTTTGGTTTTCTCAGAATCGAGACCGTACGTCTCGATGGCCTTTTTCGCAGACTCGAGACTGGAATTGCATAACGCTACAATGCTATAATTTGCGCGACCGCGAACGGAGAGGAGGTAGGGTAAATGGGCGGTGCTGGCCCATGATGTAACGGCTGAGGATGAGAGACCAATGATGCCAATGCGGATCGGGGCCATTGTGCGTTGCTGATGCTTAGTTCCTCTCTGGACAACAATGCCAGGAAGTTGAAAACAAGGCAAGCAACGTAACAAAGTATTTGTACCCCGAGTTTGGTAGTCCTGGAGTGACTCGAGAGTCTCGATAGTAAGGGGGGATTGGTAATACGTGGATTTATAAGCATGTGCTGACCTCCAAGGTGCCCATTGATGCAGCTGAGATGCACTTGATGATGTACCACACCAATCCCACGCTGCTTGCCTCTCTCCACAGCTCTAACGTGCTTTTCTGGCGTGATTACGATCTAATTGTCTGGTACCGGAGGCTTGTCGGCTGTACATGTCTCGGGCTCTGATGGGATCAACCCACTAATTTTGAAATGTTAAAAGTACTTTGAGAGGAACGCATCCATATATGTCAGGTCGCCCGCTGTATTACGAGGTACAGTCTCCTATCTGAAGCCATTCTGCCAAGGAGCCCTCTTATATACCGTTTAAAAGTTGAGGCTTACTAGGATTGGTAGATATCCGAAGTTTATTAGGAGCTAAATACTTTAGGCAGTGTTCACGGCCCTTATAGCGCCTATTCTTGAATAGAGGGTGCGAGGGTGCTAGCTAATGGCAAACCACAAAACCTTACTGAACGAATTGGCTATCCCAATAGGTCCCGGGGATTGAAAGTTGAAGCCCGTGCGAGACGAGCAAGTCTACTAAGTATACAGACGGTCTTCCTGAACCCCCAAGGTCGCCCATCGCGGCTTGGAATGAGATCAGTGCCACAAGATACAGTCAAGGCTAAGGGCACGACCCCTTTCACAAAGTTTCCTTTTTTCAGTGTCTTGCAATTCCTCTTTTCCCTTCTGTTTCTTCTTTTGTTTTCTGGCGGAAACAAATATCTTCATGGTCCTCAAGGCTGTCCATTGTCTCAATTCATAATCAGCGCAAGTTTCTTATACTTTGGCCTCTACCACGGCGGTACTGTCTCAACTTGACAGCAACGTTTCATGAGCGATCAGTGGCCTGATAATAATCAAAATGCCCATAGCACGCATTATAGTCTTTCTTCTCGGCCTCACAACTACGGCGACAGGCTTGAGGCTATTCCACCACGAGACCCAAATGCAACGTCTGACGGTGATATTACATGCAAAAGCCTTCCATGCCCCATCGCCATCTACTGAGCCTGAAATATGCCCCGACGGCACCAGGTCAAACGAGGTCTACATTATTAGTAACCGCTTGGGAGCTTGCGGTACAAACAATCTTACGCCATGCACGACAAGGGCGGACAAAGTTGAAAGGCTCTGCGGCAACACATGTATCAACACAGTAAATGCAACATCAGGAGAACCAGCAGAATTGTACGGCTTATCCCATCCCAGACCGGACGGAGGTTTCTTTATCCTGTACAACGGGACAAACTGTGAGCGAGACATGGTCTATTTGAGGTATTCTGCCCAGAGGATCGGTACCGGCCCGGTCCGTTACGTGCAGACCACACATATCAAGCCTATGGAGGTCTCTCCGTTTCGAAGCTTCCGATATTCTCCCACCCGGGACTAATGTTTTGGCGTATGTGTGCTGTAACGAGGCCTATCCTGGAACAGCTAGGTCGGCTTGGGGCCCGTTGGGAAAAGTACCTACCTAGCTTCGTAGGTGTCAAGCTGTCCTCAGGGGGAGGAGCCAAGGGTCCACAGAGAAGGTTGCAGCTTGTGAGGCAGAGTCCAGCAGCAGCAAAGAGCCTTGGTAAAGACTTTGAGATTTGAATCTGATTGGAATGGAAGTGTGGGTTTCAACACAGGTACTTCCAAGCTTAGTACTGTTGCAACTCGATATGAATAGAATCCGGAGGGCAAGGAAGGCGCAAAAGGGATGAAAGAGGTTTTGGGTTGGGGGGTATACATAATCCAGTTATAGGACAATATGATCAATTCCGAGCACCCCGGTCGATACCTACTACAGTAGGTAAGCTGAATCATTCGGCATCCGGACACTACCACCTATGCACAAAAGAATTCACCAGGTCCCACAGAAGCGACCCTGTACATAAATAGCCACAGTTGCAATAGGTCACATATCATATTTAGGCTGCAAATGCCATTTGATGGAGTGAAAGGATTGGCCCTGTCATGGCCGCTGCTAGGTCCACGGGTCCATCCTCAACCTACCTCCTGACTTCCCAAGGGTTATCTAGCGGCTGCCTAATGCTGGTTGATTTCAATTGCCAAGCGAGCCTACAGAACGTGTTATAATCACTAACCAGATTTGAGACGACCAGCATGGTCCACCCTATCTTAGGCATGTTTACAGTCATGGTCCACTTCCTTATTTGATCGTGGGTGGGTCATGGTCCGAATTTAGCATCGGGCCCGAAACAGCAACTTTGGAGATCCTGAAAGCCCCCCCCCGGGGGCGTGCAAGCAGGATATATATGGACGACATTGAAGAGTAGTCAGATTCGGGGAGATTGGTGTAATATGCGAAGTTTGGAAAATCGTAAAGTGTACATGCTGTCGTTCCTGAACGGGTAATGTGATCAAACCCAGTAATTACATGTAGCTACTTACTAAGTAAGCAGGCTGATCAGGCTATCATTGGATATATTCATGGCAGCTCTGCCCGTATGTGGAGCCGTATTTCAGCGTTCATTGACATCAGACATGACCATAATATTCGAGTAGCGTAGAGTACATCATCAGGATATGATCTGAGAAGGATGATATCCACGCAAGATATCCACTGGTCTGGTCCGAGGTCAAGGCCGATCCTGCCCTCTCAACAACGACGGTCCGACGGCGATACGGCGCATCCTTGGCCGGTGCTTGAGACGTCTTGGAAGACCTGGTGAATGAATACACACGGTTGAGCATATGGCGGGGCGGCCACCAATCCATCGTTTGGTCTTTGAGGCATCGTGAACTGCTTACACGAGGGCCAAAGATGACACCGGCCGAGGAAATGGGAACCCCTGAGTCCTCAAATTGCATGAATTGCTTCGTAGGCCATCAAAAGGCCTTTGGGCCTGTCCTCTACAACGAAGATTGAGCCAGCTCACGCATGGACTGCTGACTGACACTGAAGTATATAATGAAAGCCTTGTGCTGTCTTGAAGATTCACCATCAAAACCAGATCATCACACAAGACCATCATCATCATAATAAACTCTCCAAAATCCAACACCCAATATCAAATCATTCAATACGAAATGCGTGCCTCATCCGCTCTCGTCATCTTGACCGGCCTGGCCGTTTCCGCATACGCTGCCTCGGCTGATGAGTATACCACCGAAGACTGGTAAGCCCCTGGTTGATCTTCTTCCGAGCTCTCCATGGCTGCTTGGGCATGCCTGGAATTTGTTCCCCCAACGCAACAAATCAACCACTAACAATTCTGTTACTATTCAGTTCCGGAGATGCAAGCTACCCTCACAGTCCTAGCTGGATGTTCGGTGACGACCAAATCACAATAGGTTAGTGCTCCCTGTGCTTGAAGTCAATCAATATCTGGTATTTCGGGCATGGACTCGTTAGAGATCCATGTGAAGTCTCGACTCTCTTGGAGACCACAACTTTGCATTTAGATACTGCCAGCTCGAGAGACGCAGCGCAAGTTCGACGAAGTCTAACCAAAGTTGTGCAGATGACACCACCAAAGCCGTCAAGACGGACGCTACCCTTGACGTTTGGGGTGCTTACTCAGAGAAGACTGATGACGGGGACTGTTCTGGCGACTACTTGGGCGATCTGGACGATGGCTGTCACAACGTCGACACGTTCATCAGTGGGAAGCGCATTGAATGCGTCGCGCTGAATGTGAACGGCATGGGAAAGAACTGAGTATGGCAACTGTGGTTGCTCGACGCAGGCGTTGAAAAATCCCACTTCATGTTTGGCTCTAATTATTCCGTGTTCCCTTCTTAGGATCGTGGTCTAAGGAGACGGGTGATGTCCGTGCCGGTGATGAGTTGATGACAAGCTGAGGTCTTGCATCACGCGTGCGATGCTACTTGAGCTTTCGATTGCTAGATAGACAAAAAAGACAGTCATTACCTCCCTATGATTTGGTCTTTCACAGTCTCTCATACCGAGCCCCCCCCCCGGAGTTCCAGACGTAATCATCAAGGGAGCTTTCGGGGCCACCATTTGCACCTGTTAACTCAGTAGACCTCCCACTCACAGAATTACACTTGTTAATGAGCAGTTGCGGTTGAGAAGTCCATATCATTAGCGTCCAATGGCTGACACCCATGGATTGCTCAGGTGACCACATCGCATACAAATCCTCGAAGTACAGTGCCAGATTCCCGGCTGGTTTTGGCAAGTCATGGTCATTTGGGATTCACTCTGCATAATCCTCAATGATTCAGGGGAGATTACGCCTCGCTGCTGAAATTACGCGACTATAATCGCCTCCAGGGCTGTCGGAACTCATTTCGACCAGATAAGATCGCTAACAGATACATTGCAATCTGACTAGGTCTTGTAGTGCGATAGCTATTCAGACAAGTACAACATAGCCCTCAAGAAGAAGCTTCCTGGGCAGCAGCAAAGCTGTGGAAGCTTCCCGCTGCTCGTGGATAAGCGGCAGTCCCCTGCCATGGTCCATCAACAACGCCATTAACACCATTGATACTTCTGACGTCGGCATCGCCTGGTGATCCCCATCCTCCACCGCCCGGTGTGTGAATTACACAGCGGTCTCCCGTCTTCATGTTGATTTGGCCTCTTGATCCAATGTTAACCCACCTCTCACTGCCGTCTTCCATCTTTTGGACCCAGTAATTTGCGCCGCTCTCACCATTCTCACCACCAAACATGCCAAATGGCTGATGAACTCGCCTCTCGGTGATGATACCGAAGGTGAGAGGATAGCGACACTCCCAGTCTCGGACCACGCCACAACCACCGTTGAACATGCCCCTGCCGCCACTGCCCTTGCGGATGGAGAAGTCGCGTAGCAAGACCGGGTAGCGTTTCTCGATAATTTCCACGTCAGTTGTCCGGGTGTTGGTCATATGTACCTGAACGGCCGAGGCACCGTGCCAACTTGGCCCGGCACCTTCGCCACCACAAATAGTCTCGCCATAACCGAAACCGAAGCCCTTACTGTCGTCTTGCTCTCCTCCCTCCTCATTTGGGTCGATGCAATTACCAAAGAAGCCGAAGCAGTTCATGCAGCCTTGGGAGCCAGCCGCAGCCTGGAAGGCTTTCAGAAGGAGATCGACTAGCCGCTGCGAGGTGAGTGTGTTACCGCAGCAGACTGCTGCTTTTGCGGAGGGGTTGAGGAATGTGTCCTTGGGTAGGATTACTTTCGTTGGTGCTAAGCAACCCTGGTTCAGTGGGATTTCGGAGCCGATTAGCAAGCGAAGTGTGTAGATAAGGGCCGAATATGTGATTGCAGGTGGTGCATTCATGTTGGATAGCATCTCACAAGAGGTCCCGGTGAAGTCGAGCGTGGCGAAGCCGGACTCGTCGATGGATATCGAGACCATCATCTTGGAGCCGTTGTCCAAGTAGTCTGTAGCAGTCAAAGGGGCGGAACCAAACCTTTCAGATGCCGATTTGAGGTATGTTCTGACGGCAAGTTCGGCGTTTTCCTGTATTTTCTTCATATAGAATTGCACGACACGCCGACTGTACTCTTCCATCAAGGCCCTGATGAGGTTGCTACCCTTTGTGTTGGCTGCGACTTGTGCCTTCAGGTCGGATAGGTTGTCACCCAGGTTTCTCGCGCCACTGCAACCTGGATGGTTTCCAGGCTCAAGGAGGATAGCGACAATACCCTCTTCGTCAAAGTGACCATCACGAACGAGAAAGAAGGACTTAATAGCTGCGCCCTCTTGCCACAACTCGGTGGAGTCTCTACAAGTATCGTTAACAGACCATATCATGCATTGTGAAGAATATTATGGTCAACTTACGGTGGCATCGAATTCCCTCGGTATCCTCCAATATTCAAGTGGTGGCCCCGGGAAGCAGTATAGAAGCAAATTGTCTTGTCATCTTCGTCAAATACCGGGGATATCACCGTGATGTCTGCCGGACGCAAGGTTAAACTCAATGATGACACAGACTGTGAAGCGGGATGGCATACCTGGTAAGTGGGTGCCACCGGATTCTGGGTGGTTGGAAACGAGAACATCCCCGAGCCGCAGCTTTCCCCGGTGGAGCTCATGTTGATACTTCACAGCATAACTCATGCTACCCAGGTGTACCGGGACGTGGGGTGCATTCGCAACGAGCTCTCCATCAGGGCTGAAAATAGCACATGAGAAGTCCAGTCGTTCTTTGATGTTGAGTGAGATGCTGGTTTTTTGGAGCGTACGGCCCATTTCCTCTGCTATTCCCATGAATCGATGCCCAAATATGCTGAGTTTGATGGGGTCGACCACCAGCTCGCCATCTACCGCATGTTGGACCTTCTCTTGTGCCAGGTCAATCACGACGTGAGAGGTGAGGATCCTGGCCTCTGCACTAGGAACCACGACGATGGTCTGGGTGTTGTCGATTATGATTGCAGGGCCTGAGATTACTTTGCCTGGTTCAAGAGTGGTGAGCTGGAAAACCTTGGTAGATTGGTGACCGCTACCGGCAAAGTAGACTTGTTTCTGCAAGATGGTCAGCCACACCAAACGTGAAGATTGGTTGTCACTTGGATCTCCTACCTTCATATCCTCTCCTTTGCTCTGGCCGTGGAATTGAAGTGAATTCAACTCCGTTACCAGTGATTCATTGTCCTTGCTCACCTCCTCACTCCTACCAACGCCGCGAACACGGACATCATCGACTAGCACCTTTCGTGATCTCGGGAAGGTGAAGGATAATTCCCGGTAATGCTCCGTCTCCAGGGCTGTCAGCCAATCGTTGTCTTTTGGTCGAACAATCATAAAATTAGTGTCGGTACCATGATATCGGAGATTTAAGTAGTCGTCGTGAGCGATCGAGGATGATGGGATCCCTTGCGCGAGCAAGCCTTCATCCACCTTGTTTCTGAGGCTGGCCAACTTTTCATCCAGTCGGGGCAATGCTTCATCTCCCAAAGTCTCCGAACTAGGCTCACGAGCCTCCTGAACAACCTCTGCCAGCGCCATGCCATAGGCTGATAGAATGCTCGAGTATTTGTGGACGACGATCCGTCTGATACCCAGTTTCTCGGCAATTTCGCAAGCATGTTGCCCACCTGCACCCCCAAAGGTTGCCAGGTTGTGTTGGGCTGTCTCAAAGCCCCGAGCCTCCGTAAGGGCGCGGATTGGCCGACTCATAGATTCGTTGGCCACGTCAATGAAGCCATGCGCAACTTGATGTGGTGTCATTGATCTTCCAGTATCGGCGTTTATCTGGGCCGTGAGTTCCTCGAACTTCTTGGCGACAACGCCACTGTCAAGCGGAAGGTTCTCTTGGGGACCAAAAATAGCAGGGAAGTATTCCGGCACGAGTCGACCGAGGCTATTAATGTAAGCATATCTGCCAGCCCACGGGATAAATAGAACTCACAACAGGTTCGCGTCTGTGACAGTCAACGGGCCTCCTTTACGATACGAGGCAGGCCCTGGGTGAGCTCCGGCACTCTATACGAACCCTGGTGAGTCAAGTCCGATAATTGCGAAATTCGAATGGTACAATGTTCACTTACCTCTGGGCCAACTTTGAACATGCCATTCTTCCAAAAAAGCATACTGCCACCACCCGCAGCCACTGTGTTGATGTCTAGTTGAGGACTTTGAATAGACACTCCAGCAGTCACAGTTTCGAATACATGCTCAAAAGAACCACCGTACCGACTGACATCGGTCGAAGTGCCACCCATATCAAAGCCGACTATGGGAGCTTGCCCATCGTACGAGGTTCTTGCATGGCCAACCACACCACCTGACGGTTGTTAGCCATAACAGGTTTGAGTCAAAATGATATAGTACATACCGGCAGGTCCACTTAGTATTCCTCGCAGGCCACTGAAACCTTTATGGCTGACAAGCCCACCGTCACTCTGCATGAATTCGCAAGAGACGCCGTCGAGGTTGCCATTTTCAAATCCCTTCGCAAAGCCGGCTACGTATTGAATGATTTCCGGCGTCAGATACGCATCTGCTGAAGCCGAGCTTCCACGGGAGATCATCTTGATCATGTTCGAGCCGACTTCTGATGAGATCGAGACATGTTTGAAGCCCATTTCCTTGGCGAGTTGAGAAATTCGTTGCTCATGGACGGGATATAAATACGAGTGAACGAGACAAACGGCCAGTGTGTCAATTCCTTTTGTCCTGAGGACTTCGAGTTTCTCCTTGACTTCGTCCTCGTTCAGGGGCTGTACGATGCGTAAGATGTCACCGGTAATCCCTTTGACGAACAGACCTGGTACCTCCTTAGGTGCTGGCCGGGAGTCCTTCATCACATCTTCATCGAAACCTTCCACGGTAATGCGCTCTGATATCTCCACGACCTCATCGTAGAGAAGCTCGGGTTTCTTAATGCCCAATTCAAATAACTTGGGTCTGGACTGGTGGCCGATATCAAGTAAGTCGCCAAATCCTTGGCTTACGATGAATGCATGGCGCCTACCCTTCCTCTCGAGCAATGCTTTGACGGCTGTTAGCCCATCACCTAACCATGTTGAAGTTCAAGCCCACTTAACTCACCATTTGTGGCAACTGTAGTGCCCATGCGGATCGAGTGAATGAGGTCCTTGGGTAGTTGACTTCCGCGACTTATCTTCTGCCCAGAGACCATCTCTAGAACCCTTCGAATACCTTCCGAGGGCGCGTCATCGTAGTTTTCAGGATCGACAGACAGCAGCTTGAGAACGATGTCTTGTTGGTTGGGGACTGAGGCCCAGACATCCGTAAAGGTGCCGCCACGATCTGAAAAACTATGAGTGAAGGATCTTTCGGGGACAAGGTGTCGGTTCCTGCATAGAAGACATACCTATAGCAAACTTCACGCTCTTTGACGGTATGGTGGTCATGGTTGGTGATGGACAGGAGTGAATAAGTGTAGCTGGGTGTCAACTTGCAGTAGATCGAGATGAACGCTTGTATCATTGGGAACGGCTTGAAAGACAAGAACTATTTGGTCTTCTGTATCATATATGCCGGGCGCGGTACATGGTGCAAGACATCTGACCCTTTTCAGCAATGAAATGTCGCTGCACAATCGTACCAAAAAGGTAATCTGCGATGGTCCCTCGATTCGAGCTGCCTTGTATGCAGGCATGCCAGGTTGCATTGACAATAGCTGCATGCCAGTTCCGATAGGTCCAATGGGCTGATAACGAACTGGCCGGTGTTGGACAAAGTTGATCCCCGCTTCTCGAAAACGACAGTGCCGACCGGAGATGTCCGCGGATAGCATATCAGATTACGGGTAAGCAGTCCTCGTTTCGAACTTCCACATCTCGTCACAGCTATCGCTGATCTTATCAGACAACCCTCGTCCGTATCAGACATCCCATCCGAAAGTTCAACAACTGGCCGATCATTGTGGAGAGATGGGGGCTTTGCCTCCATGCATTGTAGATACAGATCAAACATCTAAACTGTCCACAAGCGCCACCCCGCGTCGAAATGCAGGGCGCCATGCGACGTGATACGCAAATATGAGAGCCAACTGGAAGCTAGGAAGGAAGGGAGCTTGTACATAGAGATATGATAAGAAGTAACAAGAACCCCATTGCAGGCCAATACCTTCCCAGGGTTTGTTGTTTCTCGGACAGGGCCGACCTTGGCATAAGTAGAAAAGGGCGGTCATTGATCCAAATCGTAACATCTGGAGGTTCCACGGATGGTACCTCGGTGACTAAAGCCTAAGGCTTGCTCTGCTCAGAACACTGTATCACTTTTCTACACAAACCTTCTCATCTCTACTGACAAAGCGTCGCGATCATGACCGGATCAGATATTGCTAAACCCCACGCTGACTCCGGAGGCAAAATTGAAAACGATATTCGCCCAATTCCTTCTCATGGCCAGGGAGAAACCGAAGCCACTGGGGCCAAGGCACTGAACGACACGGTCGTGGATGACGCCGCGAAATACTTGGCCAATGCGAGTCAATTTGTGTCGTTGACCCCCGAAAGGGAGAAGAAACTCAGACAGAAAATCGACTCTTGGATGATTCCACTGGTAAGAACGATACAATTGTTTAACACCGCCGGTTACTTACGCCGGTTCCACTTAGTTGCTGTTCACGGCTACGCTCGGTGCTGTCGACAAAGTCGAGATCGGGACCGCATCTTTGTATGGATTCCAAAGCGATAATAATATGACCGGAGAGGAGTACAGTTGGCTTGGGAGTATCTTGCCCATTGGCGTAAGTGGAGATTTCCAACGCTTTGAAGGGAAGTAAAATTGACGTCAATACAGCAACTCTTCGGATACACTATAACGACATGGCTTGTCCACCGGGTTCCGCCTGGGAAGCTTCTGTGCACCGCGTCCTTGCTCTGGTCTATTCTAACCATCCTGTATCCGGCTTGTCACACTTGGTCAGGATTTATGGCCTTGAGGTTTTTCATGGGTCTCATAGAGTCCGCAATTTCTCCATGTCTAACCATGCTTGTGGTAAACTTCTACAAAAAGGAGGAACAGCCACAAAGAAATGCTAGTGAGTTGCTTCAACCCCAATCAGGTTTTCATGTATCCTAATTCCTCATGTTTACAGTCGTCTTTGCCTACTTTTCGTCCGTCTTCAACGGTTTCTTCGCCTGGCTGGTTGGCTTAATCCCAGACTCGGCCCCTCTAGCAAAGTGGCAATATCTCTATCTCATCACCGGGTCAATCAACATCCTCTACTCTATCTTCATCTGTTGCTTTCTCCCAGACAATCCCATGAATGCGGGATTCCTCACTCCGGAAGAGAAGTCCTGGGCTGTCGAGAGACTTGCTATAAACAGAACTGGCATATCCAATAAAGTTTGGAAATGGGATCAAGTTTGGGAGGCATTGCTGGACTTCAAGGTCTGGCTTATCTTCCTGTTCAATATCGCCATCAATATTCCCAATGGAGGTTTGCAAGCATTTGGGACCATCATAATCTCCGACCTTGGCTTTAGCTCCCTTAATGCCAGCTTGCTGACCATGCCGTTCGGTGTTTTGGCGACTTCGAGTGCCTGGTTCTTCAGCTTTATCGCCAGCAGGTGGCACAACAGGAGAACGATCGTTGGCTGTGTCGCGCTGCTACTACCCATTCTTGGTACTGCATTGGTCTATGGTCTTCCAAGGTCCAATATTGCGGGACAAATGGTTGGGCTGTACTTCATGTACTTCTACTGGCGTAAGTTGTCCTGTACACCGGAAGAGTTGTTGATTCGAGCTAACGTTGTGCCTTCTTCCAGCACCTTATGTTGTTGGAATATCTCTACCTCAAGCTAATACCGCCGGCCAGACGAAGAAGTCAATAACTTTCAGTTTGGTTACCATTGGATACGCTGTTGGGAACCTTATCGGGCCCCAAACCTTTATCTCAAATCAGGCCCCTAAGTACACTGGTGGAGTCATCTCGATGCTGGTCTGTTACTGTGTTTCTATGTTATTGCTACTTGCTTACTTCGCGGTGGCTGCTTCGGAGAACAAGAGAAGGGACAAGAAATACGGTAGACAAGAAGATCTTCACGATGCGGTAGAGGGCTTTGTTGATATAACGGACAAGAAGCAGCCGAACTTCAGGTACACCCATTAGTTGTGGGTGAAAAGTGGACCATGATACATGAATGCTCGTTATTCTCCGGTTGTTTTCTGATTGAACGCTCCAGCCTACTTGGCTGAAGTTTGAGAAGTTGGTAATCTTCTAAGACAACACAAGTAATTTCGATTACGCCAGACTGATGTTCCTGTGTCTGCCCTTCAGAATAGACCAGCCTTTCACAGCATCTATCGTGCTCAAATCCCGTGCTATCCAAACATCTTCGATGACCCTACGTGCCTTCTTTACGCACCCCAGTTGACGTGTCTTTTGCAGGGAGTCCAAGAACTTCAAAACTGATCTGCGTTGGTCATCCGACTCTGGCCGTACTCCAAGCGTACCAAGCATGAAAAGTGGCCAAAGGATTGTGTTGGTACGCAAAGTTATACGAGGCAGTATTGCGAGAATCTTCTCGGTTAGTCGCGCCATGTGTGGCTCGTATGGACTTGACTCGTCGATCCTGGCGTACAAATATATCAATGTGGCCAACCTCTTGAGTTCTGAAATTGCACGCATTTCGCTCACCGCCAAGGTTGAACCTCCAGGGCTTCCTGCAGGAACCTGACACAGTTGCCTTTCCATCCAATCTCTTTGTTTCTTAGCTGCGGCTTGAAAGTCATCTCGTACAGTACGTTCCCACGCCGGCGCCTCGCTATCCGCCTGACTCATAGTTGGTGATATTGAATCGCCAGGTTCCGCAATAGCTGCTATTTCCGCAAGAAGGCACAGCATCGACTTGGAACAGCCCGTCAGTGTTTGTACGTACTCCTCTTTAACCGAGGCAAGAAGTGTAGTTGTTTCCAAACGGCCGACTTTTGGTCCCCAGGCTGTGGAAGCAAGAACTCTATGAACGATGAACCACGTTGCAAGAAAATGATACAAGTCCGGGTTGGTCACCATCAATGTCCTGTGCGAAGCCAGCAGTGCTTCACCGAAATCAGCGTGCAGGATCCATGAAGGTGAGCAGTCCACTAGTATCTAGATCAGTGTTAGCCATGGCGTCCCCTACTATAGGTCTCAAGGGCTGCCAACCTCAAGGAAACTCATCATCACGATAGTCACGATCGCTTCTTCAGGCCCATGTTGGTTGGCATCCAGGTAGCACCTGAGTGATTTGAGAGCTAATGCCCGGAATTTCCATGAGGACGTTTCAGGTTCCCCATGCCCAAGACTGTACATTTGGCTGGCTGCAATAGCCATGACACACTGGAAGAGGGGACCCTGGGGGGCGGCAGCAGCTATTCTTAGCACCACACTGCGGTAAGGGTTTGCAGACACTTTCACCGCACATTGTGGAGTGATGAAATTGACGAAGTAGTCCCATAGCCGGGCTTCCTGGCCGGAAATAATCACACTTGGGAATCCCGTAGGATTCAGAGAAGGATCAAAGGGCCCTGGAGGTTGACAAAACCAGTCCCTCGTCCGCTGCTTGTATTTGGTCAATGCCGGGGTAGAATCCGCGAGGTCCTTGCCATCGCTAGAGTTGACATTGTCGAAATCTCCGACTGTAACGTTTAGGAACATCCAATCGTACACCTGTGACTTGTTCCTCCGGTATTGGTCGGCACGATCTTGGGTCGTACGTCGTGTCTGGGGGACGACGCATGACGATTCTTGCCATGTCAGTCTCAAAGTGTAGCCGCACGCCAGGCCCAGTCTTAGACAGTGACTGCAAATCGGTCGCTGTTCAGGACACTTCACACGTCGTTCTATAATTCCCGTCAGTAAGACATGGGGTTGTAAAAGAGGGGCGGGCATGGGGAGCAGTGCAGACGCACCACGGCAATTGCAACAGCCACTCCGCACTCGCCTCTCGCGTTGATGAGCTATCTCTTCTCTCTCCATTTGGCTACGGTCATTTATCTTATTGCGGGGACGATACAACGGTGGGTATAATATTGTTCTTCTTGAAAGCGATTTAGGTATGGGATGGTAACGCCAAGTTCGATGCTGTGGTCACCGTGACCTTGGATAGGAACGTGGACTGTGTGCTCGTCGATAAGGGTCTTTATGGAGGCAACCCGTATAGACGGCGGTTCGAGAAGCCAGGACTTTTATGTGTCTAATGGAGCTCATGCAGTGTATTGGCCAGTTACGTTTGCAGTGTGTCTCCCGCTCATCCTTATGGATTCGCCGGGAGTAGTACGTCCCAGGGGTGGACAGGCAACTCCCAAGTTGGTGATAAGGAGTCGTGCCCCGGCTTACAAGATAAGCCACTCTCCGATTCGCCGGATCCCGAGGTCTCGTCTATCGCTTGGGACCAACTTCATCAAGAAGAAGGG
>LKEA01000015.1:32484-104841 GCA_003795315.1 Cytospora schulzeri | reverse complement strand
GTTTCGAGCGATACATGAGAACCATAGACCCTGTGGTGTATGTGTGTGAATACCAGGCCAGGTTCCTTATCAAGCAACCACAAC
Organism: Cytospora schulzeri; assembly: GCA_003795315.1. Classification (NCBI taxonomy): domain Eukaryota; kingdom Fungi; phylum Ascomycota; class Sordariomycetes; order Diaporthales; family Cytosporaceae; genus Cytospora; species Cytospora schulzeri. Next base: position 104,757 of record LKEA01000015.1, on the reverse strand, counting down.
ATCGTTGCAATATCGTATGATGCAGTCGCTGTTGGCGATATCCCACGACCTCGAGAGCCTCTAGTGATGAGTCCTTATAGTCAATGTTACTGAAGCTCGCGTTGCCATGGTCAACCGCAACACCACTATTTCAATAACAAGGGCCGGAACGTCCGGCCACTCAGCGGCACATCATCTGTCATAGGCCGACTATAGATCCAGTAAGTAGTATCAACAAGATCATCCCGTGCCAAATATGAAGACCAATACTACACTGAAATGACACTTGATGCCATAGACAACTGGATAACCAATTCAGTATTCATACCACAATACCACCAACTCGGTTACACCCTTACGGACTCATCTGTAGCCCCAGAAAACGATACAGATTTTCTTTGGCCACAAGTTTTGAAGGAGTTGAGTCGAATCCGGTGTGGAAAGGCAAGGCACTCCTGATCAATGCAAGGATAATATTCGGAAGGCAACCCCGGCACTGACCGGGCCGATGTACGGGCAAGTCGGGTAAGGTAGTCAACCAATTTGCTGGTTACGCTCAATCCGCCGATACCCCGAAGGCCGTCGACCAAGAGTTGCCATCTATTGTAGCGATGGTATGGAGACTGATATCGAAGACGGCGCTACCAACGGAGGTAAGGAGTGCAATGGGGCGAAGACTTCATTGAGATCAATCACATACCAACCAGTTACTGTGATCCTGGCTGTCTGGGCCTGCCTCGTTACTCTTCTGCCACAGGCAGGTTGGGTTATCGCAAAAGCTAGCGTGTAGCGCTCATCCATGTCAGTGAAGAGAAGGCAAGCAAACTCGCGGGGTTCTGATGACATATGCCAGAGACTTGGGGGACTACTTCGAGCCGGTCCGAGAGACATGCCAGCTGAAAGTATAGCCATCCAGAATGCCGGATACGCAATTATGTGTCCGTGCAAGGGGCAATCGCTTCCCCCGGCCAATGACGACAGCATAGCTGAAAAGGATGAGCATGTGATCGGAAAGCTACTACAGACGAGAGGCGGTGCCGGGGCTTGTGGAGCGCCCGTTGATCTGCAAGCACGTTTGCTGATACGCGGACTCGGCTGACTCGGAGATTATTATGGGGTTTCGTACCTGGCGCACGGGGCTTGGTCGACACGAGTGGCGACTCCGGGTATGCGAATCAATGCAAAATGCTGCTACCTTGGTATCGTTGGTCGTTCGATCCCGAGGTCACAAGGATCGCAGGACGCATGTTGCACGATTGCAGTGGAAGGAGGGGAGCGATCCAGTGACTTTGGAAACGTGAGCTGGGGAGTTAGAGATGTGATGGGTTTGACAAACCCATGGACGTGTTGACTACGGTCTGTGGTCGTATTACAGGGAGAAACCGGGCAGATCATCGAGCCAGCCCTGCACAGAGGCTCTGAAAGCGACCTAGCCATTTTGGTCCCTGTGTAGTACTGGGAATAGGTATCCCCAAGTCCATCAGCCCTACCGCTCAATTCACCGGGTTAATCCATCTACCTCGTACATGTACTGCAACGTAGCTGTAGCGTTTATAAGATATTTAGGAATGGGGCTGTGTCCTAAATCCCTGGCTCCCCCTATTGAACCTTTTTTGAAAACATGTTTGGAAAAAGAGGGGGGAGAGCCAGGGATGTTGAGGACTGACAGGGTGATGACCCTAACCCTTATTTATCTTCTGATTCCGGATGTCAACTGGTCTCTACAGGTCGCAGGGAACAAAAATATTATTTTCGAAGATCCTTCCGTTTCAAGAGGATAGTACCGTTCCTATACTGATTTGCTGGACAAGTAACTCATCGACAGGAACACTGGAGATAAAACGTTAGTCTTGCTACCGTTCTGGGTCCGACCGTAATGTTCTTCCTATACAAAGTTTAGTGAAGAAGAACTGATCTGAGCTGATCTGCCCTTTTCAACCAACCGTTTTACACCGTTAGCAATTAACATTTTTATTCCCTGCGACCTGTACATCTGGTACCTACTCCACATTCCAGGATCGGAATGGCCCGAATCGCGACTGCCGGTGTCTAGCGACATTGTGGCTGCATACTAAACGCTAGACTGCAGATGTTCGACTGCAGCAGTCGAGTTCTGACCAGACTACCAAACCCACCAGCGGCCGCCAGTGGCAAGAGAAATTGAAGTGGATATTGCAGACAAAACCGAGCCAGGTAGATAGAGTAGTATTCTTCAGTCCGGAGATTCTGCATCATGTTAGTTGTTGTCTAGAACATGATGAATCTAGTTGGCTCGGGCCGTGAACCTGCTACTGGCATTATTATCCTGTCACTTTTGTTTCATCGCCCCCTCAAGCTCATTTTTGCAACCAAGTCATATATACAATTCGAGTGCTCAAGTGTCCTACTGCTAATCATTCTTATGTTATGCGACTCGACGGCCTTACAAAAGAGATATTAGCCACGATGCAGACACTGTGATACATATAAGCAGATGCTACATGTACCTGAACGGATGAACCTATTCTATAGTGACGTCTTCGTTTCTTGAATTGTTTCCACTCCCAATATAGTTGAAGCTCTGGAATTGATATCTTTCCCCAGCGGCCTTTTCGAGGCGTGCTAAACTTTGTCTATGACGTGGGTACCTATAGGTACTCTATCGATCTATATCCGGCATAGGCAAAGTACATAGGCAGGCAGCTCCTTTTTTCGCCTTAATAAAACGAATATCATGCAAAGTTGCATTGTATCTTGGCGAGTGTCACGTAAGTCTCTATGTATCTACGATTAATTCCGAGGTGGATTACTGTCAGGGTGGAGCTCAGCGAAATCAATTGTCTCGGCTTGGAATCTTTTTGCCCAGAACCGAGAAATCCGTGCGGTCGCCTAGTCCGTAGTATCTCTAGAACCTGACTTGAAATAACGTGCAAAATACTCGGCCGTAAAAATTGTCCCTAGTAACCAGTGACTGTTAGTAACCTGAAATTTTCCGAGGTTAGTTCGAATAAGTACTAGGCAGGTTACCCATAGGGCGGACAGGCGTCGTTGGTGCCAGATTCAAAGTCGATCGGTGGCTTGTTCGGCAGTGTTTTGCCAAGGGTTTGAGACCTTGGCGGCCGTTTGACTAGGCAATTTGGGCTTAGCTTCAGGACAAACTTCCAGACGCTTCTGGGCAAATATGAAAGCAGGGTAACCCCCTGAGGAGTGCACGGGTGATGGAAGTTTTCCGAGCATCAATGATCGGTTTTGTGGTATTCCGTGTGCGATATCGTCGATAGGAGTAATTAAGCTCCTCGATAACGGTTATCTTGCTGCTTCGAGAGAATTGAAACGGTCTTAGCTTGCAAAATGGGGTGGAACTTGCTCATCTTGCTCGGGAGTGTCAACCTTTAATCTGATCAACGACCCAAACCTCCGATTACGCAAAATCTAGACAATTCCGCCCCCTGGTAAAGAAAGATTTCAGTGCCCAGGATGGGTATGATTTATCAGAAGTCAGTAAGCAAAAGCGAAACTGGTGGGATCCATACATGACAAAACCGCGACAAATGTCGAGCTCCACTTTATATCGATTCATGCCCCGAAGTACCGGACGACGTTATATTTAAAGGCCCAGCTCTCACATGGGGCCCAAGAAGATGGACTCTGAGGTTGTAAGCCCTATTATCCCAGGATTCTACTTGTAACAATGAAGAATCTTATCTCTCTTTCCCTCGCTGCAACTGCCGTGGCCGCTCATCCCGGCCCGGGCTTTGAGCACAAGGCTGGTGCCACCGAGTACGACTATATCGTTGTCGGTGGTGGTACTAGCGGTTTGGTCGTCGCCAGTCGTTTGTCCGAAGAACCGTCTGTCTCTGTGCTGGTCATCGAGGCCGGCGAGTCTGTTCTCAACAACCCCAACGTCACTGATGTCAATGGATACGGTTACGCCTTCGGAACCGATATCGACTATGCATACCAGACGACTCCCCAGACTTACGCCAACAATGTTTCTACGACCATGAGAGCTGGCATGGCTCTTGGTGGAACCAGCACCATCAATGGTAAGTACTCTCCCATGTTTAGGTTCCTGTCTAAAGTCAGGCTAGTCTCGGGGTTGGAAACTAACAAGACCAGGTATGGCTTACACACGAGCTGAGGCTTCCCAAATCGACGCATGGGAGACCATTGGTAACCAGGGTTGGAACTGGAGCACACTTTTCCCATACTACCTGAAGAGTGAGACCTTCCAGGTACCAGATGCTGCTCGCTTGGCCTCTGCCCATGAGGCCTACAACCCCGAGTACCATGGTTACGATGGCCCGCTCTACACTGGCTTTGTTTATAGCGATACCAACGACTCATACCCTATCAGTATGAATGCGACATACCAGGCTCTCAATGTGCAATGGAATGAGGATACTACTGGTGGCAGCATGGTCGGATTCGCCCCCTACCCCAAGACTATCAACCAGGATCTCAACATCCGTTGGGACGCGGCGCGAGCATACTACTACCCTTACGAGAACCGCACGAATCTCAAGGTCATGCTCAGCACTACTGCCAACAAGCTCACTTGGGCCTGCATCAACGGTACTGAGGCTACTGCCAGCGGCGTCGAGATCACTGCCGCAGACGGCACCACCTCAGTCGTTAAGGCTCGTAAGGAAGTTATTCTCTCCGCCGGCGCCCTCATCTCCCCCTTGCTCCTCGAGCTCTCCGGCGTTGGCAACCCCAAGGTTTTGTCTCAGTACGGCATCGAGACTGTTGTTGAGCTTCCCACCGTTGGCGAGAATTTGCAGGATCAGATCAACAACGAGCTTGTGTACCAGCCTCCTTCCAACTTCACTGCCACCTATGACAACGGCGGTGCTCAGTTTGTCGCCTACCCCTCCGCATCCCACGTCTTCGGCACGAACGAGTCTACCATCTCCGGGGACCTCAAGTCTCAGCTGTCCGCCTATGCTGACGCCGTCGCCATTGCGAACGGCAATGTCACCAAGGCCAGCGACCTGCTCGAGTTCTTCCAGTTGCAGTACGACCTGATCTTCGAGGATGAGGTCCCATACGCCGAGGTCCTCATCTACATCTCCTCGGGCAGCTGGGGTGCTGAGTACTGGGGACTTCTGCCCTTCTCTCGCGGCTCTATCCACATCGGTCAGGCCAACTCCACCAAGGGCGCTGTCATCAACCCCAACTACTTCATGCTGGACTACGATCTCGAGCTGCAGATCGCCACCGCCAAGTTCATCCGCGAGGTCTTCGCCACTGAGCCTTTCGCGGCTGTCGCGGGCACCGAGACCACCCCTGGCTTCGATGTCATCGCTGCTGATGCGGACCGGGCCACCTGGAAGGACTGGGCTGTGTCCAAGTACCGCTCCAACTTCCACCCCGTTGCCACCGCTGCCATGATGCCCAAGGAGAAGGGTGGTGTGGTTGATACCAACCTCAAGGTGTACGGTACCACCAACGTCCGTGTGGTTGACGCCTCGATCCTTCCTGTCCAGGTCTGCGGACATTTGGTCAGCACCCTGTATGCTGTTGCCGAGAGGGCCTCTGATTTGATCAAGGCTTCTGCCTAAGCTTTTTTTGAGATCACGGCGTTTTGGGAGGCATTACAAAAGTCACTTCGACACATGAGAATTGGGGCCGGATACCTAAATGTTGTTTAGGCTTGTTGTACATATTCCCCTTATTTTTACCTTTTTTAGACAAACTAATGGTCACCATCGTGTTGATCTCCTGTTTCGGACAAATTCCTCGCACGGTTTACCTGTTTTGTGACATGTCCCCGGACAGTGATCATCTTACAAGAATAATATTGTTAGGCCCCCGGGCTTTGTTCGGTGGTTCCTACCCCTGACCCGTGAGGCTTCAAGGTCAATCGCTGCAAACCTAAATGAATGAGAGTTCAGCGCAATTTTGCAGATCTATGCGCGACGCTCGTGCTGTATTTCCCGTCGGCACCTGAACAGTCTCGCTCGGCTTTCCTTCATCGCCCCTTACCTCCACTTTGTTCGCTGGTCCAAACTTGCAATTCTGCCAATGCATCCAAGAGCCCTCGTCGTATGTAATTACCCAGCGAAACCGGGGCGATAGTAATGTACAGTATCCCTGTCAACCACGACGGCACCCACTGCAGCATAGGCTCAATATAACACCAGTTTATAGATTGCCCTTTAACTCTTACACAGTAGGGGACACGCTGGGTACGTAGTATGTTCAAGGAAGGAAGGTAGACCGGATGATCAGATGTCGCTTCAGAATGCACTCATCGACTGCAGTCTCACCCATAATCCCACATTCCAAGTTGTCATAGCCCAAACTCACGTCATAAATGCCGACTTGCATATTCTTTTTTACGATTACCCTCTTGTACCCAGAGTCCAGAAACCCCTGACAGTTCAGATCGTCACTGAGGCTGAAAAGCTGAGTGCTGGATCATACTTGTATACAGTCCCAATGGAGCACGATTGCCATAAAAAACGTAGGCGCTTTGAAGAATATTTATCAATGTTTTTCTTATTTAGAAAAATATTTAATACAAGTTAATCATGCCCGACATTTCATAAGTCGTCGATTGTTGGTGTTATGATACAATCTTAAATCCCAATGCCACTCGCAGCGGTCATTCTCATTCCAAACATGTCAGGACTCTCGCTCGCCCTTGATTCTAAATTGTGGAGGATGTTTGATCCCCAACTGTTGCCCATCGCATTGATCCCTTTGCTTGAAGCTGCTTCACAGAACCCACACTAGGTCCACGCCATCTTTCTGACCCCTTAGACGCGTACGACGAGTGCAGGGACGCTGAACGACTTGGCGCCAGTGTAAGCTTCTGTGGTGACGGCGCCGCTCTGAGTGGAGACAATGTCGGCCGCGTCGATGTGGTGGGTGCCAGTGACGTTGCTGTTACCACCCAGAGGTGTAGTGATGGTGAGGTCGAGGCCAGTGCTGTTGGAGTGGGCCACGGAGAAGCTGTAGTAGGTGCTGCTGCAGCCCGTCAGAGGGACGGCAGGAAGATCGTCGGGGCCCATGACTGTAGTGTCGCAAGTGACGGGGCTGCTGGCGCCGGACGAGGCCAGAACCTCGAAGTGGTAGTTGCACATGACGCTGTGAGGGATACAGTCGGCCGAGAAGTCGGTGACAGAGTAAGAGTTGGCCTGTCTCCTGCTGATAGTTGCGCCGGAGACGGCAGTGGCGGCGATGATGGCAGCAGCGGAGAACTTCATGTTTGCGGTTTTGAGTTTCTAAGTGAAAAACGAATGTAGAAATATGAGGATGTTCTAGTTCGAATTTGAGTTGGGAAATGTGATAGAAATTGTTGATGATGTTAAGAGAAAAAAGGGCAATGAATGTTTGAACAACAATTGAGTCCTTATATCCCAAGAATGCCGTACTGACCCCGTCCCGTTTTGAGGCTGTGTACACGACGTACGCTACGACCAGTGACGGTGCCGCGCCAACCTGGAGGTCTCCACATCCAGGGTGCATTATTCGTATTTTTGCCCACGTAGTTGGCCTCTCAGGTTTTAATCGGTGGATGGAGACTATTAGTGGCCACCAAGTACTGGGTTTGACCCACAGATCGACAGGCATCGCCGTGCTAAAAAGAATCACAATGAAATCATTCACGCGTATCCGCGCATTTTGCAGGGACTTGGGGGACTCAGTACCAGCCTGCCAGCCCTGCCCAACCAGGCCCAAGTATGCAGCTTTTGCTTTGCGTGGCTTAAGTCCGAACCTATTTTTGGACTTTTCATATGGACATGTATCAGGTAAACTAGCCTCACCATAGCCTCTTTACCAATGACTACAGTGTCGAATTCTATGTATTGCCGGCGGCAAGATGCGTCGATCTATGATGTCTTCTCGTCAATAAGGTTTTATAAACATCTCTACTTGGTCTCATACCTCGAAACATGACAGTAAACTTCTCCTGAGCGAGGCGAAGTTAGGTAGTTCGTGTTGCAAACGTTTCCTCTTCCTACCCATTGATAGTCTCCACGACATGTTGTCTACTGCCATGGCTCCATTTCGTGGTCGGCTTGCCCGTTTCCATCGAGTGGTCTGGGAGAGGTGCATTGACTCTATAGACAAAGGCATTCCCGCGTCTGGGGTGCCTGGGGGTTAGCCGGCAATTATTTGCAAGACTCACAGTGGAAACGACAACCCCACCTATTTGCTGTATATACAGATACCCAGTTCGTCTGGGGTTACACGGGTACTTACTTACCCCTTGTGCCACTCTGGCTTCCACTTCAAGACTCTCAGTTAACAAGTTTTTGTTCAGTATTTCACATACAGGCCACAGGGATTACAATTGCCAGTGGAGGTTACAGTAGAGGGGATCAACAATCCCAGTTGCTATGGGCGAATCTGTGTGTAATATGATGTCCTGATCTTCTGTCGACCCAATACTCTAGGTCTAGAGCAAATCGGTAGGCCTTGTCCCATGGCCTCCATTGGGATTATTAATCCCTGTGCCCTGTAACAGCTTTTGGGATGCTAGGGCTCCATACTGCGTAAGTGAAACAATTTGAAGGGCAACAACCGGTTGAAGTACACATTGTGCCCCCTCCCCCCAAGCAAACCCCAATAACTATTGTTTACCTAACAAATACATCAATATGTACGCCGTCATTTGTGTGGGGTACTATAAGAAGGGACCATCACTGAAGTTCAGGGACGCCATTTGCCATGTGGTTTTGGTGTGTATTTTGACATTCTGATGTTGAACATCTGCCTCTTTCGCTAATTACATTTCAAACACTCAATTGATTTTCCCATGCTACCCTTCCGGTCCTCTCTCACAAATAGTCCTTGCAAAAATACCAGCAAGTCACACAACGTCCTGATACAGACTTGATATCTCTCACAGCATCCTTCTAGCTCTTCATACACGGTAAGCCCTTTAAGGAAGAGCCTGAGGGGTGTAGCTCTGATCTGGGGTCACCACAGCGCCACCCGCGACTTGCGTGTCGGTGTACGCAGGGTAGACGATCAAGCCAGCACCATAGTTGACGACGGCAAGTGTGGTGAAGCCGTTTCCGGCTCCGAACTGGCCGGACCAGCCCGATGTGACAGTGTAAACGCCGCAGGTGGCGGGTCCACCGTTGGTCTGCGAGGCTGGGGATCCAGTGACGACCTCGGTGCATTGGGTTGTACCGGTGCCGTTGTTGATGCCGAAGGACCAGGTGCAGGATGTGTCTGCGGCGTTACAGACACGCGACAGGCCGGTGATGGTCCATGTTGATGCATCGGCCATCATAGAGACGGCGCCGGCCCTGGGCTGAGAAGGGGCAGCCATGCCAGTGGCGGAAAGGAGAGCTGAGACGAGGAGGGTGGAGAACTGCATTTTGTCTGCTTGATGGATGTCCGAAGTTTAGGTGTTGTGAACGGTGTGAAACTGATGTAGTGATAGCAACGAAGCTGTACTAGACTGATATACCGGTTGTGGTAGAGTAGGATGAGTCGGATGGTTCAAGGTTATTTGCCATTAGGAAGCAGCGCAGTCTCTACCTTATATAGACACGACGACGACCATGTCGAGTTGGAGATGTGCAAACACGAGAGACAGACATGCGTCAACTCGTTCCCGCCCCAGAAAAAGATGTCAGTCCATGCCACCGTCCCCTCCTCCCTCACTCCCGCATCGTCATGACCTGCAGGGGACGTAGTGACGGCTCGTACCCGGGACCGAGGATCTCTCAACACGAACATCAGCTGTATCCTCAAAGTTGTCAACACGGGCCCCCTCAAAGGAACACTTGTCAGCTGCTCCCCAGATGCTTGGCAAATCACCTGTCCTGCAAGGAGGAGATCCACCAGGCTAGCATCACGTCAGCGAGCCACCAGCTTTTGTCTCTACGGTGTAGTGTGCTGTTTGTGCGTCCCACGGCGGCCGACGTTGAGCCGTTTGGTGGGCAATGATCCGAGCCTCCCGAGTTCCGAGCTCGTATTCAGCCCCCCTGGCTCCCTTGTTGTGTGGGGAAGCGTGCCAACGCTAGAGAGATCCCGCCAATCCTAGGCCAGATCCGTGAGGTATTCCTTGTTCTTCTATGTAAGCTTAATTTGTGTGGATCTTCGTCTCGTCGCTTGGCGCTTCGTCCGTCTGGAATAGGAACATGGCGGAGTAGTTACGTTCTATCCTGAGAGGCTGGGTTCCATATTGACGTATAGTAGGAGCTGTATAGAAGACCACCTGGCGTTACAGTCGTCACTTGTTCGGTGAACTCAATGTCTAGCTTCCTGGAAAGTCAATATTCATGGAACGTTCCATCAGTCTAGAGGGGTATGTAGCAAATGCTCTAGAACACATGTCTCGTTGATTCTTGTGCTTCCACATCTGTGCAACAGTCAGATTGGTGTGAGTTGAAGATTCCAGCCCCGTCGTGATTATCACTGAAGTACGTGACGCATGGGTCATGAACACGTTTACCAACCTCCCTAATCCACACGGTGGGTATTGTATTTGCCCTGATTCATGAACAACAACACGATGGAGCATGAAAACACACGCATGGAACTTCCAGAATGTTCCTGTCCTGTCCCGGGCTCTGGCAATCTAGACCACCAGGGCAAGCTTGCCCAATCGGTCCCGCACGACTCAATTTGTATGTATGGAGATCGAGCGGGTTTGCTGGAGCTCGTATCCCAGTGAGACTCAGGTAACCCGACATAAGGCTTGTATGCGATGTATTGCTGAAACAAAGAACGAGTAGCATGGGGTATTACATCACGGTCTCCTGAGAGTCAATTGATGAATAACAGAAATAGATAGCGCTGCATCGTATGCGAGGGGACGCCAGGCCTCTGATTATTACGGAGAATCAGGGCTGTCTCTCAGGAGTTTGGAGCGGCACTCTTCTCCAATGAACTTGAGAGATCGATGGCCTGGACCTCTCTGTATTCGATATATGATACAATATTCGGGAGGAAAACATGGGGAACTTGCTCGGCGCACAACTCTTCAAGAGGCTGAAACGTCTTGTGGCACTAGTTTGGACGACTGAGACTTCTAAAGCGGCGTCTCAGCCTCCCTTAGGTTATGTCTCAACTAATGCATACAATGCCATGGTATGCATGAAATATGGTGTCCTGAGTCAACACAAACTTTTAATAAGACCATGCAGAGCAGGAGCCTCGTTGTTTCACCGTGCAGTAAGAAGTATTGCCAACAGGCAATCAATGTGAACCCGACTATGACAGAAAACCTGCCCCATCTTGGAACTTGATACCAGTTTTGATATCCTTGAATTACCCACAACTTGAGCAGTCGGAGACAATCTTACGAATACTGTATACTGTTCATCGAATTCCGCTTTGGGTCATGGGTTTGTTTTGACAAGCCCTACGGTTTCCGAGCAGTACACTTGAACCTGTGGCTCCTACGGCCAATGATGCATACCTAGGTATGTATACCGCCCGATATTAGGTCTAGTCAGAACAATTTACAACCATACTGCATCATGTCATCGATTATGCGGCTGCGATGGTTCAAAGGGAAAACTGGATAGGTTGGTTTCAGGCAATTTGAAAGACAATCTCGGCTCGGAGCTGAGTAGCGACGCGACAAGCAACCAATCGATGGCTGTAGACTTGGACGCCGGCACAAATAAATTCTAGCATGCGAAACGCCTTCTGTCCTCCAAGGTTGCGCGCGATGTATTTTATCAACGCTCGTAGGCCCCGGTAGCGGACAACTGACATATATTACTTCCCAAAGGTTGATTGTATAGGATTACTTCGACTTCAATGCATCCTGGCAGAATAATGGGCGAACCATTTTCCGAGTGTTAGTATCACCAGGATTCCCAATACTTGGCTCTCAATCTTGATTTCAGCTGGTTGGTAATTCCAATAGGTCTTTTGGTGTTAAGTCCTCAAGCTTCGCTTCCAAGCTGAAATACCGTTATCCCCGACCCAGTAATGCCCAGGTTAGAGAAGCTCCACGCGGCCCCCCTGGTAACCCTCACAGCGTCCACAGGTCCTCAAGGAGTCATGAAAATGGGTTAGGGCTGGCAGTATAAGAGAGAAAAAACCTATTCTGAGATATAGACAAATCGGACACGTGTGATCTGCAGTGCGCTGCAATACTTGCCGATGTCTCTCGGGGATGCTAAAATACATACCCGGATCCAAGGACCGCTTAGCCTAAAAAAGGTACGGTCGACTGCTTCCGAGGAGGCCCTATACGACCAGGCGGATATTAGCCGCCGATATTCAATCAAATCCGGAATTAAGAAAGAGACGATGTAAGCCCCATTTGCTCGACAGAACTTCGGGAGCAACCGCTCCATAGTATCTTGGGGTCGCAATCCGGCCACAGACCGTCCTATGGAACATGATTAAAACCTTTCCTAACCCAAGACTGGAACGTGCCTGAGCACATGGATGATTCCTCAATAACTGCAGATCAACTCTAGTTTAGATCCCATTGGAAATTCCAGCTATGGCAGTCAAGTTTGCCTGGTTCACCGCCCTATTCCCTGCCTTCGTGTGGGCAGATGTGCCAATCTATGGCCAATGCGGAGGTACTGGGTATACAAGCTCCATTGTGTGCACAACAGGCGCTATTTGTACCTCATATAACCCATACTACTGTAAGTCACCAGGTAATATGGACGTGTGTAGGCCGTACTGATGATATGCCTAATCTCAGACCAATGTGTCCCGGGAACATCCTCAGCCGTCGGTGTTACCTCGACCTCGAAGATAGCTACGATGTCAATTTCCACGAAGTCATCGACAACGGCGGATGTAACTACGTCCAAAACTTCTCCCACTGCCTCAAGCACTTCGTCTTCTCCCAGCAGCACTGCTACCGGAGTGCAGTACCTCATCACTTTGTGGGTGCTTCCAGCACTCCAATTGGGGCGACATGTGCTTACATTGGAAACAGCGGCGACTCGTACTCCCAGACGGGCTTTGATGTGAACAGTACCAAGCCATCAGCGGATAATCCCTTGGGAAACCCCCCTCTACCAGGTTGGACAGCCAGCGGCGGCCTCAATTGGGTTGTGTTCTTGGTATCCGAATTCAACGACTCCACTCTTCTATCCTACAACTTCGCCTATGGCGGTGCTACTACTGACTCGAATCTCGTGACGCCTTACGACCCCAGTGTCCTCAGCTTTGTTGATCAAGTCACTGAGTTCAGCGAAAGTATCGCATCTCACCCATCTTACGTCCCGTGGACCGCAGAAAACACACTTGTGGGTATTTGGATCGGCGTGAATGATGTTGGTAACATCTACTGGCTTAGCAATGTTACCGATGTCTTGGACGCAGTGATTTCTCGTTACTTTGAGGAACTCCAGATTATCTATGATGCTGGAGCTCGGAACTTCTTTCTCCTGAGTTGTCCTCGTAAGTCGTTGAAGCTAGGACGTCAAGATGACATTGCGCTGACAGTTCAACTAGCGATCAACGAGACGCCAGAGATGCTCGTCAATTCGGATGATGCTCAAAGGCAGGAGGCCTCTATAATAACGGAATACAATGACATGCTGGAATCCGGGCTTGCGAACTTCACATCAATGAACAGCGGTGTCACAGCGAAGCTTATCGACACATCGATTGCATTCCAGACTGCCATAGACAATCCAACGGCTTATGGAGCACCGAATGCGACATGCTACAACTCTGACGGAACGAGCTGTTTATGGTACAACGATTACCATCCCGGTATTGCCATAAACAAGCTTGTGGCTGGGGAAATTGCATCAGCGTGGGAGGGCAGCTTCTTTTAGTGTCTTTTAGTGTCGTGAATTGTCAAAACATCACATTCGGCAAACACATCACATATTAAGTACTGAGTATTGGAAATCCTTCCTCGTACACTGAGGTCTCACGCTGTGATCCGTGCGGACTTAGCTCAAGCGTGCTCGGGGAGATCGTAGGATTTTCAGTAAATGTATTGGGATGGCATGAAAAGATTTGTACATTTGTAATAGCTGTAATCTTCACGTTCTAATTATGTACAACGGAAACTCGAACTCCAACATCTACTCTCTTCAACGATCAAACCTCCATTATACTTCGCTCCATCCAACGAGGGCAGCAAAGCTGGAGCAACTAGTAGCGACGACGAACGACTTGTCCGTGGACATCTCTCCTCCTCCTCCTCTTGCAGGCTGAAGTCGAAGACTCGCTGCCAGTGGAGACAGACGAGGTGGTGGCGGCGGCGCTGCTTGTGGTGCTGCTGCTAGAGGTGACCTCGAAGTCGGCAATCTTCTGTGCGGCCTGTTCGGCAACGATCATGATGATGGCCTGGGTGTTTCCGGTTGGCAGGTCTGGGTGGATCGAAGCATCAACGACGAACAGGTTATCGGTTCCGTATACCTTGGTGTCAGTGTCAACAACGCTGGTGCCGTTGCTTCGTCCATCGTCGGTTCCCATCCTGGCGCTTCCAACCCAGTGGTCTCCGCTGACCAGGGAGCTTGAGATGAGGGACTCAGGGGTCGCTTCTTCGGTGGAAATCTTCATGGTGCTGTTGCTGCTGATGCTGACGGTACCGTTGGTCATGTCGAGCCACCACTGGATGAAGTCAGAGAAGGCGGCCTTGTCCGCCTCGTCGGCGAGCCAAGGCTGAGTGTTCAGCACGGTGTTTCCAGAGCTTGTGATGCCCAGCTCGCCGGTGCTAGTGGATCCGTGGGTGAGGAAGACCTTTGAGGTGACTGTGCCATCGTTCATGGCGCTGACGGTGCCCTGGAGGTAGCGGGTTCGGCCGTCGGTGCCGTTGACAGAGGTCCACAGGTGCAGTCTCTGGGCGGCCTGCGTCAGGACACCGGAGCCCTGGTTGAACAGTTGCACGTCGGATGATGCGGGCTCGGCGGCGATTCCCTTGAAGTCGTAGGCAGAGAAGTTGGCCGTCGTGCTGAATTGCAGTGGGAGCTGTGCGTGATCCATGAGGTTGTGACCAACCGGGAGATCGATCCAATCGGCCTCGTCAGGAAGCTGAACGCCCGTAGTGCCACTCTGCACGATCTGAAGAGCATCGGATTTGCCAATACCAGAGTTCCAGAGGATACGAGGGGTGGACATGGCACCAGCTGCAAGCACGACCTTGCCGCCTGCCTTAAGGTTGATGATCTGCTGGCTGCCATCTTCAAGCTCAACCAGCACGCCGGTGACGCTACTGCCTGTACGCTTGACCTGGATAACCTTTGTGCCGAGCTTCAGAGTGAAGTTGTCCAGCTGCTCTGCGTAAGGCATGTAAGTCCTCGCGGGACCAGCGCGGAGGTGGTTGGAGATTGACCATGCAGGGCGAGAGTAGGCCATGTGCTTCTCGTTGGGCGACTTGATAGAGTCGACCTCGCTCCAGCCTTCGGCACTCAGGTAGGAAGACACGACTTCAAAGGCGAGGTCATCGTAGTACACACCATCAGCGGATGGCTGAGTGGTTCCAGGGTTTCGCTCGTAGAGGCGGTCAGCAGCGTCACTGACATCAGCCCAGTTCCACCCTTGAGGCCATCTCTCAAAGTCATGCTCAGGAGGGTGAATGAAGTTCTCTCCATTGATGGAGCTCGATCCACCAAGAAGACAACCAGCAGCGGAAGCAGTGTCACTGCACATCTTGACACCGGACAAGGAGGTCAAGCTGCTACCGAGAGCTGGAACGTCGTATGGTGTCAGGCTGCTGTTCCAGGATAGAGCCTGAGTAGAACCAAGGTCAACTGTGTTTGATGGTCCTCTCTCGATCAGCAGGACGCTTGAACCAGCCTCGGCAATACGTTCGGCTGCGATGATACCGGCAGGACCGCCGCCAACAACAATTACATCGTAAGTGACGTTGGACGTTGTTGGGGCCGTCGTGGTGCTATTGCTGCTGATGGGAATAGTCGAGTTGCTACCAGAACCAGAAGGCGTAGTTGTAGTGGCGGCAGAGGCCCAAGAAGCCCACGTCTGGAAGTCGGCAGACTGAGCTGAGGCTGCCACAACTCCAAACTCACCAAAACCAGCATCGTGGTAGCTCAAATCAGTGGTGGGGTCCGAGACATCGGTTGGGTTCGTGGAAGACACTGCATATCCCAGGACAGGTGTCTCATCCGTAGCAGCAAATGACGTTGAACCACCCAGAATGCATCCCTGGCAAAGGAAGGTGTATGAAAAGTGAGTGCTGTTGACGAAGGTGCCATTGGCGATTGGCATCAAGCTGACACTCGAGTTGGAATACACGGGGGGTGTTGCGTAGGAAGCGGCCTTCCGCAAGCTCGCAACCACCTCGTCTCCGCTCTGTGAGGGCCACGCAACGACTAACAGCTTGTTGGTCATAGCACCGCCGAGTGAAATTCCAGACTGGTACGCATCAGTTTGGTTAGTATACCTATCCTGAAATGGAGATCGAATATACTCACCCATCCTGCCGAGTCTGTGAGCGGCCCAACCAACTGACCAATGAAGTCGGTTGTTACTGTCTCGGGGAGAGCAAGACCGAAACTGTAATCGACATCGCTGGCGAAATAAGTCTGAAAATCGATACCCGTGTTTGGATCGGTATAAGCAGACGAAACTGTGGCTGCAGCCGCAGTGCGAGCAAGCCCGGCAATGGCTGCCGAGCCGATAAGTGAGGAACGCATGGCCGAATAGTCTCGTGTGGATAAAGTTCAGGGAAGTGAGAGTGAAAGAAGTGAGATAGTAATATCAGTGAGCGGCACAGCCTAGCTCTGCAAGAATGAATGTGTGATTTTGAAAAGAACGGAGGGCCAGACAAATATGCCAGCTAAAATGAAGGGAAACACCGAACTAGCGGCGACTGAAGAGGAGCACTACAACTGAGATGGTGCTGTGAGTGATAGGCAAAGAAGAAGCCATTTGACGGTCCTCTGAAGAGAGATATATATATTTGTATACTTGCGGTTGTGGACCCCAAGATCTGGGCATTGGCGCCCGGCCTGACAGGTTCGTACGAAATAAATTACCATGTTGCTGCAGTTCTGACAAAATGCAGGGGGAATATTCAGGGGCTTGAAGTTATCTGAACCCTTCGGAGGATTTCTGCCGCATGCTAGGGTGAATAGAAACAAAGCACTCGGGCCTGAAATGATAGATAAATCCTTCGCTTCGGGTCCGGGCTCTTCGTTAGGAAGCTAGCTGCCTTACTTTTCAATCATAAGCCAACAACTGGCAAATATGCGTGCAATACAACAAAATAACAAGCGGGTGCAAGCTCAGGTGTCCTACTGGAAACATTATGATGAAAATATCTGCATTGTTTTGATAGCTACATGGTATGAAGAGGTCTGTTTCTTCCTCAACCAGCCCCAACGCTGAAGGATTGCTGTCAAGTCCGAAATTCTAGTCCGAGTGGGTGGTGGATAGTGAAACATCTGGGGTTCCTGACAGGGAGTTGTATCCAGCACCTGAGACTAAACGAACAAAAATCCGCTGCACCTCATTCGTGCATCTGGATTTAGGGAACGCCCGTCATATCTTGCTTGGCGAAACGTCCGGTAAGCGACTATAAAGTGGGTTCCGCAACTCAAATCGAAACAACCTCGACATGGGCACTACAAGGTGAGGCCCCTGTAAGCCGAGGTGAGTCCCTGCAAGCCGAGATTGGAGGACAATATATCTGGTGTTCTGGGTTCGCGGCCTTGTAAGCATTGTTATCGCGAATTTCATAGGGCGGTTCTCCTCAATAACCGACAAGACATTTCCTTTGATGCCTTCGTCAGCGACGGCTCAACCTGTGACGGTACCTGTATCCTTCTTACGGCCGATGCTTCACGCAGCCTCTGATCGTGATACTAACAAGACATGCATTTGGCCAGCTCGGAATTAACATATATTTGGGTCTCTGAAGTGGATTTTCAGGTTCTTCCTTACTATCACGACGACGACTTCATGTCAGTCACTGAATTACCGCAGCATGTTGCATACTGGCGTTTCAGGTGCACCCCTGGGTAATTGTACTAAGCGGCGATAATATGGGGCTCTCCAGATGTCACCAGGGACTACCGGCTCCGAAGCCCACCTGCCCAGATGGGCACCCGGACCCGAGGTGTGCTCCGGAATTAAACCCGGGGGTCTACCTCCTAAAGCGGGTCTATCCAAGCAAGGAAATGCCCCTTGCTACGGCGACTGACTGTGTTTCTAGTGGGCAAAATGATACCTATGTAGATAGATCTACCTCTGCGACACAAACTTACTTGCGCTGAGGGCTGTCGAGACGGAATGACCTCGAAACCCAGAGATAGGGTATCAGTCTACCAAGGCCAAAGGGTCTAAATACATAGGCACTGTCCTGAAGACATAAGAATGTTGTGAATCTAGTTATACGCCCACTCCCGAGGTCCACGCCATAACTATAGGAAGTCGTGCGTGTCTGGCGTTGCTTACCCATTTTCTCACATCGAATGACAAGCTCAATTGGCTTGCTCTCACAAAAGCATGAAAAATGCACGGCAGCTACATCAGTACTAAGTAGTTGGCCGCGTGCGTCTCTTGATGTGTGTCAGCTTGAAAATATGTATGACCTGGTGGTACCTGGAGTCTTTCATATACAGGTAAGCCCATTCTGATTTCCGCATGCGCATGTGCACTGCCAGCTGTAAGAAACCTGGTCTCGAAATTTGCTCGTTTGCTAAATATGGCTTTAACTCCGAGCTGGACTTATAAGCTTGGCTACTCTCAGGGCATTATCAGCGCTTTACAACGACGGACAGCAGCCACTGAAGCGGCACACCTCATCACATACCTCAAGGCAACATCTACGATTCTGGACCTTGGATGCGGGCCCGGAAGCATCACCGTCGGTCTCGCTCAGATTGCATCCAAGGGCTGTATTGTCGGAGTTGATATTTCGGCCGTCTCTCTCGCTCTAGCCCAGAAGCACGCGGACGACGTCAGGGCCAAAGTCGCTTCACAGTCCGGACAACTCGGCAATATCAGGTTTGAGGAACTGGATGTACTCCAGGGCCTTCCATTCGAAGAAGGCAGTTTTGATGTCGTCTACTCGTGACAATCTTTTGTACACCCTTCTCTCTGAAAATGAAGGCATGAAACGAGCTATTGAAGTGATGCGAGAGATCCACTGTGTACTCAGGCCTGGCGGTGTGGTGGCGCCAAGGGACGTGTCCGGGTAGCACTGGCATCCAACCTCACATACGGCCGGGAACGAATTCTTGTTTGAAAAAAAAATAGTCGAGGCAACAATCGATACCGCGAAACCCCTCGGAGGTGACGTCCCAGTGGTGTTCCGGAAGGCTGGATCTGTTGACAAGATGACCATTTCGGCATCTACACGTGTGATTTCCGGTCGCGAGAGGAGGGAATGGTTCGGTAGAATGGCCTTACAAAGACTGGAAGGGCCGGGACACGAAGGAATGTTTCTAATGGAGGGATACACGGCAGATGATGATGAGGAGGTGAGGGCGGCGCTGCGAAGGTGGATGAAAATATGAGTATGCCCGGCATACCGGAGTACACACAGACGTATTAGCATTCAAGTAAAGTAGCTACTCCTATATATCATATAGTCTATCTAAGCCAACTATATAATATATAAGGGATATATAATATATAGGGGGCGCTACGCACAGACTACCTTAATCAAAATTAAGGGGTTTAACTCTAACCCCGGAGACTTAGACGTTCTTGAGAGGGTTAGACCCTAACTCTAGTCTTTTTAAGGTCCTAGGACCTAAGAAAGAGGGGAGGGTAGGTGCCCTGGGATGGGATATCTTAGATTTCAACTACTAAAAATGACCCCCCTATATATTATATCTCGAGAAATAGTATAATATATGATATATACTAAAAATTGGATTCCGTATACCGAACTCTAGGTATCTAACAGATCTATATGATATATCAGGGAAATATGATATATGGGGATATGATATATGGGGGGTAGCCACTGTAAGCCTGGGAAATCCCTTCATCTGGACAAACTACTTTAAATTTTACCGTTGGGATTATGCCTGGATCTACCGAGGTACTTATAGCCTTTGTCTGGCCATGCACACGGTGTGCATGGCCATCAATCCCACGCGAATCTACGCAACGTCGGGGGTGGATGGATTCTGGTCCGTGCTCTTAATTCTATTCCTATTCCACTGAAGCCTCGTTACGTAATCAATCTATCCACTAGAGATCCAGCTACGTGGGTGGGAGTGGGTGAGTGGAAATTATCGTGAGATTGCCTTAGTGTTTAGGTCTAAGTTGACCTAAAGACCTTAAGTAAAAAGTGATTACGTAAATTGCTTATATAAGACTGCTTATATAAGCTTGATTATATAAGCGAGAGGTCTCAGGAGTGATCTGATTACGTAAGATGATCTGAGCGTCCGGGGGCTTCGCCCCCAGGCCCCTAGGTTAGTCATCAAATCTATACCTACTCTATTCCAACCCACTTAGATTTTAAATTTACCCACTCAATCCATTCCACTAAGGCTCTGCTTAGTAATATCCATCCCAATCACACTATATATAGAGTTGAGTGGGTGGGAGTGGGATTGATGGCCAGCCTGTGCACACCGCCTCTCAAGATGAGCAAAACCAGGACTTCGAACTCAGCTCCTTCGACCTCAAGTTTTGACACAGTCCAATGTTATGAGTAAAGAATATAGCGGGTGCAGCCAAACATTTGCCATGATGAATTGGGACAACTTCCAGACCGTGCCCAGCTGTAAAGGATGCCTACGGTACCCCGGATGGATCACTCGAGACGTACTTCCGTTTATGTACGTTTAGCCCCCGGAGAAGGATAGCGAGAATTCGACGGAAGACCTTCAAATGTACCGGTCGTATTTACCCTAAGAGATGAGGCAAGCTATGGAGCTGCTAGGCAGCAGCAACTACAAAACCACCGAGGAGTTGTATATATTTGAAGCCTTTTAGATTGCTGTATCGAATAGGACAGCCATCTGCTAGAAGTGCGTCGAGGAGGCAAAACGTAGGCTTGAGAGAGCGGAAGTACCGGACGGATTGGACCAGAACACCCTTGGCATACTTCATGACATCGCAAACCGAGAGCTGGATCATGAAGATTGGGATAAGCTAGAAAAATGGCTGCGGGCACTAATATTACCGGAGAAGTGGACCAGATAGTTTTATTAGTTCCTTACAACCAGAGTGAGGTTGAGAAGCTTCAGTATACTGCCTATGAGTAAGTCGTTCAAGATCTTTTTGAGATCATTGATACGCTTTATTTTGTGGCTTATGTCTAGCCGTCCAGGCCGCCCCTTGATGTGGACATTGGGCCAACTTCAGGGAGCTGACTGGACCAAATGAAGCGCTAGCCAGGGGCCAATTTCGGTTCATTCAGGCAGTACTGCCGTGTCACCGGAGGATTTTCTTTTATAACCGGAGCTTAAAAGGGACGACGAGTCTCTAACTCATGGGTATAGACGGTGGATTTTCTTCATGATCAAGCTGGTCATCCTTTCATTCTTCATTCAGTCCTGCTTCTGAGCCATTTCACTCATTATGAAAGGTCTCAAGAAGACTTCACTCATTGTTCTCGTAGCTGCCATCCAGCCTGTATGGAGCTCCTTCAGCCTCAACCTCAGCGGGCCGGATTGGGACTATACCGCCAAGGACTTGGCCAATACGACTTCGGAGGCATGCCGGACAGCGTACAGTGCTCAGATCGATTGTGATGACACACTCTTGGGATACGTGGCTTCTATGCGTCCTGCGTTCGATCCGACGTCTAACGATCTGGACCGAACCTGCACAACTACCTGCAGCGACTCGTTGGCTTCCTACGTCCAGAACGTCATCGACGTCTGCGATCAACCGGGAGACCTCGCAAACGAGGCGGCGGGCTCGAAATCGGTTGAAGCTAAGGATCCTGTAGCTCTTGTCGGGCAAATTTTCCAGTATACCTTTGCACAAAATTGCAAAAAGGACGAGTAAGGCCAAGTCTACCCACTCTGCACTATCGAGCATAATGCGCTGATAAAGTCAATATGTTGTAATCGAATTGCGACTAACAATCATATAGCACTGGCTACTGCACACTCCAAGACGGGAGTATTGGCGATGCTGATGATTTCAGTTGTGACGACAAGTGCACCTTGATGTTCTACACCAATGCGCACAACTATGCCGCTTCTGGTTGGCTGTTCAGCTATTACTATCTCGTCGGTGAATCATCTTGGTGGGAGGAGGAATACAGCAAGGGCTGGAAGACGGCCAAGAGCTGTGGTGCTAAGGAGAACCTTCATCCCATCGCCTCCCTGCCTGACGGAGATGTAGCCTCTAGCGGTATCGTCGGAGCAACTGGAACGACATCTGCCTCTTCTACGGCAGAGACATCGGGCGGATCAACCTCGACACCCTCATTGACAGCAACAGCTACTTCAACAACATCTCCTACTAGCCAGAGCGCGCCCCAAACCTCGACCACGGCTACTGCGGCAACGAGCAGTGTGTCAGCTAATGAGGGAGTCAGCAAGGTTGCCTCGGCGGGTTTTGCCATTTTAGCCTGCAGTTTATCACTCACATGGGTGTAAAATTATGTTTCTGGATTTGATATACCGGTGCAACATCACCCCATCCTCTGTTTCCTTCTCACCCATACCTCTTTCTCTTCTTGGTTCTCGTCCTCGCTGGACTTCGCACTAGACCCTGCCACAGGGCGTAACTGGACCTCCCATACTTGCAACTTGTACGTGCCTCGATCACCTTTGCCACTGCTCAAGTCAAATGACCAGCCGTGCTTGGGACATGTGACGCCTGAGCTCCACACAATCCCAAAGTCCTCGATGTCAAAAGGCGCGCCATTTGAAAGTGGATAAGATGAGTGGGGACATTCCTTCATAGCAAGTCAGCCATAGAGTCCTTCCAATCCTCACTAGAGTATCAGATATTGCAACTGACATGATTGATTGCATGAAACTTCTCTTTGTATTGGAAGACAAGCACCTGATCTCGCAGACCTCCGGCTTCAGGCGGTGCGTCTGAGTCGTCAAGCGTCACCTCACTGGCGCGGGCGCTGTCTTCTTTTGGAACATGAAAGACTTTACACCCAGGTCTCTCACTGTTGTTCTTGCTGCAGGGACGCATATGGGCAATGTTTTCGCCATCGTCGGCAGTGATGTTCGGAAATGAGGATGTTAGACCGACAGAGAACCAAGCATCGCCGCCCTTGGATCGGGAGAAGGGATTGAAAAATGATGCCATTGGCTCAGGCGAATAATTTGAGTTATAAGGAGGGACAACGTGAGATAAATGCGTAGGGTCGATGGTGAGGAAGAAATGCTCGAGAGCGATTTTGGCAATCCCCAATGACTTGTTACATGAGGTGCGGAGTTTTCAGCTTCGAATGATAAACTCTCGATTATTCTTGGCCGGATATCTTAGTTGCACATATGCTCAGGCAAGTCTCGAGAAGATGCACTCTGCAACATGTATTTTCACAGTCACCTAGGTCAGGACGAGCGGATGTACGCGAATTTGATAGACTGCCGGAGTTACATGCAAATTTTCATCCGGGTCAGATGCATTGAGTCAGGGTTAAACCCTTGCATCATCTACAAACAAGCCATCTAATAGTGGCCGCCCCCCTCCTGCCTCCGTGAATTATATATTGTTGCCTGGTTGCTGTCTTCGCATTCCATATTTGACGATTATCCTGTCTCCAGTCTGCATGAAACATTCTAAATGACTTGCTAAACCCGCTAGTCTCAGTCTTTACGAGTCTGTCCAGATATACATGTAACATCCCGCCCCCTGAGGTGGTCTCCACATCTGCTAAAACTCCTGGCAGGTTCCAATCCCCGAGGATACAATGAGACATGAGGAGCAGTTGTACCCATAGATGTAGAGGCCTTGGAAGTACTCATCTATCGGACGATTTTTGGACACAGAACTCTCCTGTCTGCCGTTGAGGATGTCCCGTGGCCTGAAGGAGTGTTCCTCGACTTGCTGGTTGGAGAGGGAATTTGCCTGCTCGTTTTCCTCGAGGACGACACATCAGGCATACGTGCCCCTTTGGTTTCTTCGACATCCAACGGGGCTGCATCAACAACTTGGAGGCGGCGATCTAGAGTTCGGGCGACGTTGTCGGAGCCGATGTGCGTGAAGCCCTCTCCGGTGGGATCGCGCTTGAGGTCCGCTATGATCTCCCTCGCGTTTCCAGACGTCTAAATAAATCTATATTCATTAGTATCCTTTTCTTTAGAAGAATAAAAACTTGGAAGGAAGGGTGTTATGGGTTACCTTTACAGACAATGTATGGTATGGTGACCGCAGTAGCCGTTAGGGCAAGGGCAATGGGAGAAAATAAGTGCCATCTTATGTGAAATCATGAAATGGACCAGAAAGATACACCCGGTTTGGAGGACCCGGAAGGTACCGAAGAAGTATTAGCAATACTGAAAATGACATATTCCGGAACCTTCATGTAGTTTCCAATCCACCAGAAAAGCTTGAAGACCTCGAGCCTCCTTTATAACGAAACCATCGGTTTGGCTAATCCCTCCCGCATGATATTGGTACTGAACTTCTTCAACGTTACATGGCTATGAGAATCATCTGCATACGTTAGGTATCACCGATGGCATCTAGTATGAATACTGCGCGCCCTTAGAGCCGACGTGACGTCTCAGTCCCATGGCGCCCACTAACAGGTTGCGGGTGGGTGTTTCGGGGGGGGGGGAGGTTGCGCCGATGATGTTGGTCAGCGACAGCACTTCCACCATCTACCCTTGAACACCTCGGGCTCTCCATCGTCCTTTATTGTGCAAAAGCCATCAAGATCATGTGGCTAGTAGTGAATGACTTAGTAAGGACGACCGAGTGTGGAGTTCCTCAATCAGAAAAAAGGTGGATGAGTCGGAGGTTGGCAAGGGGCACCTACGGTTGATGCCTCTTGGGCTGCGTGACATGGATGTAAGCTTCAGGTAAAGGGCAGGTCAATGACGGCAGCCTTACTGGATGTAAGAGGACTGTGCATATCGGCAACACCCCGCCAATCAAGCGAGAATTGAGAATACGGCAAGTTGGAAGGTTTGAAAGATGTGTTTGAGTGAAAGTAAAGTACAGACGTTGCGGGATTGATCCGTGGTCATGTTGCGAGGAATGTAATGTAACGGCTCGGTTCCCTGCGGTTCAACGGCGGAACCAAAACGATGGAAGCGAGTTGTCGGCGCCGTTTAACTCCAAGGTTTCCAGAGCTCTCCCCCCTCTAGGGGCGTAAATGGAACAATGCATGCATGCCGTGTCACTCAGGTTTGTTCTCGTGGAATGAGACTTCCTGGAATCTATGATCGTATCTCCAGATGCAAAATCAAGTGAAGTCAAGTTTAGTCAACGGCTCATTACTTTCTCGTCCGCTCGGCCCCAGTTCTGAGTGGGCCAGCCAGGTCGCATCATTCAATTGATGTGACGGGTGTTATGGGGCAACGTGCCGACGCGGTTGATCCTACTCAAATTCAACGTCGGTTCTACTTTCTCCAGTACCTAGGTAGTTCTTCACAGCAATGCTTACGCCAACCCCTACGGCACGTATGAGATGTGGTGGAGACATCCATGGATCCCACTACATGCAGGTGTGTGTCGAGCCAGGCTTCAAGATAATCGTATATCAGCTCTGACGGTATGACGGCAGGGAAAGTTTAACTGCCATGCTGTTGTGTGCCACACCACTCAGCCGTCCAATGGCCGACAGCGTTTGCCACAGGTAAGATCGGTATGTTAAGTTTCCGCACAGTAAGTCCTGGCATGTCGAAGTTCCAACACTCGCCTCATTCATAATGTCCTTATCCATCCATCTTCCCATACCCACTCTTGTCGATCACCTGTGAACCCTGCTTCTCAAACTCGACATCCTGAGCAGCTCATCTGTCTACGTCGTCACGCCCAAAGCGCGTGCAAATGTCTGCAGTACGAGACATACCAGTCTCGGCAATGGCGCAGCTATTGCGATTTCTGGCTGTCGCCAGCTCTGCAGCTCTGGCCACGACTACCGCTTCAGCCTCCCACTACCCAGATGCCCATGCTGCCCACCAAAATGCCTTTGCCCTCTTCAACTCGATCCATTCCGCCATGCGACAATGGGGCTCCTCGTTAAACCACAACGGGATGTCCTTCTATCTTGCCACAGCGCCTGAAGGCAGCATCTTCTACCACGGCGACTACACCCCAAAACGACCAGAGAGCTTCGAATGGCTCGCCTTCGAAATAGAGCACGCCAGTCAATTCGCCCAGTCATGGGAGCCGCGAAACCCGTATATACCCAACACTCCCGAGAAAAAGGCCTTCGATGGATCTCTCGCCGACGTCTTGCGGTGGCACCAGACATCTCACCACCTGCCCTTATCTGATATGCCCAACGAGCACCGACCTTTCGTCGATATCACACCTCCCCAGCGACCAATTTCGACGTTCAAAACAGATGATCCCAGTAAAGATCCACCCAAGGGTCCGCCAGGCTTCGACAAGCCCATGCGGGGCTACTTTCAAGTTTACCGTACTAACCGACCCCTCAACCTCTTGTACATTGACGGGGAAGCTGCCGCGAAGTGTCCGCTGGGCCCGCTCGACAGCCAGGACCTGATCCTGTTAGACTGGGACGCGCCCAAATATATCTTCGGCGAGTGGCAGCGCGCAACCGACCTTTGTGCTCTAGCAAACGAGTGGGCCTTTCCCTCGGGAGGCAAAATCGACGGTTTCATCCGCATGGAGGCTGGCTTCGAGATTATCCAGTGCGACTTCTCCACCACGGGTGGGCTCGATTTGGTGTCTGTTCAGGCGAGTTCTTTCAGGAACGAGAGCGGAACGGGAGAGGAATACTTATATGACCCTGCTTTCGAGTGGATGCGAGCGGCCTCGGCGAGATATCATGGGCATCCGGCAGGTCGGTTGGAGGTTGACTGGAGCAGCATGGTCTCGGCGTATGCGTACCCTGTAAACCTGTCCAACCCAGATTGGAGCAGACAGGATCTTCCAAGAGTGCTCAACGCCACCAGGGAGGGAAGACGTAACATTCGTGGCAGGCTGAGGCAGGTCATTGCTGAGCGTGGTGGTAAGAACGCCGCCGAGAAAGGAATCGTCAACTGGCAGGCAGTGGCAGACAAAATCGTAACGCGCTTCAGTGAGAGGCTATGGTACCTGGCAAACGGCCAGGTCGACAGCAAGGTCCTACTGTCCAATATTGGTACAGTCATCAACCCATTCATCAGCTACACCGACCACTCGTCCAAGGCCGAACACCTAGCCATTGACCGCTGTACGAAGCACTACCTCGACCCCATAACTCTTAATCGCGAGGCATGGACCCCGGAGGACCACATCATCGCCGCCGCAGTCGAGAGAGTCTCA
This sequence comes from Cytospora schulzeri, assembly GCA_003795315.1. Classification (NCBI taxonomy): domain Eukaryota; kingdom Fungi; phylum Ascomycota; class Sordariomycetes; order Diaporthales; family Cytosporaceae; genus Cytospora; species Cytospora schulzeri. Next base: position 77,541 of record LKEA01000015.1, on the reverse strand, counting down.
TATAGCATCTGCGATGGCCTCTTTTCCGCAAGAAGCGTCCTTCGGGCTAATTCTACAAGCCTGCCTGACATCGGCCAACCCGTGGAGCAAGCGCAAGCGATCGTGCGGCAACTCATCGAGAAGCTGCGGTGGAGTACCTGGAAGCAGTGCGGCAGGTGCCCATCGCCGGATGAAGTATGCCTCATTCCCATGTTTCCCTTTGGTGGCATGGATGATTACGTCCACCCCAGTTGCAAGAATATGACCCGCGTGTTGGAGTCTAATAACTACTGGGGATTGAGGTTGCGATGAGCCATGATCTGGGGTTGCATGCTCAATTCCGGTCTCTGACTAGATCGAATTCAGCAGCTCCAATGCTTGTGAGTCTGATATTGAAGACTTGTTGTAGGGGTGGTGTGTGGACTGACCAGAGGACGAGCCTGACCCCCTTTCAACCTATGAACTTGGTTGGATCCTGAAGCTGTCCGGCGCTGTCATTATCGGTGCCATCACCGAAGAGAACAGAGCCGCTATTGGGCCGGTACATCCATTCCCCAGTTCTTAGTGGAACCACTGCCGTTTCAAAGTTGTCAATCCTACACAGGTCAACGATCCGGGCACCAGAGTTAGCTGAGGCTGTGCCGGACTTTAAGCCCACGCCTTCTAGCCAACTGGCACTACTATGAGTAGGCAAGAGACTGCTTTCCATGGCATGTACTGGTCTCGTAAGCCGTTGAGAATCTACCTTCTTTTGTCGAAATGGGACTTCATTTCAGGCTACCAGAGTTGTCCTTCAATGCTCGAGGCCAAGGCTGGACAGAGGAAGAGTTCGGGCTTCAGGATACCTTGTCAATAATGGCACTGGCGTCTATATATGCCGCTGACAGGCCAAATACTAAGTACAATTGCTTCTATTCTTTTCGCAACGAGGAAAACACTCTTAGTGCACTTCTTGCTTGTCCATCTTCTTGATCACTGTATTTATGTGCGATATCTCCTTCGGCATACTCGCAAGAGCATTACAGCAATCGGCAGTCACTCATATCCCCACGTGCTTTTGCAAATTGGAGGAATATACTGCTGGTGAGGTACGATCCAGCTATAGGGTGTCGAGACCCTCCCAAAACAGCAGGACAGGAATCCATCTTCAATACTGAAACGCAGTACTATCTGAACGAGGCCCCAACTACAATATCCAGGAACTGAAAATGTTTTTGGACTCTGTTTCCAGCACCCGAACGAATAGTCAGATGCTTGAGCGCATTCAACAATTTCCTTCCGGCTTGTGTGTCATATATCAAGACATTCTGGACGAGTACGACAAACGGTTTCAAAAAGTTGACCAAGTCATCAGACGGGAGATATTCATGATTCTGTTTCAATCCAGAGTGCACATGACTGTTCGTCAGATATCTGCCGCCTATGCTCTCAGGTCTACGGAAAGGGGCCTCGACAGCGATGATTTGATCAACGAAGCGGAAACCGCCATACAAGACATATGCTATCCTTTCACCAGTGTCATCGACGGCCGCGTGAGCTTCACACACCTTTCCTTCAAGAATATTTTTGAGAGATAATGTCCGGCTGCACAATATTCAAAAGATGAGCTTGCGCTTGTCTGAGAAAGAGTGCGACGAACATTTGACCAGAAAATCTCTCGCTGTTCTATTGCTGGATCGGCACAGCTCGCCAAGAAAAATAGGCATGCTTTTGCACCGCGACCTGCTGAGAACCTTGTCGCACACCCCTCAACAGGAGACGTTCGAAGACACAGATGAGGCTTGTGAACATGCGGTGAGGAATTGGGTCTACCACTTGACATCCATAGAGGTTCCTGAAGACGACATCCTGGAACTTTTGAATGAGTTTATCAGCTCATTATCCTTTGTTCATTGGGCTGAGTTCGTCGTAGGTGACAGCGACGACTTTGCTGTACCATTTCTTACAAGGAACAAGTTAAGCCGATGGCTCTCCACATTACCAGGCAGCTCGAAGATCTTGGTCGACATCTCCAGGTATTTCGAAAAGCCATGCACGACCCTCAGCAAACACTACAATGCAGAGGGAAGAGATATGGAACTCCAATGGCTTTGCCTCTACCGACTGGCGAAGTATTTCATCCTGGGTGATTATAGAAGAGCTCATCCCGTTCTGCAGCAAATAGTAGAGGGCCTAGCAGGTTTACTTGGACCAGAAAATTCATTGACACTCCGGGTAAAAACCGACTATGCTACACTGCTATTTTCCGAGCGGAAGATGAAAGAAGCTCAAGACATCTTCGTCGAGATATGGGACATACAAAGGGAGGCCTCACCAGAAAGTACCGCTCCGTACAATACCCTAGCGTATGCCGGCCGCTCGTCGTACTACATGACAGATTTCGAGCTATCAAAACAGCAACAGCAACAGGCTTATGGACTTGTGAAAAGAGCCGGAGTCAATAGTTACGACACACTCTCTTCAAGACTGTAGTCTGCGTATGCCAAGGCTGGCTCGGGAAATGAAGATCTCGCACTTGGCGAGTTTGCTGAGATCCACAAAGCTCGGCTCAAGGGTTCACGGACGCGATGATGGCCTTTGCCCCATGTCGCTTACTGCGCGAGGCCAGAGCGAGAGGATGCTGGGCGATCTGAAGTCAGCTCGCGAGACTCTTCAGCAGGCCTGGGAAAGCCGTCTCCGACTATGGGACCTCAGCCGCCCGAATGTGATCGACATAGCCATCCACCTTCTGATAGCTTATCGGGAATCGGGGTTGCTGGATGAAGCACAAGCCATTATATCGAAGCTGGATATCACGAAAATCCGGAAGGAACAGTACTTGAGGCACGGCCAGCTCACACATATTCGGCGTCTGCTCTTGTATGACGATAGAGATGGCGAGTTGGCAATAGCTCTGCTGCAACAACTACTTAATGACAACAAGGAAGGGAAAGAGGGGAATAATCGATGGCTCATGTGGGTGAGACTGTCCCTTGCCAAGATCATGACGGAGCATGACCAAGCGAATGAAGCCCTTGGTCTCCTCGAGAACATCATAAGGAAAGAGGCGTCATACACGGGTGATCTTGCAGAGAGTGAAGACTCCCCAAACCTGCTAAAATTTGGCAAAGGACGTGCTCAACGTCGTCCGCAATCGCATGTATAGTGAGGCTGAGACACTGCTGAGGGAAGAGAATCGCGAATGGGTTCACGAAAGCGATCTTCTTTGGATTCCAGCAGGCGGGCCTGCGGCGGAAACTGGGCTGATGAAAGGACCATGGATAGACTGATGAGTAATTTGGGATGACAGGCATGTGTGACCCCGTTGATTGCTCCCCGGCAACAGTTCCCAATTACGTTGTTTCTGATGCGAAAAGTACAGGTTGCAGGAAGACAGATTCAGGGGGAAGGGGGTCAGAAACAGAGGTTGGAGGAGTTATCCGAACAGCAGGGGAGATATATACATGAACACTGGGACTTATTAACGAATTTCGCAGGTTGGGAATATGTTCTGTTCGTAGTATTAGCACGAGTAAGGCAGTATATCTGGCACGAGGCAACGCATCCATTCCAACTAACATGCAAGATAAGGGATGCCGTAGCCTCCGACCGGCACAATGATGTGATCGAGATCAGGGATACCCAGGTAGCATTTTCCTGGCTCCTAACCTCCTTGAATAGACCTATCTGGCCGCACCACTGCCCAGGTGGTTACTACAAGAACATGAGCAACAAATACTTGGGACAAGGGCCGGGGGACTTCGAGTGTCATGCTGTATTAATACTACTTGATCTCGATTGCAGTCTCCCTGTCATCATTGTAATCGCTCCTAAATCCATTAAAACCATCCATCACCACTCAACAACCAATTCAAGCTTGGCTGAATCGCTTCGCAACGTTCTTCCAGTTGATAACATTCCAGATCGCACTGAAGTACTCGGCCTTTCGGTTCTGGTACTGCAGGTAGTAAGCATGCTCCCAGGCGTCGATACCCATCAATGGGATGAGGTTTCCGGTGACGGGGTCCTGGTTCATACGGGTGACCAGGCCCAAGGTGCCGCTCTCCTTGTCCTTGACCAGCCAGGCCCAGCCGCTGCCCTGAACACCAGCGAGGGCGGCATTTGTCTGCTTCTGGAGGGTTGAGAAAGAGCCGAAGTCGCGGTCGATAGCTTTCTGCATACACAATACTGGTTAGTCTCGTTGCTCCTACGACGGTCCGATGGGCTTCCAGGGCTGTCCAGAAGCTAGACTGAACATGGATCGACAAGTACGCACCTTAAGATCTCCCTCGGGCTCGCCACCACCGTCCTTGTTAGATGGTGCCAGGTTCTCCCAGAAAAGACTGTGGTTCAGATGGCCACCTCCGTGGAAGTTCAGGAGGGGTGCAAGGCTGGCGGCCTTGGCCACATCGCCCTTGGCCTCGGCGTCCCCGATGCTCTCGAGAGCGCTGTTAAGACCGTTGACGTAGGTCTGGTGGTGCTTGGAGTGGTGGAGCTCCATGATCTGGCCGGAGATGTGAGGCTCGAGTGCGCCATAGTCGTCTGGGTGTGGGAGAGCACCAGGTCAGCCCAATTCGTTCGTCGGTCGAAGCTTGGTTCGAGATAATATGTTGTCCATGGCTACTTACAGGAAAGGTCGGGCAGGGTGGCCTTGCCTCGCACGAACTGTGTGCTGGCCATGCCCATGGCAGATTTCGCGGATCCAGCTCGGAGAGCTCCCCGCAGGGCAGCAGTTGATCGCATCAGGGTGGTCGACATTGTGAACGGGAATTCTGGGGAGTTCTAAGGGTGGTAAGGTCAATCAATAATATTGAAGCTGAAGAGGGTATGGATTGTTCAGGTAGAGCGTATACGAACCTGGTATAGAAGAAAAAGAGGTCAAGGCCGAGCGGAGGAAGAGAGTTTATTAGCAGTTTAGTAATAATATCAATGTGATGTCAATCCGGCTGTCCGAACGGCTCGGCCCCACAGTTTACTTTGGAGAGCTTCGGAAGCGCTGGGAGCTCTCTCCAGCGGGTCAACAGCTCTGGAAGCTTCAGCAGCAACGGCAGCTAACGTCATAGCGACAGAAGCGACCGCTTGGAAGTGCAGTGTGGCTTGAGGCTGCAAGCCACAACCGACAGCCACAGTCGCGTCTTCCTCTCATCATTCTCGACCGCGTTCACATGTCGACAAACCCAACACCAGTCGTTCGCCATCACAATCCACCGGTTTGCTCAGTCCAAAATCCCGAGCCAAGCAGGACGGTACGGTCAGCAGTTGTATTAGTTTGTTCATTTGTCCCTAACAAAACGCTGGCCACAATGTCGTACTACGACATCGACGCGATCCTCACGGATGCTGAGGTAGGATAACAAGAATCACACTATGTATTATCATACCTGCGATATCACGACATAACATACTAACTGCAAGCTCCTCCTCCAGAAAATACCCTGCGAATTCAACTTCGAGATCCCCGACCTAGGCCATCTCGACAACAACCCCGCCCACCCCCTCAAAGCCGGCACCAAGCTCGCCCTGCCCCTCTGGCTCGCCGAGATGCTCGCACTCGCAAACACCTCCGGTCCCGGCACCGCAGAGGAGGACGCCAAGTCTTTCGTCAATCTGTCACTGCCTCCCGCGCTGTCCAATGAAGTTAGCCAAGCTCTAAAAGCCGACCCACGCGCGGTGCCGCTACGCAACCAGAGCCCTCACTTCTACGGTCTGGCGACCCGTCTTATGGATCTCTTTGAAGAGAGGGAACTCGATAGCGTATTAAGGAGAACCTTTGTTACGCGTGCTGCCGATATTGCGCTGCATGCGAGGAAGGGGACCGGTGGTGCTGGTGCGGGCAAAGAAGATGCGAGCAATCTCGGTATGAGTGATGGTGGGGAGTTCCTCAAAGGACTCGATGAATGGGAGAGAAAGCTGTTCAGAAAGGCACATGATGGAACAAAAGCTGGCAAGGCGTGGATGGAAAACGTCAAAAAGCACTGAAGACCTGACCGCGGTGGGATTCTTAAACGATTCCTGCATCGGTTTTTTTGACCGGTGCCTTGCCGCATCGCGCCGCTGAGCTACCTTGCGTCTCTTGCTGCTTGGAGCCTGCAAACGGAGTCCAATACTGTGTGGCCACGAGCGGCCTAATTTGGGTTGAAGAATCGGCAGTTCGATTGCCTTCAGGAGCCATCGTCGGAGAGCTGCGGGATTGCAGTTCAATTTGAAGGTGAGCTTAGCTCCATTCTACTATGAACTTCGTCCAAGCACAACTCTGACCGTCTAAAAGGGCACCACTCTTGGTCGGACACATCGCCTGGGTATCCATCTCCCAAAAGGTCAACCAGGCCTATACTTGGGCGTGGGCGCCCGCGCCCAAGCGACAGCAGTATCGTTGTCTCCATCTACTTCATTGCTACGGCTTATTCCGAAGTTGCATCTGGAGGCATGCCTTTACGATGGCCCCTTGTCGTTCTAGCTGCTGTCTCTGATTATACCCTGCTCATCCATTCGTCAACGCAGGTCGCATGTGCCTCGAGCTTCTGGGCATTCGAGTTGCACTTCAGCGACGTGACCGACGTATTGCAATGCAAGCTAACCGAAATCGAGACCTATGTCGGCGACACCATGGATAGAACAATGGTAGGGGGAACTACGCGGACTATTGAAGCCACACGGCCAATGATTCACGGTCAGCTCTCCAGAAAAGTTGTGGCAGCATGCCTCTGGGTCGCATCAAGGGGGGATTTTTCGCCAGGCCTTACCAGATCGGTCCTCACGACAGGACCATGAATTGAAGATCACCCTTATATCTGGCTAATTAACAATGTCGAGGTTATCATCGGTATCGAAGTGTATTTACTATGCAGACGGACCCGCATGTGGGAAATAGGGTATGGCAGACCAAAACAAGGAACAGTCTACTTGGCCCTGATCAAGAAAGTATGTACGAATGATCCCTTCCGTGTTGGGAATCATCGGGCTGGTACGGTGTTTCATTTCTAGCATAGCCGGTGTTCTCGGCTTTTTGGAACATTCCTCGCCTCCCTTCGTTGCCCAGTCTTTATCCTCTACTTTTCCGGTCTCTTGGCCTAGAAATATTAAAACCATCGATCCGGAGTCTTCTAGCATGAGACTAGCACATATGTCATTGCCCGCCATATTAAAATATCGGTCACTGTACAGCTTGGATCCCTGCGGGCGGAAATATGTCTTTATGGTCATCCAGCCACCATGGCCACATGAGAAGGGCCATTGCTTTGATATTTATCTGGGCTTGGGTGGTACTGCTTTTCACACAACTTGACTTCCATCGGTCTAGACACGAAATATGGGCTTCAGAATGGACTCGACCAGCATCTGTGGAGCCTGATCAGGCTGCAGACATCTTCGCCATCCCTCCCCTGAAGAGTAAAGCCATCAAGGAGGTCTGTCGCCTGACGACCTGGAACGAGAACTTGGTCTTCACTTGCAACGAGTCGTACGGGGGCATCGGAAACATCCGCAATTCGGTACTGCACTGTATTCGCTATGCCATTCAGGCTGGAGCCAGTCTTGTCCTGCCCCGGATCGTCTTGCGATCTGTATATGCCATTCAGGACATTGAGACAGAACAGACCGCCGACTTTTCTTACATGTTCGACACACAGCATTTTTTGAAGTCCATCCGGCTATCCTGTCCCCAAATGAAAATACACACAAGCTTTGACGGCATTTTAAACACAACAAATACCGGGGACAGCGGCGGAATTGTTCTCAGTCTAAAACCAGAGTCTCTTGTTGAAGGTGGTGTCCCCAGGACTGGTCTTCCGGAACCAGAGGTGTGGCGTGAACAATTTTACCTCTGGTTGCAAGGTCAAGTCGACGTGACCGAATCCAGGCCTTCTACTCACACCATCATCAACCTTCAGCGTTCGTACATGACTTATCCTGTATACTCGGACGGCGAAGAATTTGCCCTCTCATTCGCATCGATACTCCAGTTCCGCAACGACACCCGAGTCTTAGCGACTAAGGTCCTCAAGGCTCTAATGAAACAGTTCTCGCTGCATGTCGATCTGGACCGGGATGTCTTCCCAAACGCCTTCTTTGGAGCACACCTCCGCACTGAAGCAGACTCGAAATTCGCCTGGGAGAGCGCCGGTGATTACTGGTTCTACTCGCATTACCAGAACCAGGTAGAGGTGTTTCTAAAACAGGCACCACGTTCAAACCCAACTGTTATCTACGTTGCCTCGGGCGATCTTGCCGAGGCGGCTCGATTCGCGAATGATGCGGCAAAACTGCCGGCTCCGAACAACTACACTGTGGTTACCAAGTCGAACCTCCTCAATGGGGCGAGTCTCCAGGCGCTGGAGGCGTTGACGTTCGATCAGCAGGCCCTCGTCGACTACCTGGTTCTGCTCGAGGCGTCCGATTTCGCGGGAGTGGCGCACTCGAGCTTTGCGTGGTGTGTTGCGCTGAAGAGACATCAACATGCGAGGAGGAAGAGAGACTATCTGGATGCGCCCGAGATGCTGGATGATGACTTGAGCAAGATCTATGGCACTGTCAAGGATTTTGGGGATTATCCAAGTGTGTTATGGCCTTGAATCCTGTTACTTGTAATTTGCAGGAGACAGAAATTCCTGTACCCTAGGGTATCGACCTAGGTACCTGTCTGGGTACATAGATTAGTACCTACTTAATAGGTAATGAAATGCCGAATCTACCTAGGTACCTAGATAGTAACAGCTGGACCTTCCATCCGTGAAACTTCATTTCACAATGAAGCCATTCAGTCTAATGTGAAACAATCTCTTTCGAAACTCAAGTTCCCAGTCTACCTATGTTGTTTTCCGCAACTTTGAATCTACCCCTACCTTTGCGCTTTCTCATATACCAGTGCTTGGTAGGTAACTAGGTATTTAAGGTAGGTATGTACTGAAGCAGGTAGGTGGGTATAATAGGTGATCAGTTATGAGACGATCCGGGAACTGACTTCACATTGAGTGCTTCCATCTCTCTCGATGTAATTTTTGGGGGAAATACCTCGTGACAAGGTTTCTGCCTTTATTATTTTGACTGTTGCTACCCATATAACTGCCTTGAGGTCCCTACCTACATGTATTCACAGTTACCCACTTAGCAGATACCTAGGTACATGCTTGAGAGGCTCTCTGGAAATGTGGTCTGCCAACTGTGAAAGGAGGGTTAGGAGTATCTAGATAATGCCACTACCCTAGGATACTGCAACTGACCTTGCAATTTTAACCTCTGGTTATACGCCCAACCTATTGGACCGGAGCAGTCCAGGTTTTCAGTGACTGTGATTTCTTGTTCGAGAGTCCACTGAATATGCTTACTTGCAGTCCGGGGGCGGAGACAGCCCTTGAGACCCACCGACATCACCTGCCCAATGGAGACGTCTGGAGAGGGGGGGCCGCCTGGAATGTGGACACCTGGAGGTGGGGATCCCCGGAAAATCGACTTTGACATGCGGCTCCACCAAGCCACTCGGTTCAATGTTAACATCAACGTCACCTCATTGCATCCATCTTCTGGACTACATACCTGGTAGGAGTCTGGGGAAACTTGGAAGATCTGTCGACCAGCTGCATCCATCACCTGTTAGACTACGCCTGGCTTGGGACAGATCTGAGGTGGTCTGATGTCGCGATTACGAGCACACAGTTTGATTGCTTGCACTCTCCAGTTGCCCCCTCGCCCTTCATTTTCTGCGCTCGAGTTCTCGCCCAACCCAACCTAACCATTGATATGCCTACATGCCGAGGTACCTACCAAACTACCTAATAGTAGTGAGTACTTGAGTTATGTAGGCATCTGGGCATGCATCAATGGGATGTCCTGGTGGGCTGATAGGGCCCTCGCTTCCGAGTGTCCGGGCCAGGCCAGCAGCCAAATGGCCACAAAATCAGGTCGGCCAAGGTCTCACATTCCCACAGATGCTTCTCCTCGGGGCCTTGCATATAGACATTGGATACCATACCAGTTGACATCACCTGGGCAATTGAAACCCCACACTGTGGTACACCGCCCATGCACAACGCCATTGAGAATGACAACACAATGCAAAGCCGTGTCTGCAGTGCCATCTGAGGCAACTCGTCGCCGAGTATCACAACATACTGAGTAACGATCTCACACGCACCCCTTAATCAATATCGGAATTTCGCTCCTTGCCGTTGGCCATGTTCTAATTGGCGTTTCTTCTTTCTGTGCTGGTCATGCAAGCAGCCGGATTTGTAGGTAATATGTATCACGTTCGACCTGATATCCGCACTACGAAAAGAATCTGGAATGCATACACAGCACACGTTTAATAGTAGAGTGAGCGAGTTCTTACTCTGATGGTATTCTCAACATCATCGTAGTGGCGGTTTACAATGGTATGGCCTGGTAGGGCTGTGATGGGGTGGTGGCAACGTGGAATGAAACAAAGGGAGGAGGGGAGACGTCAAACAAGAACGGTCACATCACGGGATGCGACAAGGACGCCCGTTTTTCCCGATATCTGACATACCTCCCTAGGTAGGTAATCACCCCACGTTTTGGATTCGCACTTTCCCTGGTCACACTATACTCGGAAAGAAGCATCCGACAACGCCATGGCGTCAAAGAACCACGGGCTGCAAGTGCAAGCGGGTGACGGAGTGCCTGCATGTACCAAGTGTGTATGTGTGTGAGTGTTCCTACCTGGGTAGGTATGGGTGTGCGCTCCCGGCTACCAACATCCCCAAGGTTCCTGCAGCAGCAGCTTGGAGCTACCTAGGTATAGCTTGGAGCTCCCCACCTTGAGATACAAAACCGCTGCCTTCCTAAACTCTGACAGCTTCTTTGCCTCTCAGACCTTTTCCAATTTCACCCAGGCCAAGCCAGTGCTTCGTTACACTATCGAGTGTGGAAGGTGTTGCTCTTAAGTTCCAACGCCAACCATTTCCATCTGTCTTTTCCTCACCTGACCACCCTTTGGAGGACCCATACACCTCCAACCATCACCAAAGACTCTCAACATTGCGTCCAACTCTCATCTAGACTTCCTGCCAGTCTCGCGGTACCATGGCTCCAGCAGCAGAGGAACCTGTCCGCAAGTTCTCGACGGGCGCTTCGGCGCACCGTCAGAGAAAGATGAGCACCATCATTGACACAGAGGGACATTTCAAGGCCAATCTCAACACACTTTACATCGGCATTGCTGCTGTCTTCGCCGATGACCACACTGCCGCCGTCGCCCTGGCAATTCATGACACTGTCTATCTCTTGGACTTTTCCGTCAAGTATATCACACTCGACGATGCAATGAAGATGGGCCACGATCTCATTGCCGACTATGTAATTGCTGAGCTTTCCAGATATGAGCACGAGAATTTCGCAAAGTTCATCGGTGCTGGGCTCCCTACCACGCTCAAGTACATGAGTCCGACCCTCTGCTCTCGCCTCTGGCTGGATCTCGATATCGTTGCCATCGTGATAAGACCAGATGACGAGCACAAGGAAAAGAGTTTTTGGGATGCCAAACGTGTTGATGAACAAGCCGACAGTATGGCCCGCAAATGCATCATGTCAGTCCCCCCAACCTTATCACCCCCGGGCGCAGCTGTACACTGCGTGTTGGCACTACAATCACTCTCTCATGTTCGACCGCTATTGATAATTCCATAATTTGTATGAACTTGTTGTGCTGACTCCTATCAGGCATTTCGGTCCGTCACTGGTTCCCCTCCTCCAGGTCGGTTTCCGTGGAGTCGTCCAGACTGATGCTGGATTTCGTGCCCACCTCACCACGGTCCAGAATCACAAGGACACATGCGGTCCCGATACTTGGGCGACCACACTCCAGTACGCTGAGAAGCTCCGGAACAACAACATCAAGATTGCCTTCTTCAGTAGCACACCCCAGGGTGGAGGTGTGGCGCTCATGCGTCATGCGCTCGTGCGGTTTTCACGGCTCGTGGGTGTCGACCTGACTTGGTACGTTCCCAAGCCGAGACCTGGTGTTTTCCGAATCACCAAGAACGTCCACAACATTCTCCAGGGAGTCAGTCATGCCGATCAACGCATCTCCGACGAAGAGAAAGCTTCCATCATTGACTGGATTGCGGACAATGCGCAACGATATTGGTTCTCTGAGGGCGGCCCTCTGCGTGCACCGGAGGATGGCGGGGCTGATGTTGTCATCATTGATGATCCTCAAATGCCAGGCTTGATCCCGTTGATCAAGAAACGAACCCCGAACCGGCCTGTCCTGTACAGATCACACATCCAGATCCGCGCAGATCTCGTCGCCAAGGAGGGAACCCCACAAGCCGAAATCTGGGACTTTTTGTGGTCGAACATAAAGTATGCGGATATGTTCATCAGCCACCCAATCCCATCTTTTGTTCCCCATAACGTTCCGAGGGAGAAGGTCACGTACCTCCCGGCCACGACAGACTGGCTCGACGGTCTCAACAAGCACCTCAATAAATGGGACTCGGGATATTATGGTCACATCTACAACAACGCCTGTCATGCGCAGCGAATGACAGAACTCCACTACCCGACTCGCAAGTATATTGCACAAGTGGCTAGGTTCGATCCTGCCAAGGGCATCCCAACCGTCATCGACTCATATGCCGAATTTCGTCGACTGTGTGAGGAACAAGGAGTTACTGAAGTACCCCAGCTGGTTGTCTGCGGCAATGGCTCAGTCGACGACCCGGATGGCAGCCTGATATACGACCAGACAATGGCACAGATCGAGCGAACATATCCTCACCTAGTCGGCGACATTAGTGTTATGCGCCTCGACCCCAATGACCAACTCCTGAACACCATCATTGCCAACGCTCACGTCATCCTCCAACTCTCCACCCGCGAAGGCTTCGAGGTCAAGGTTTCAGAAGCCCTCCACGCCGGACGGCCTGTGATCGTTACCAACACAGGAGGCATACCCCTACAAGTTAAGCCCAACGTGAACGGGTTCTTGGTCGAGCCTGGCGACTGGAAGACCGTCGCGAAGCATCTGATGGCGCTGTTCACGGATGACGAGCTGCACAAGAAGATGAGTTACGAGGCGCGGACCGGCGTGTCAGACGAGGTGGGCACGGTTGGGAACGCTCTAGGCTGGTACTATCTTGCAGCGAAGTGGGCAGAGGTGGGTGTCAAGAAGGGTAGCGAGGGAGGACTGGATGGGGATGAGAAGTGGGTCAACGATATGGCCAGGGAGGAGGCGGGCTACCCATACAAGCCGGGAGAGAATCGCTTGCCGCGAGAGTACACAAAGAAGAAGGAGTAGGATACTTCCGAGAACACGAACAGGCGAAGATTTCCCATGCGAAAGAACACTCTACTCCCTTCATTCTGATAGATAGGCATCTATATGGTCTGGGGCTCGGTTTCTAGATCGTGTGTTGGCATCTCTTCATTCACTTAGTTACGTCTTCATTTTTGGTATTGGCAATATATCATCAGCATACGTGGTCTATACAAGTACAATTTCAGCTTAGGCTGCATGTGCGCCTTGGTAATTTGTCTGTCTTAGTGTCAAGACAGCACTTACTATATTTTCTCTACTGAGGAAGTGGCTCGAGATGTGAGGTATCGTAAAGTCTTAGACTGCTTCGTTCCACGGGAAAACTTCAAAGAGACGACATTTCATAGAACTTTTGTCGCGATTGGAATTCTGCTCCCCACCACAACAACAGGTCAATGGAAGGTGCTGCTGATCTGCGGCTGACTCTCGCCCCAAGTGTCATCTTGTAAGCTTATGGTGGGAGTATCGACTTACACAAGCCGCTAGGTGCCAGATGGAAGTATTGTAGTAGGAGATTTAGTGAATTGCGGTATAGTTTCACCCAAAGCCAGAGGATACTTGCTGACTGTCCAGGTGCATCTTGAATTGGCAGAGCATACCCCCCCTCTTCTCATTCCCGACCTGTCCAACATTTGTGCTTGCTGCTTGCTGCTTGATTGCTGCCTAAAGACATCGATATGTCATATATTGATCTGTCCGATATTGGGAAGGGATTGGTTGGGTACCTGGGCTGTATAGAGCCTGGGGCCACGAAATCTGAACTTGAGTCCGAAGGGAAGCCCATGAAATATCGACATAGGTACTGGATCTCCACCCATATTTCTCCCATACTGGTCGACTGATCGCCATTGCCTCATATCACTTCAGGATAAATGCCTTTCCACGTAGGGTCCCTATTACCCTATAATCCTAGGTAGATTGGTCGATATGTGAGTGCCCAGGTGATGAGAACGGGGATATGTAGGGGCAGGGGGACCTTGTCCGTTTACTAGTTTGATATTATTTCCCGTCCTCATGATCAGCTGATTGACAGCAGTTCCCTTGATTCCATCCGGATATTCTCTTTCCCATAGCTATGAGGAGGTCTTCAATCCGGTGGGCTGCCGACCTGCCAGCCGCGGACGCTTCCAGAACATTGAAGTCATGCTGTCTCCCATGCACCCCGGGCCTCTGGGATAGTCTTGATTGTATTGCCTTCCATCGACCAGACTCAAACAAAGATTCTTTAAATCAGACTCCTTTACCTCTTCAACCTCAGCATCAAGACCTTGCCCGTTCGAAATTCCTACGTCAACTGGTACATGTAGCGACAACATGTGGGACCCAACCCCGCATTACTCCACGCTTGTTTCCGTGCATGGCCACCACCAACCTTATTCATCGGAAATATTAGCGCTGTTGATCGCGACATCTCTTCTACTTTTTAAACCTGACTCGTACAAGTACCCTAATGACCTGAGATCTTCACCGCCGAAAGTACTGTCAAAGTCGTGAGGTTCCGAGACTCGATCATTGTAACTGGATCAGGTTGATTGACTGCGAATATGTGGACTCGCACAGTTGACGTGGAGAACTTTTGTATGGTATCATTGGCTCGGACACATGCTTAAGTAATTAATGTCTCCATTTGGATCGGGGCTAACATATTCGGTCCATACAACACGCATGGATGAGAAAGGTTATTTGCTAACGGCGGGAAACGGTTGGCTGGCCAAGTAGATCCGTCTTTACCACCAAAATATGTATGGGAAGAACCTTGCCGTCGGACCCAGAACGGTGGCGAGACTGACGTTTCTACCTCCGGTTTTCAAGTCGATCGGTAGCCTTCTCCCCAATTGCTACGAAAAAGTTACCTTGCCCCTAAAACGGAATGATCCCGTATGAAATAACCTTTTTATCCCTGTACGGTTGAAGAGATGGGGAAGTTTTGGTGGGGATCTGCGCCCGCTTTCTGCGGAGAAGGTTTACAAGTAGCTAATAAGTATGGATACACTGCGAATGCGTGTCTTGTGACGTCGAGTTATAAATCTGAGAGTCGTTGGTGAGGGGGACAGGCATCCGAAAACGGCTTTCCCTCGACCTCGGGAGCCTTATATAAGAAAGCTAGTATGAGCCCCGGATGATGAGTACCAGGCTTCAATAATTCCCCGTCTGCTTCAAGAATTGTTGAATATCAGAAACTTGAGTCGCTTCACTTTATACCCGCTAGAAGGAAGAACATATACACCATGGCAAACCAGAAGCCTACATCGTGGTTGGAGAAGCTGGAAGAGCAGCGTGAGTAGATGAAGCACAGTGAAATCAAGAAGGACCTTTTGGCTAATTTGTCTCACTACCTGATGAAGTCAACATCGACGTGGACTGGATGGACCCGGACTACATCAAGAGCATGCCCTTGGTCCCGCACGACCAGACCAGTAACCAGATTCTGCTTGACATCGCACTCAGCAGTCCTTCAAATGCGGAGCTCCTGAAGCAGACAGCTCAAGAACTGAAAGGGCAAGGCTGGCTGCATATCTACACACGGATGGTGCGTGAAACTCAGTCCAGTCTGTGCTCAAGTGGACCCCAGCTCACCTTTCCTGTCTGAACTAGGCCGTTCTCCTGGCCAGCAAGAACATCGACAACATCAGTGGCCGAGTTCTTCTACAGACCATTCCGTCCAAAGCATATGATGAACAGGCGACGGTTGACCACGCCAGACTTTACGACCAAGAATTCAAGCGAGTTGGCATCTCTCGCAAGAGATACTGCATCAAGATCCCCGCCACTGGCCCAGCACTCAACGCAGCAAAGATCCTCTCGCAGGATAAAGATGCCGACGGGCTTGCAATTCCAACACTTGGCACAGCGATCTTCGGTCTGTCGCAGGCTATCGCGTGTAGCCAGGCTGACATGATGTACATCAGCCCCTATTTCAATGGTGAGTCTCCCGGCATCGCGCCTCCATCCTGTTCCTGGCACATGTCGCAACTCCAGTCTCTAACCAGCAAAATCAATGCAGAGATCCTTGCACACAACGACCTCAGCCTCTGGCCAGACGTCGAAGATCCCGCAACACAGCACCCCATGTCAGCTCGTGTGATCCAGATGCTCGACACGTACAGGCGCCTGTACAAGGAGACCGGAAAGTCACAGCCAAAGATGAAGCTCGCCAGCTTCCTCTCGGCGAAGGAAGCCATCGCGGCTGCCGAGTTCGGTTGCCACTCGGCGACGCTGCCGCCCAAGGTCATCGACCACCTGGCGCAGCTCGAGTATGACGGCTCCAAGCAGCCAAGCGAGGGTGTGCCCAAGCCGCAGCCGGAGTACGAGTTCTATCAGTCCGGCTTCACCACCCCGGCTCGTTTGCAGAAGCTCGCGACCGTTGACCCGCTGGCGGCGAAGGACTGGGATGGCAAGCTGGCCAGTACCGATATCGACTATCTCGCAAATGGAGGTGCTGAGCTGGAGAGGACTATCAGGGAGGATCCCATCACGGAGAGTCGTCTGAGAGAAGGACTCGAGGTTTTTACGGCGGCGGAGAACAAGGGTAAAGCGTTGATCGAGTCCGTGTTGGCGTCGCTGTAATGCACAACAGTGTGCAGTTTGAAGGCACCGAGGCTTGATTACGAGTGCCCATACGCCGCTGTGGGATATAGAGATGCATGGTCAGCATGAAACCTAAATTAATACGTTACTACAGCAAATGCCTGCGGGCAGAATATGTGTCGCCAAGTGGAAATCGCACGTCCCAGCGTCCTCCTGCGATTTACGTACGAGGGTTAGGGGTATGAAAGAGAGATGACATTGAACAAGCTGACTAAACAGCTCCTTGAGCCGCCCGCGGAGAAGCTCAACCGCGAGAACGGTCCGGATCCGAGGTGGCAACGGATTCCAGGTTTTTGTCTATACTTAGGTCTAGAGGGCTAACATCATACGGGTGTGGCCCTTGCAACTACCCAATGACGACTAGTCTATTACTGCTTTGGTATGTATGCCGCAGTCAGCTTCGGTCTTCGGGTTTTCGATCCTCTTACCAAGCAACACTTCAGAAGTGCTGAGTTTTGATGAGTGGCATGATATTCGACCATGTCCTTAACCGTCGGATCCCGGCGACGTGGATATACGGTCCCACTTGGGTTTTTTCATCGTGAAGAGATGTATCTCCGCGGCCGTGAGAATGTCCGTTGATAATTTAAGATGATGGCCTTGCACGGTCCCGGGGGCCTCACTTGGGTGTCTCCAGAGAGGTTCCTCATATCACGACGGATCACTGAAGCCTGAAGCTGCCCTTACTAGACTTTCACAGCAGACCTTCCCTGACTATTTCGTTGGATTGTACCAATTATCAGTCGGCAATCAAAATGACAGTGAACTCAACAGTCACTCCCAGCACGACAGCAGGGCCTAAGCCCGGGGTTGCGACAGAGGGCGAGGCCATCCCGCCTTCATCACCCTTGACACCCTCTCAGATGGCCATCATCAAGGCTACTGTCCCCGTCTTGCAAGCTCATGGCGAGACGATCACGCAGCTCATGTACAACAACATGATTGAGGCTCACCCAGAGCTGCACAACGTTTTCAGCACGACCTCTCAGACCACAGGACGGCAACCACGGGCACTTGCCCGCGCTGTGCTTGCGTACGCCATGTACATCGACGACCTTCCCAAGCTGGCACATGCTGTCGAGCGTATAGCACAGAAGCATGCCAGTTTATTCATCCAGCCAGAGCAGTACGACATCGTGGCGACGTACCTTATGAGCGCCATCGGGCAAGTGCTCGGTGACGCGGCCACGCCCGAGATCGTGGACGCCTGGACAGCTGCGTACGGTGTGCTGGCCAAGGTCTTCATCGATCGTGAGAAGGAGCTGTACAGAGCCGACGAAAACTGGACCGGCTGGCGCAAATTCCGCATCGCGAGGAAGCAGGAGGAGGCCGAGGGGATTGTAAGCTTCTACCTTGAGCCGGTGGACGGCGTGGTCCCTCTGCCGAAGTTCCTCCCGGGACAGTACGTCAGTCTGCAGGTCTTTGTGCCGCAGTTGAAGTACAACCAGAGCCGGCAGTACAGTCTGAGTCAGGCACCCACGGAGGATGGGAGGTTCTACAAGGTCAGCGTCAAGCGCGATCGCGATGACGAGGCCAGCGTGGACGGCTTGATCTCGAACATGCTGCACGACAGGTACGACGAGGGCGATACGGTGGAGCTGTCGCACCCGCATGGCGAGTTCTTCCTGGACCCATCCGATGTCTCAAAGGAAGGCGCACCGGTGGTTCTCATCTCTGCGGGCGTGGGCGCCACGCCACTCGTGTCGATGCTGCAGGCGTTGTCGCAGCCCTCGGCAGTCAAAAGGCCGATCTCGTGGATCCACACTTCTCGATCGAAGGCTACACAACCGTTCGCGGATGAGGTAGTGTCAATCGTGGATTCGGGGCTCAAGGATAAGGTGTCGACGCATGTTCATCTGAGACAGGGTGTCGACGGGGAGGGAAAGCCTCGGTTGGACCTCCTGGCACTGGACCGGAAGGGCGAGCTCTTTGTGCACGATCCAAGGGGGGAGTACTACATCTGCGGTCCCGAAACTTTCATGTTACAACTAAGGAGGACGCTGATGGACTTGGGAGTCGATAAAGATAGGGTGTACCTAGAGTTGTTTGCGACCGGTGATGTCGAGGGTGCTTAGACAACGCTGATATCTAGAGGATATGTAAGACAATTTCGCAACAGTAGCACGTGTAGGCAAGTAGGATAACGTGTCAGTTGGGCTTCGTGTTTTGTATTTTTCCTTTATTGACCTTTGCGTCATTTTTCAGGACTGGAGACAGGGGAATTCAAGGATTGCAAGGTGGAGGCTACAGCCGACATTACATCTCAACGTAGCTTATACTGGCATGAACAACGATACCCTCGGGTATCACAGAGACGTCTTCATCCGGAATCTGTGTGATATTTAGTATCAAACTTCCAACCCAAAATATCCAACGTGTCCGAGGGCAGCACTGAGTAAATATAAGATCGCCATTAAGAATTGGGTAGATCAAGTGATAAGAAGAGGCTTGCATCTGACAGCCGCCATGTCCCAGAGGTTTCCAGGAATGGTCCACGATATGTCTAACTTAGCGCCTATACTTTCTTTCAAATTGTGGTCCAGGGCTGACATGCAGCGTGCCTATTGTTGAGGTACAGCACCAAGACATCGGGGCCGACGCCACTGTACGACCACCATACTGCGGGTGTCCAACGTCAAGGCATATTGTGACCCGTTTTTGTCATTTACCAAAGTCAAGTGGCTGATGGCGTCCGCAGGGTGACTGCAGAGAAGTTCTCGTAGCATTGCGTGCAGGATGGAATCCTCCCATTCCGAGTGGCTAGTTGCATAGAAAGCCTGATGGAAGCTGTGATTTGGAGGTAATTGTTAGGTGGCTGGTTCCACAGCAGTTTTCTTCAACCTCATCTCGTTGCCTTGCCCATTTGTGCTGAGATATGTCATGGTTACGGCTGTCGAACTCATCATATGTTTTGCCTTCAAGCCTCCCTAGCTGTACATGCCTCCAGACTAAGCCTCACGATAGCTAGATTCGATGACACAACCTGAATCAAGTGTCTATTTTTTGCCCCAGGCACGTAGCTCGAGGCCGGAACGAGGTCGGGCCGCATCATTGGTACAGAATAACAAGACGCGGAAGTCAACATTTGAACCCTGCAGATTTCAAGTCTATAACCCTTTGTGTGTTAGACTAAAGCATAACGGAAGACCCCTGGAGGCATCATCGAAGACATGTTGATCTCTTTGAGGATACAACTTGCCTCCAACATGAAGCTAGACCGGGAATATAGTATGATATGATATTGATCCACCTAGGTACCTACAGAGGCCGGGAGGCAATGGGTGCGGGAGATACACCGTGTTTTCAACCAGTGTCGGGACCCATGGACGTCAGTAGCATGATCTAGAATCGGATTGTCGCACTGTTGGTTCCGCTACAGTGTAACTACAAGGTATACAGCCGCCATGAAGCATGCCTATGTTGTTATACAGATATCGATGAATAGATGTATCCAACAATGAGGAGGGATAAAGTATTACCGAGTAAACATGGACCTGGCAGGAATACAATTTTATAGAGATTGAAGGTGGGAGATATACAGTTTGTTCATGGACAATATTGATCACCCCCTGATCGCGCCAAGTTGAAGTAGTTGGCTAGGAGAACCTACTCTAGCAGTGGCTTCATGTAAATTCTGGCTATATCGGACAGGTCGAGGATGGAGAGCTACATCCATGCCAAGCCAGTATTAGCAGTATTACCCTTGCTTGTGGTCAAACGCACTGCTTTGGAATAAGCCTGTGAAGTCCGCGTTAAGCGCCATTTTAGTCGCACAGCAATGGCTTCGAGTATACTGCTCTATGAATAGTAATCCAGGGCCTGTCACAGTATTCTTGAAGGTCCCGAGTTTCCTTATCAAAGTCGCTGCATGTTTTCTTAGCTCTTACCTGGCCCTGGTCTTGACTGCATATAGCTTGACTACTATCCCTGGAGAGATACCATTCTCAAGTAATACTTTGGTCATTATAGGCCAGCTACTTAGTGTTATGCATGTGGTCAGAGGATAGGGAATGGAAGCTTGGCAAGTCTAGTTGCCACAGCCCGGAGGTGATGTAGTGTCAGGGGTACTGTGACTAGGCTTAGCATGGGGGAGGGGTCAGGACATGGCAGCAATTAGAACGAGTTCTGGCTTG
Source organism: Cytospora schulzeri (assembly GCA_003795315.1). Classification (NCBI taxonomy): domain Eukaryota; kingdom Fungi; phylum Ascomycota; class Sordariomycetes; order Diaporthales; family Cytosporaceae; genus Cytospora; species Cytospora schulzeri. The sequence continues at coordinate 56,589 of LKEA01000015.1, read as the reverse complement.
CCATACTTAACACAACGCTATCTTAATATGGCTTTGCTTGCTCCTGATAGTACAAGTTACACTGACAAGGGCTTGAGGTTCGGTCTGTCATACAAGTCCAAGCAGATCTCAGCACGATCTTAACATCTACGGAACTTGTGTTCAGATCCTGCATTCAAAAGGTGTTGATCCCATGTTCTCGGATAGAGGCAGCATCTAATTATTGTGCTTCCATTAGACGTTTGTACTCCTCAACCATCCACGCGGCATGTCCCACTTAGCGTATGTATCTAACAACCATGGTCAAGGCAATATGGAAGAGGATTGAGCATATCGCCCTAGCCTAAAAAGTCCAAGCCCCGATAGTAAGTGCTAAGAAGCATGTTTTGATAGGTGTAGAAATTATTGAACTAATATGCTAGGATCCATGACTTGAGTCGAGGGTCTCTACGTGTGTTGCAGTCATGGGCTGTTCCAACAAAGTTGGGGACACTGGGTGACAGAGGGTCTAATTTTCCCCCGTATTCTAGATGACACCGCAAGTTACTTGAGAAAGAGACCGGGGAAAAGTTCCTCGCAAGTTGGAGTGTTCGAAGTTTGGAGGGTACATGGAGCCAGACAGTCCGAATCAAGAACAGGGGTTCTTATATATGACATCCCAGTATATGTGCTGGAAGGTGTCCACGAAAGTACCATGCACCGCTCTTATTCGATTTGAAACGGGTTTAAGAAACGGAAGGCTTCTAATCCCCAACAGGATACCATTAATGACAGTCAAATCAGACTTATGACCCTTGCCCCCGAATTGGATAGCAGGCCGGTCCTGGTTGCTGCCTTGGGACAAGGAGGCAGCTCAGATGGTCACAAAACATTGATAAGACCTCACCAGCACCAGTCAGTCTCCACTATAGGCAGTTGCCTCAAGCCGTAGAGGGTTCATTATTTTCAATTTCAGAGTGTTTACATATCTCAGTGATCCGTTTTTGCTCCTTTCTCCATGAGCTGTTCTGATATGTTGGGCAAGCTACTGATGCTCCTTCCAAGAAGAGAGACCTGCTTGCTGTAAAAGGCATGAACCTTTCCCAGATCCACACTTTCTGAAGGAATGTACAATGAAAATTAGTGGGCCAGCCGGTTGGGTACTAGGAAAGCCTGCAGAAGAATCCCAGAAGGTACCTGCACTGAAGCTTAGCTGGAGGGGGGGGGGGCACGTGTAGGAAGTAATACCTTTTTTCCAGGGACGGGCAGCTTACCCAAGTACTTACTTTTTGCCTTCGACATTCTCTTCTGCCTACCTGCAGCTTTTTCTCTCTACACCTTAGGTTCACAGAACTTGGTGATTCACGTTTCTGGAATCTACCATCAGGGTCTTGTTCCTTGTCCTTCTCTTCAGACTACTCCTCCCATTACTTTTTGAGTACCTCTATCAAGTTCCTTACTCAATCTCCCCTTGTTTTCGTTGATCTTCATCTCATTGTCATTGTTTCCCCCTCTCTGACCCATCCATCCAACTGCTATCGAGTCCAACGCCGTCCATCTGCCAGCACAGTACACCTGGACCCTTGGCCATCGTTGGGGTTCTTCCTGACTGCTTATTGTCGCCATAACATACTCATCAATCAGAGGTCCCATTTGATGGTAAGTATGACCAGATTCTTCAGTCAGTCTTGTAGACTTGCGTCGCCCTAGCGGCTGTTCTAACGTCCTTTCATGTCTGGGACTTTCAATAATCAATCTCGTTGCAGCTGAAGTCTCAACCAATCCCTTATGGCCGCATCTGCTAACAGCTGTCTTTGATAGATACAATAACTATCTTTGATGGATTACCCAATTCCTCCAAGCGAGCCAATTGCGCTTGTAGGTAGCAGCTGTCGCTTCGCTGGCGGGGCCAGTTCACCTTCCAAGCTGTGGGAAGTCTTGTCCAATCCAGCAGACTTGTCGAAGCGAGTGCCAAGCAGTCGATTTTCTGCAGAAGGGTTCTTTCACGATGACCCTGAATATCATGGTACTACGAACTCTCCCCATGGGTATTGGCTGGAGCAGGATCATCGAGTCTTTGATGCCGCGTTCTTCAACATCACACCCAAGGAAGCTGAGGCCATTGATCCTCAACAGCGGCTCCTCCTTGAGGTAGTGTACGAAGGTCTCGAGTCAGCAGGATACACCATAGGAAAGTACGCTGGTAAAAACGTCGGGGTGTACGCCGGTGTGATGACGGCTGACTACCATACGCTATCGGAGCGGGATGAACTCAATGCTTCCCAGTACTCCAGCACAGGCAATTCTCGAGCGATCATTGCTAACCGACTATCATATTTCTTCGATTTCCATGGCCCTTCAATGACAATAGACACGGCATGTTCGGCGAGTTTAGTTGCTCTCCATCAAGCTGTGCTCTCCCTGCGCTCTCGAGAGATCGACATGGCGTGTGTCGCTGGAGCCAACCTGATACTTACGCCAGAGCAATTTCTCGCAGAATCCGATCTACACATGCTCAGCCCCAGTGGGCATTCCAGGATGTGGGATGCCAAAGCCGATGGCTACGCCCGGGGCGAAGGGATTGCAGCGTGCTTCATCAAGACTCTTAGTCGTGCCCTTGCTGATGGAGATACAATCCAAGCTATCATCCGAGAGACTGGTGTCAACTCGGACGGAAGGACAAAGGGGATCACTGTGCCTAATCCAGAGGCACAGCGAGCCTTGATCCAGAGCACGTACAACAAGTCCAACCTCAACCCCTTCAATCCGGACCATAGACCCCAGTACTTCGAGGCTCATGGTAAGTTCTTCCTCCATGATACGTTACGTCTCGCGAAGTGATCGCCCTTTCTGACACACTTCATCACAGGAACGGGAACTCCAGTCGGAGACCCTAGGGAGGCCCGAGCCATTGCAGAAGCTTTCTTTTGTGTTGCCAATACTGCCCAGAAACAACAACACCAACCAAAACTTGTGGTCGGATCCCTCAAGACAATAATTGGACATACTGAGGGTGCTGCTGGCCTGGCTGGAGTGCTCAAGGTTGTCCAGTCCATGAATAACCATACCATACCAGCCAACCTGCACCTGGATACCCTCAACCCCGGTGTTCGTCCCTTCTATGAGAACCTTGAGATCCCAACAGAACAGACCCCTTGGCCTCTACCACCCTCTGATCAGCCGTACCGTGCCAGTGTCAATTCTTTTGGCTTCGGTGGTACCAATGCGCATGCAATCATCGAGAGGTATGAGCCTCGAATCCACAACGTCGTTGCACCTCTCTTCGACCCGAAGGCACCAGACAACACTCTTAGCTTGGCAAACAACACCATGGGAATGTTCAAGCAGAGTGCCACTTCGGTCTCAACCATAGTGCTGCCTCTACTCTTCTCAGCGGCTTCTGAGAAATCCCTGATTGCGTCTATGAAGAAGTACCTTGCGTACGTCTCCTGTAGCCCTCAAGTCAAGACTGAACAGCTGGCTTGGCATCTCTACAATCAGCGCACGGCACACGCTTTCAGGGTATCTCTGGGTCCTGGTTCAGGGGATTCAGCCACACAGACGTTGAGTTCCTGGATCGACAAGACCGAGAAGACTTCCTCCTTAGATACGGCTACCATCATTCGGTCGAAACAACTTCGAGATGGTCCGAGAATCCTGGGTATCTTCACCGGTCAGGGCGCGCATTATGCCATGATGTCCAAGGGTCTGTTTCAAACTAGCACGGTATATCGCGATGCCATCGAGGCTCTCGATGCTGTGTTGACAACCTGTGATGACCCTCCCACGTGGACTCTCCAACAGCAGATCCTAACAGACGAGCAAGACTCTAGGGTCGGAGTCGCCGAGGTAACCCAACCACTATGCACTGCTCTCCAGATTGCCCTTGTGGACCTTCTTGCCAGCATCGGAATTTCCTTCCACACCATAGTGGGCCATTCCTCTGGAGAGATTGCGGCAGCGTATGCGGCTGGGCGACTTACTAGACGGGACGCAATACTGATATCCTACTATCGTGGTCGATATGCGCACTTGGCGTCAGGAATAAATGGAGGAAAGGGAGCTATGATGGCATGCGGAATTTCAAAACACGAGGCAGATGAGTTCTGTTCCAAAGCCGAGTACAAGGGCAAGATATACGTCGCCGCCAGCAACTCTCCCACACTTGTCACCTTATCTGGAGACGTGGATGCTGTCACAGCGGCTTTCGACGACTTGAGGTCTCGAGGCAAGTTCGCCAAGCAACTCAACATAGACACGGCATACCACTCGTTCCACATGCTTAAGTCTGTCGAGGCGTACTCTAAAGCCCTCGAAAAATGCGACATTACACCTCATACGGTCGACAAAAAACCCCAATGGATCTCGAGCGTGTACGCCTGTTCACAGCCAATCGACGCGAAAGAACTAGCACTGAAGTACTGGGGAGAGAACATGATTAATCCGGTCCTCTTCCACGAAGCTGTCACGGTGGCTTTGGAGCAGTGCGATTTATTCGACTGCGCCATCGAGGTTGGCCCTCACCCTGCAATGAAGAGTGCAGTGACGGAAACCATGAAGAAAACCCTGAAGACAGCACTGCCCTACCACGGTCTTCTCCATAGGGGCAAAGAGGGTGGGGTGGCTTTCGCTGAGTTCCTCGGTTTCATGTGGTCTCATTTTGGCCCTACATCGGTCGGCATCCGCAGCTTCATCGAGAACTCGTCACAGCCAGAGCTTCTCAAGTCCCGATTAGACGACGCGCCCACATATGCCTGGGACCATTCGCAGGTCCACTTGAGAGAGTCTCGCTTGGCTTCCCAGTATCATAATCGCCAACGAGCTCCTCATGAGCTGTTGGGTGTCCGTACCAGAGATGACAACCAGTTCGAGTTGCGATGGCGGAACGTTTTAAAGCTGGACAAGATTCCTTGGGTCGAGGGCCACAAGTTCCAAGGGCAGGCGCTTTTGCCAGCGTCAGCGTACTGCGTCATGGCACTTGATGCTGCCAAGGTCGTCTTGAACGGTCGCCCGGCTTCGATGGTGGAGCTGTGGGACTTGGAGTTCCTCAGCGGCATCACTATCGAGCCTGACACCCTCGGGGTTGAGACACTGTTCACCGTTTCTGTCGTCTCATCCGGACAGACAGTAGATGATCAAGGACAAGAGATCTTGGCCGGGTTTACCTTGACCTCCGTTCCGGTGACCTCTTTCAATTTCGCCCCGATGAGGTTGAATTTCCAGGGGAGGATGCGGATCGTCTTGGAGGATCCGTCTCTAGATGTTCTGCCCAGTCGCTCAGAAGAGCCTCTGGCTGAGATGCTCCCTGCCAATGTGGATGCCTTTTACCGCATGATGGATGGAATTGGGCTGTCTTATACAGGTCCATTCAAGGCATTGAATTCCATCGATCGGCGATTCAACTACGCCAGGGCATCCCTTAGTCTGAGGCATGAGGCCGACACGACCCGGTTAGATGTTAGTCCAGCCACCTTGGACACCTGCTTGCAGTCGACCTTTGTCACGTTCTCATCACCTGGCGATAAGTAAGTAATCCGAAGACAAGCTACGTCGAGTCCCTGCTGACGAAGCTATGAACAGAGCCCTGTGGACGTCCTTCCTCCCCACGAACATCGCGAAGTTACAGTTCAACCTGGCAAACTGCGGCACACCGCTCTCGCCGGCTGCTATCACAGTTGAGTCGCATCTTACGAAACTCGTGCCTTTCGATAGAGGTTCGCCTGCCACGATTACGGCCGACCTCCACATTTTTGATGAGCGTGGCCATTCCATGCTGCAGATTGAAGGCCTGACTGTATCGTCCTTCGCCAATACGAGACCAGACGCTAATCACGAACTGTATCTCCACACGGTGATGGATTTAGATCCAGAATTCGAGTTTGTCACCGCCCCGATCGGTTACGAAACACCACGTCCCGGTTTGGTCGAGAGCTGTGAGCGGGTGGCCCAGTTCTACATGGACCAACCTGCGACAACCCTTGGTCTGGTCGATACACCACCGCTGTCGCCGATAGAGTCGTTTACGCCGGATTCGGTGAACAAGAGCCAGCCCAGTTCGGAAGTTTCAGAAGAACAGCTGTCTCAGTTCATTCTTGAGTCGCCGTACTTCAATGCCCTCCAATTCATCCGAGAAACTGGCAGGTGGAATCACCAGGCCCCCAGAAGCCTGCTGCCTTCGGTGATTCAAGACGCACAGCTGCTACATGACTTTGGGCAGCACCTGGGGAAGGTTATCCGTCAGATCGCCCATCGCTTCCCAAGGATGGATGTGCTAGACCTTACATCCTCGGAGTGGGCCTTCACAGAGAATATTGTCGACGGACTGCAGGACACCTTCAGATCTTATCATCTGCCCGGAGACCCACTACCGCGGAATCTGTCTCACCGGTGCCCTTCTTTGCACGGCAACAAGAAGGTCTCATTTGCGGATCTTGACCTGAATGGAGAACCAGCGGCCATGGCAGTTTCGCCCGGGACCTACGACCTGGTCATTTTGTCAACCTCTGCCGTTTCCAGATTCCACTCGAGCCATGTGTCCATTGTTCAGAAACTTCGACGGCTTATGAAGAACCGGGGTTTCATCGTCCTTGTCCATGCCCCTGTCTCTCTCTTCCATGACCAGGCCGCAGAAGTTAGTGCATCGGAACAGAGAGTCTCGGACGCATCAGTGTCAATGGCCCCCCTCTGGGCCGAGGTGCTGAATTCACACGACTTCCTGCCGCCGGCCAGACATTCTGAGCAGAAGTACCCCCATGGTATGTGTTTTGTTATTCGGCAGGTGCCTGGAGGGGACGAGATGGATTTCGCGAGCCCAGTCCTCACGGACAAACCTCAAGATGAGAACGTTCTGATCGTTGGCGGGGAGGCATCACGCCTCCAGGTATCATGTGAACAGTTAAGACAGGAAATCCCTGGTCGCACAATGACAGTTTGGTCAGTAGGAACGATCGAGGAGATCACGCCAGAGGAAGCCTCTGCCTACACTTCAGTCCTCTTCCTCGCAGACCTGACGAGACCACTCTGCACCTCCATGACCGACAGCGCTTTAGCCGTGCTGAAGGCGCTCATGCAACCGGGCAAGGCCGTTCTATGGGTAACCAGCAACGCTCTACACAATCCAGAGAGGGCTGCGTCTCTTGGTCTGACCCGAACCCTGAAGGCTGAAATCCCGAACCTCATCCTTCAGGTCCTCGACCTCGATGAACCCCCGAGCTTTGCAGCACTGGTTGCCACCCAATTTGCACGGCTTCTCCAGTATCGGGAGTACCTGCGTCTCCCCGATGAAGTGAGGAGCAGAAGTCCAGTCTCCCTCGAGCCCGAAATCCACATTGAGGATGGGAAACGCTTGATACCACGAGTCCTCCCCTTCAGGCCAGCCATCGAGCGATTGAATGCATACCGCCGAGATGTGTCCAACACTTACAATAGTCTTGAGACATGTGTCCTGATCGACAATGTCGGTGCTGCAGACGGACGGACTCGGTTCGAAGCGCGCATCGCCCAAGATACCGATCAAGCTTTTGTGGGTAAACACGCCGAGTCCATACTCGTCCACGTCGAATATAACTCCCTGTTGCCCCTGTTGGTCAAACCATCCCAGCAGCAGTACTTTTGCATCGGCAAAGACGTCGAATCCGATCGTTGGGTCGCAGGGATATCTGGCACTTTAGGTTCCACGGTTCCGGTCTTCGAGGCTCGTGATCTGTCGCCACACAACTTGGACCGACGGAACCTCGCCGCGTTGCTCTCACCGATGATTACTGCATTGTTTCTGGCGGATTGGGGTGGCAATCGCAGTGGAAATATCCTTCTCATCGAGCCCGACCCAACCTTGCTTCTCTGCCTGCGTTGGGTCTTGCCTCCGGGTCTCGCCACAGAGTATTGCAGTTTGCACGTCTGGACCTCATCCCAAGACCTCGCCAAGGAGAATTGCGACGTCAAGTATGTTCACCCTCAGAGCAGTGCCCGAGAGCTGAAACAAGCTCTCCCTGGATCCTCCCCTACCATTCTTGACTTCTCTCCAAAGCAGAACAGAATATCCCGGGTTGTTGAGGGCCTTCCAGAGGTAGCATATGTCCGATGGCCATGTTCTTCGCTATGCGCGGAGTTACAATGGACCGCCGCGTCCCAGATGTCAATCCACTTGGCTACTCTGCAGCCTTCCCAGGACCTTTCGGCGACATTCATGACGCCAGCTCAGCTGTTGGGTACGAACGATCCCATTCCACCATTCACGGTCGTCGACTGGAAAGCCGATCGCCTGGTTTCCATTCCAGTCAAACCCATCGTCGAGTCCCGTTTGTTGCATCCCGACCGAACATACATTCTCGTCGGCCTCACCCGTGACCTTGGTCAGAGTCTCTGCCGGCTTTTCATCCAGCACGGTGCACAGAGCCTTGTTGTGGCAAGCCGCAACCCCGACAAGTCGCCCGTCTGGGTTTCGGAGCTGAATTCGGAGGGAGCCAATATTCGAGTTGAGCGTATGGACGTGACCAACCTGGAGGATGTGAAGTCCTTAAAGGCGAGAATCGTTCTCGAAAAGGAGATGCCGCCCGTCGGTGGTATCGTCAACGGGGCCATGGTTCTCGACGACCGGGTTTTCGCGAAGATGGACAACAACACGTGGGAGCGGGTAATGCGGCCCAAGACTGTCGGCTCCAAGAATCTCGATGCTGTCTTCGATGACGAAAAACTGGAATTCTTCATCATGACATCGTCATTTGCTGCTCCCGGTGGACATGCAGGCCAGTCCAACTATGCCGCAGCCAATATGTACATGAACGGTCTCGCGGTAAATCGTCGCCGACGTGGCCTTGCCGGTTCGGTACTCAACATCGGTGTCATCTATGGCCTAGGTCTGCTTGCCAGAGAGAAGCAGGGCATCTATACCGGGCTCGAGAAGGAGGGTTACCCGCCAATTTCGGAGCGTGACATCCACCACATGTTCCTCGAGGCCATTGTTGCCGGTCGGCCTGTGCCTGGGCAGATCATGGATCTCACCACAGGCTTGGCTCGCTACCATATCAACGATCCGAACCCCCTGCATTGGCACCGTGACCGAAGATTCTGCCACTTCACAGTGGATGACGACGTCGACGATGGCGGCTCTGATAAGGACAGCGGGGCCAAGCAGCTGGTCAAGGAGCTCATCGGTGGTGCGAATACGGTCCAGGGCGTGTTAGATATCGTGGTTGAGCACTTCTGTCGGTACCTGGAAGTCGCCCATCAGTTGCCTGGAGTTACCAGGGACAACAGCATCGTCGAGCTGGGACTAGACTCTCTCGCCGCAGTGGAGATCCGAAACTGGTTTTACAAGTCAGTTGGAAGGGATGTGGCTGTCATGAAGATTGTGGGCTCGTCGAGCATTCTTAGTTTGTGTGATGAGATTGCAAAGAAGATTGTGGAGGACAGAAACTGATCGTGAGAGGCAGAATAATTGGTCGAGGAAGATTGGAAGCCCGAACTTGGCCTCTCTATTTTAGACGGAGCTACGTAGCTCCGTCATATACCTCCCAAGGTAAGGTTACTATCATTAGTCTAATAATTGAAACCCTTTGATATACAAGCTTTGGCACCAACGGGATGATGCCTCTTCACTCCGACTCGATGACTGACAGTAAGCATGCCCGTCAACATTCATGCAGGTGACACCCAATCTTGAAGAATCTTTGAAGCAAACCATACTGCGAAGGGACAAAGACTCGTCATCACCTTGAAATACCGTGGTCTATTGGTGTCATGCTGTAGGCGGAAACTAGGAGATGTCGAATAGGAGTACAACATCGACGGTTGTCCGTTGGGTTGGTGGCAAGTCGAAGGAAACGAACGCTAGTTCAGCCTTGCGTTTGGGATGAAGTTGAACGGCGGGGTCAAAAGCAGATCCGACAGGGATATCAAAAGGAAGCCTCGCAAGGAAACAGAAACTAAAAAAGGGCCCATGGATCGATTCGCGCGAGGAAACGACGTCGTAATGGGGCTAGCAGCTAGCTATCAAGGATGATCGAGGGTGATCGGCCGGGACTACGGGAATAATGATTATCCCCAGATGCCGTGCTCAAAAACTTCCAACACGGAGGCACGGAGTTACGGAATTACAACAAGGTTTTCAGAATGATGGGCCCATTCCATTCTATTCCCGGTTCCTTCATCCTTCCATGCGTGCCGTTCGCCGCGAGATATTTCAGGCACCCAATGGCATGAATCCGAACCCCTTTATCATACTTCAGCTGAGATTGAGCATTCGACACGATGCCGCCTGCTTCTTTGCTGATAACCCAGCAGTTCTTCACTTGCACGTGCAGCATGTGCTTGGGTAATCAAACTAACAACAAGTGTTGCAACCCATTGCTTTAGTATATGTAAAGCTAGCCAGCCAGCCAACCCCAGGATTCAAACATGTGCTGTTCAGGTCGATATCGCCACTACACTAAGTATATCTCACAGCCGGACACAGCCGCCCCATAATACTTCCCGTCCGGGTCCGTCCCGGGGCCCAACTGGTGCGGCACTAAACATGAACCCACCCTCGCCAACAGCAAAATGGCGAGACTTAAACCCGAAGAGGGTCCGAATTTGTGGGTCTACAACGACGCTCTTCTTACCGCGAACTGATGAAATAGGACGCCTCCCTCGTGAAGTCTGTTCTTGTCCGTGTCTTGAACATTTCCCGGTGGACCGAAAGTGATCTACACCACAGGCCGGAAGCTGAGCCGTGTATGATTCTTTGATTGAACCTTCAAGATGCATCACGAGCGCGAGCTGACAAGAGAGAAGACTGAAGAGGACCAGCCTGTACCACCAGGAACCGATGATGAGGCGCCTTCTACCGAATTGGAATCCGACAGCGATGGGGCCCACGATATTTCCCTTGTGAACTTCTCACCTGATGACCCGGCGAATCCTCACAACTGGCCTACGGTTAGTCCAGATACTATCAACGACAAAAAGCTGAGCCTTACGCTGACGATGGTCGCACCCTAGGCCAAAAAACTCTATGTGGTTCTCGTAGGATCATTACTGTCCATCAACTCCACTATGGGCTCTGCCATACCAGCCAACGAGCTGCCCGCGCTGCGAAAGGTCTTTGGCTTCCCGGATGGCTCGCAAAGCGTCCTTCCCGCCACCACATACCTCATAGGGTTCATGCTGGGACCCCTTGTCTTCGCCCCTTTGAGTGAGCAGTATGGCCGCCGACCGATCCTTATCAGCACGCTCTTCTTGTACATCATCTTCACGATGGGAGCCGCGCTGGCTCCGAACTGGGCGGGCTTCCTGGTCTTCAGGTTCCTCAGTGGCACGTTTGCCGCGCCTCCAATGAGCGTCACGGGAGGCTCCATCGCGGACGTGTACAACGAGAAAGTTATCAGAGGCAGGGCCAACATGTTGTGGTCCGCGGCGACGCTAGTGGGACCCCTCGCTGGCCCCGTCATCTCAGGATACACCTACCAGTACTCTTGGAGATGGGGCTTCTGGATTGCCATGATATACTCAGGCATATGTTTAGTGACTCTGGTCCTGCAGCCCGAAACACTTGCGACCAAGATCCTGAGGGACAGAGCCGGCAAGCTGAACAAAGAAAAGGGCAGTGAGAGATACATGGCCCCTGCTGATCAAGACCGTCTTGGCGTGCTGGATACCTTGGTGAGTCATTAAGGCGTGATCGTTTCGATCATTTAACGCAGCCGACTGACACTGAAACAGAAAATCACCACCACCAGACCGCTGTACTTACTCTGTACAGAAATGCTCGTCGCCTTGACTTGCATCTACATGGCATTTGTGTATGCCGTGTTCTACATGCTCTTGGAAATCTTCCCACAGATCTTCGAGGGAATTTACGGTTTCTCGGCGGGTGAATCCGGTCTTGCGTTTGTCATGATGTTCGCTGGCGCAATGCTTTCGAATATCCTCGCCTACTTTTACGACCGTTGCGCTCAAAGCCTTGTTCGGAGATATCCAAACAAGCACGCCGAGTACCTTCGCTTGCCTTTGGCGTGTGTTGGTGGGCCTTGCTTTGTCGTGGCTTTGTTCTGGCTGGGCTGGACATCGCGGTCATCTATCCCCTGGATTGTCCCTCTTCTGTCCATGATCCCGTACGGCTTTGCCTACCAGATGATCTTCATGGCAATGATCAACTGTAAGTTCCGAAGACAACCCCTCTTTGTGTTGCCAATCTCTGACGTTAGTCCCCGCAGACATCGCAGATGCTTATGGCATCTTTGCCTCCTCAGCCCTGGCAGCGTGTGCTGCCACTCGAAGTGTCGCTGGCGCCGTAATACCCTTGGCTGTGGACAGCATGTTGGACAGTCTTGGGATTGCATGGTCATGCAGTGTTCTGGCTCTAATTAGCTGTGTTCTGAGTCTGGTCCCATTTGGTTTTATCATGTGGGGAGAGAAGATCAGGGCGGCGAGCAACTTCAGCAAGAAACTGCAACAAGCTCCACACCCTGAGCTGGAGCTAACACAAAGTGTCTCGCTTGCGTAAGAGACTACATAATTTACGATAGACAAGACTGAATTTGAGCGTTCCTATACAATATACTCCTTCGACTGTGATGCCCTGTGTCAATGCGATCCACTCACCCACAGCTGGTTCTCCGAGTGCCTCCGCCAACTGTCTACCCTAGTCATTGCTGCATCGTTCTTCCGCCCCTGACGATTTGTTATGGATGGCTTTCGTCTGCATCACCTGCATTACCGTGGGGACCTCAAGAGCTCCTGTGCTACTCAGCAGACGCTGGCTTACTAATTCAGGGGTAAAGGGGTAAAGGGGAAAAGGGGTACTGCGCTTAGTCATCCAGTCAACGACAACCTCATGCCGAGTGTCTCAGTGGATTGCCCAGGTGAACAAAATCGGTCTCGCTACAGTGACATACTGGCCATCCGCGGAATCTTGAAACACACATAACTACACATCCTCATCCACAGATATTCACATAAGCCCTGGAAGCTCTGGTCCGTTTCTCGTCTACTAGTCGTCACCTGCTCTCTCATCTCAGTGGCAGGACGCCGAACACGCCAGATAGAGCCATCCTAGGAAGCCATATATGCTGTCTCAAGGCTCCTAGGGCTTCATTCCGCAATTACTCTGCTTTTGTTGCTATACTATCAAGAAAATCCGGTCTGTTGGTCGTCCTGTTCACATGTGTTTTCTACAGCATCCGTAGATGCCTCCGATGAGACCTCACATCGGCTGCATTCTCGGGCTTATATGTGCCGAAACCAGCCGTGAATGGTTGCAATCCTCCTCTTATCATACCAATATGGAAGTAAGACCTTCTGTGCAGTGACCAGCAGCAGCTAGTGACACCAAGCACACCGCCATGAACACGAGGACGGGCGGTCGACCCCTTCTCCAGAGCCCCAGATTGGTCAGGATACGAGTATTCTTTGGGCTACTGCAAATATATCAAGACCATGTACACAGTGTGATGCAAGAGAAGCAGCTCGAAGTTGCAAGGCGGCCCTGAGGGAGGGCTGGCCACCAACGAAAGAGGCAGACGCCACTCCCTCTTTGCTTCACCGACTGAAGCCCCTCCTTTACAAGATTGGATGGCACAGGACCACGTCAGCCGAACTTTCTCGCATTGGGATCTCAGGGTCTCTAGCCATCCCCCTGTAAAGCAGAGAAGACAATCCCTTGTCGCGTTGAACTTCAGGTGCGACCTTGTGTCAACGTCCGTTATACCCCTCACTTGCCAATTACCGACAAAAAGTCTAATATCGTCACTCTCCGGTTTGCAAGTATATTCCTCCAGTGCTTTCTTTCACCCCAATATTACAGAAACAGGGGTTGCGCCTTCTCCGGAGCTTGGTTGCAGGCTATCTGATAATGGATCTCGTCGATGAGATTCTCAACTTCTCTTCCACTCTTCAAAAGCAGGAGGATGATCCTCTCAGGGACGGTCTGAGATTCTGTCTGGTTGAAGATGCCCTCACTCCGCCAGCTTACGATGATACCGAGTCCAACACCACTGTCGACGGAATTGAGAGAGTGGATACCTACAAGCCAGCGACACAAAGAGTCGGTTATCAATCCCAGTCTGAACCCATGACTTCCTTGCTAAGCCCAGATCCAGGACTCTGTTGATAAGGTTGACCCCGGAACACCAAGCAGTCAAGCCACGGTCTCCAACAGAGTCCATGTTGAAGGCTGGCCGGCTCAGCGTAAGGAGCTGGAGTTGGAACTCGAGAGGTTGATCGGGTGGAAATATGACGTCCTGAACCAGAATGTAGATTCCATGTTCAAGGATAGCAACTCCCTCCATACGATGATCCGTCGCTCGCTGGTCAATATTGCTCAGATTCTCGTTGGTTGTAAGTCACAATTGGTTGTGTGTACTCGAAATTCACCATCGCAAGTTCCCCCGACACGTTGTACCAAATTTCCTTTCTGACCGCATTTAAGATGCAATCTTGCCTATCATGTATTGACCAAATTTACGACAGTACTAAGAGCAGAACTGACGAGCCCAAAGGCGCCACTACGCAAACCCTACCAGAACTTGCAAAACAAGATGGAAGAATACAGGATCATGAATGACTCCAGGCCCTTGGATGAAGAGGACCGTATATACCATCGGACAAGGTCTAGACAAAGCTCGATTGGAGAAAGCAACGACGATGGGGATGTATTAGGAAATTTGCGGGACAACATCGACAGAGTGGAATATGTCTTGAGAGGCGTTGTTATTATGAATACGACGACAACTAGTCTTGGGAAGAGAGCCAGACGTGAGAGTTCACTTGACGGTCAGCTGGACCGTAAGAAGCTCTACAACGGTTTGTGATGTCCCGGAAGTGATCGATTGACGCTTCAGGAAGGCCCCAGTGCCCGTCTCGACTGACAATACTGAACCAAAGGTCCGAACTTGGTCCCACAGATGTGCGAAGAGCTGGAGGACGACCTTCTTGTCCTTGACCGGATCATTGCGGACATGAAAGCTCTTTGGGAGACCATTGACACAACTGTCATAAACTCTGAGCGATACGGTGAGAAGTTTTGTGGAGGAGTCACTACCACACTTACTTTGACTGAACAGGATGGTCATGTATCTGCCGTGCTTGACTTTCCTGCCGGTCACGACAATAGTATCACCCATTTGAGGTTCTCCTACCATGTTGCTCTAGAGAAACTGGGATTGACCTCCACCGACAATGTGTTCCAGCAGAACAAAGCCATATATCTTTTTCAAGAGCCTGTTGGCATCTGCAGTTGTGCATCCTCGCGGTACCTGGCAGCTGCAATTCGGGTATGCGAAGTACTGAACTGTCTTCCAGAATGGCGTATCTACTTCTGTACTGAGACTTCCAGTCTGATCGACTCTGTGGTCAAAGCCACATGGATGGTGCTATTAGAACAGTTGTTGGGGTCGCTTCGACAGATTTCGCAACACTTCCTGGACTCTAAACGCTGCTCAGAGTCCTGTGCGAGCAGCAACCAACTTACAAAGCTACAAGACACATTCACACAGTACAGTGAGTGTCAGACACGTCCTGGACTAGAACGTCTCGTGGCCAGCAGACGGAGTACATTGGCACATTTAAAAAAGATTCATCAATCTGCAGCAAACACAATTCGCAGCCTTGGTCGCTGGTCGAGACAACAACTTCCCCAGAATACAAGATCAACAGTTGACAAAGGAAAGGCGAACCAAGGCACAGGAGACTTCGATACACCTGAACTGGAACCAAGAACGGCCTCCTCTGTTTCATCTTTGCCAACCTTCACCATTTGCATGTCTAAGTCTGGACATGATAAACCTTTGGATGATTATAGCCTCGATAACTTCCTCAATAGGCCACTACTCTAAGTCGATGCGGCTCTGCGGGACCATACCTCGAACCTTGGAATATAGTGGTTGCGCTAACAAACATCGCCTAGGTCCATACGTATAGGTGCGTCACTTAGCTTCATGCAGACACCCCCTTCTCAATGGAACATGTAATAGCTGCCTCGAATGCTGACGAATGCTGGCCAATGAAGGTTGCGCTCCGAGGAGGCCGCCCAAGGTTCCAGTTGCCGATCGACACAGGCGTGGTTTCGATTTCTTGGAGATTTATTGGAAGGAGTGCGGGATGGTGGGATGCTACCAAGACACATTGCGTGGCAGCTGCATGCCACTCAGTCCCACAGGACAGTTCGATCGTGGTTTGCAGAATCAATGGAGCGAATTGGCAGCTTATAGGTCAATGCGATGATCATACACACTCACCCCGGCTCGGATGTGAGTCACAGGGGCTGCCAATGGTGAAGTCGTCCAATACGACATGTCGAAGGGGGTCACAGCATGGGAATTTGGGCAGCTTCCAAGGGTGATTGGGCCTGAACAACGGGCTGTGGATGTTTGAGGTGGGCGAGATGAGTGACAAAAGTATAAGTAGATAGTGGACTTCCAACCAAAATCTGAGACCTTGTTTGTGTTCCTTGGGAAGACAAAGTTTTTGACTGCAAGAAATCAGTCCTGGCTGTGTGTAGTGTCCAACAAAACATAGGTCATTGAAGACGCCATGGTCATGGTGAGTTGTCCCTTTCCATTCACATGAGCATGACTAACCAGTCCGCACTTGCAGTCTGGGCTAGACGTTGTGTCGCTCGCGGTGAATGTGGTGACCATTGTGGAAACGGTCATTAAATTGCTTGCGGCTCTTCAAAGGGCCCAAGAACGTCAAAATGACCTGCCCAAGCTCCTTGCTGTTCACAGCAAAGAGCTCCAGAACACGAAACAGATTGTCAATATTGTGTTGAGCGAGGAGGCCTTGCATATCGACACAATTGTGTCCGATCTGACGGATATCGACGGATACGGTACCAAGCTGAAGGACTGCTTGGTCAAATTGGCAAAAGAAAGGACCGCGTTCCAACAGTACACCCACCAGCTACTCAAGGGGTCTAAGAACATCGCCAAGCTCAGCGGTATCATGTCGGGCCTGAACCTTGCCAAGGGAAGCCTGATCCTGAAAATCCAGGTCGCACATGTCGGCTTGACACGTGCTTACGGCAACGCAGTGCTCGTCAACTGCGAAATAGTTGAGCGAGTGAACACTCTCCTGCAGCAGATTCTGGGAGAGGGGGAGGGCTTGAGGATTGCCGATCTACTCCGAAACGGGATTCCGCAAGGTGCGTACGATGGGAGGGTCACAAAGAAGGATTATTGGCGAGATGCAAAAAGGAGCGTGCTGACATCGGTGCTTCCCAGCTGACGGAAAGATACGGCTAAACTATAACGACCTGCATATGGCTGGTCTGTGGGACGATGATGAAGCAACGATCGCAGATGATGACGAATTTCAGGACCGCGTAACGTCCCTTGGTACCTCTCGGGTCGTGGTAGACAACGAGTCCAGCGATTCTGCCTTGATGGTGAATGCCCCGATCGATGACCCGGAGGTGGACCACCTCACCATCAGCAAGAACAGAGCACGTGGTAATTCAATAATGATCAATAACCGCATCACCACGAAACACTTCGATCGGCTTGTCGTCATTCAAGAAAAGCGGCTCAAACTCCAGCATTAGGGGCCTGAGAGCTCCTCTGGCACATCTTTCGGAAGAAGAAGGACAAAAGGAGAGGCTTTGGATGCCGAAGGGATATCAACAGGGTTCGAGGAAGGACTATTTTTGGAGACCGAGACGTTCAACTTGCTGATCGGGGTCACATTGATGCTGTCTTCAGTTAGATTGTTAGCATTGGCCAAGGAAATTCGATAGCGGGAATCAATCTGACAGGTTCAACCCCAGGGCAATGGGTTACACGACATCAGTGACAACCCATCCATACGTTTCCCTGCTTCGTAATACTACCTAACGAGACCATGGCTCGAGGAAAGGACTCGTAAGGGTGGGTTCACCCAGCCGCAACAATTGTATACAGTGCGCACCGGACCAACTGAACACAAATTGTCTGTGGGACAGAGGTCGGAGCCTCGTTGGGGCTACACAACATGCTGACCGACTCATCCCCAGCGGGGCCAGGACGAATGGAAAGAGTCCTCCAAACCTTCTGATGGTGTGCAACTTGCTTCCTTAGCGGTTTTTTGGAATGGTAGGAGATGTTTGAAGGTTTCCGTGAGGGGTGGTGGCACTTGAGCTTCGGTCTCCTATTCTGTTTTCGTGCCAGCGTAAGCGTCACGCATCACTTGACCAACAACAGGCCCCTCTCCAGCAGGTCAGGATGTCAATACAGTTGAGAACTAATACGGTTTGTTGCGAAGCCCCAAAGCCATTGCCAAATCAGTAATAAGTTGGGAAATTTTGACGTTGCGAACAATGTCACGACACCAGCTCTGCATGCACCGGCAGAGCCTCAATTGCTGTCCTTGGGCCGGAATGCTGTGCATAAAAACCGCCCAATCCCCTCTGTCCTCGCCCTCTATTCGCTTCAGCCATCTTCGAGGCCCAGTTTTCCCGTGCACAATCAAATTATAGCTCTCCCTGCACCAATAAACAACAATGCAGGCCCAACAAATGGCATCTCACAGCTTTGACGTGGATGATGCTACTACTGCAGGAACCGTCGGCTTGCACCAAGAGGAGAGGATGGCCCTGAAAACGAGCAGCGAGGTCTTTGGGAACACTACTCAGGGGAACTCTTCAATGTTCAATGATGTCCATCGTCGCACTGTGAGCCAAAGTGGCACCTTCAGGGCTGAAGGAAATCATTTGTCACCTGCAGGAGGGTCCGTCTTTTTCAACGTGCATCTCAACACCCAAGACCCCAACCGTCACGCCAGGACTGCCGGGTCAGACACTGGGATGGCTCACGGGTTATTGGAGGACACCCCGCCACGCAATCAGTCGCAAACCAATAATCTACGTGAGTATTCTGTGAGAATCTCGGAATGCATCAGGTAGCGCACAACAGTACTGACCAGCACCAGAGTCACTCCATGGCGATGTGGTGTTGCAGGACATGACAATGCAAGATATCACTGCCTCGACACAGTCTCAGTTGATACTCTCGTCGGATAGCTCTCATAGTGTCAGCTCACCAGTTGGTAGCCAGGTTGTGGCTGCCTGGAAACGACAGAGTGAAAATATGTTGAACGACATACGGAAAATCGTTGACGGTATACGATATAAGCACAAGAGGATAAGCCGGATGTTCGGCTCCATGGCGGGTCCAGTGCCCGCGCTGGAAGACTTTCGAGCACAAAAGGTGCTCTTCGAAGTAACGGTAGAGAACGGACAGCTGTTCCGTCGAATCCAAGAGACCTTCAGGAAACAACAGGTCCTCGTCACACAATCGACTTACTACTACAGTAGCAACCCCATTGAAGAATCCTCAGTAGTGAAAGAGGTTCATGATCGCTTGGGCGATATCATGGAAAACCTGACAAACGTCGAACAACACTTCGGACTTGACGATCCCGCGGTCCGGAGGGTGGTTCCTAAACGACAGAAGAACGTGAGTGACAATTACTCACAAGACCATTCTATTCCATGTATATTCAGGTACTGACATTGTGTGAAGGCAAACTTCCTCAAGCCGCTCCCGTCTGGTGTTAATAAATCTGTGCCCAGGCATGGGCGGAGAGATCAAGCCCTATACGGTTCTCTTCGGGGGAATCGCACCAACAGCCTGAAAAGCAAGGTGCAATTTCTGCTGAAGTTGGTCAGCTCATTTCAGGACTTCATTGTTGATAGGCTAGCTCCGCCAAGTGGTCAGAGGAGGCATCGAATGGAGACAGAGCCAGAACCTCTGCTGCCCGAAGAAGTTGAATTGGCACAGGTTGCCGCTAAGTGTTTGTACGAATCCCTGGGTAATGTCTGTCCGAACCCCCACCACGACTTCCATAACGTCTGTTTAAACCTCAGTACTCACGAAAGTGTTACATCTGACGGAAAGGGAGTGAGAAGAGGCATATTAAATCTCAAGATGGCCTTCGAACGGTCCACAACCAGTCAGACCTGGTTCAACGTGGTTTCAACTGTGACCGCCCCAGAGGACGAACAGTTACTTGATCCTCCAGTTAATGTTTTTGGGGACCAATCAGATCAGATGGATATGGACACTGCCAGTGAAAGCATAACCTTCGAGAGGATCTCTGAGCTGAGCTCTCCTTGCCGCCCACAAAATCGAGCAAGAGCAAAGCTAAGCCCTTCCTTCTCCAACTTGAGAAGTAAGCGTTGTGTCGAACATACGGCTCATTACTGTCTTTACAACCATCGACAGGGAACCGACGAACTGGCTGCGCGACTCAAGTATTCTGAAGCCTGCGAACACTGGCTACACTATCCGGAAGAACAAGAAATACCCCAGGTTGCCGGGGATGGTGGTCAGATCCAGAAGCTGCGCGCCCTTGTTCAGGAGAAATTATCCCGTCGTGTCAGGGTTCGTCTGGCCAGGATCATTGCAGAGTCAGTCCTAAAGTTCAATGCGACCGATTGGCTTCGCAATGATCTGGATGGGGAGAACGTTCTTGTCTACAACATCAACAAGAATTATGAGCCCCATCTGAGAGTGCAGATTACCAAGCCAGGGTCATCGGGGCCACAGAATCCAGGAGGCGACAGTAGGTTGGGCCAAACTTTCCTCAAATTGGCTGGCATCCTCTCCGACATAGCTCTCGGGACGAGTGGGCGGCAGGGAAATGACAGCAACGAAAGGTTGTATAGGAAGGTCAAGAAAGGATTAAACATGGCATATGCCGATGTTGTGCGCGACTGTGAGAATATGGCCCATATCAATGGTCCCAATCCCAAGAGTAACGAGGCTATCATGACTGAGTTTTATAATAAAGTTGTGAAGTCATTGAGAAAGCTGGAGAAGAGTTTCGAGGTTTCATGAGAAGGAATTTCATAGCAAAATACATCATGGTTGAACAACACTACCGCGAAGTGAAATTGTGTTGTCCTGGCAGCGTGATACTCTGGAAGAGAAAACTTTGATGGGACGGATGATGTCTGCGGCCCTTGCGGAACGAGAGCAAGAGGCTCTGTGGGTAGCGACATCGGGGAGTTCGGGTGCGCACATTCTTGCATCACCATATTTGCTGATGAGGTGCCGCCAGCAGTGAGCACTAAGAATACACGCGGACGGGCTGTTGGATCAGGGGCTGTGGTGTCATTGGGCAAATGGTCCCAGTCGAAGAGGTGCAAAAATGAATAGTATATGAGCCGTCAAAGCCTATCCCCCTCTAGTGCGAGGGTCTGATCACGGCTTCGTGTCAACTCGAACTCCTGCTGGACGAAGGCTTCTCAACACAATCAACCCGGACTGTTTCCACCAACACACACGGGAAAACACTGCTCATCATGGTTGGCAAGAAACGGAACAAGGCCTCCATAGGCGAAGAAGCCAGTGCTGTACAGAAGCGCGACGAAGAACGATCGGTAGCCTGCCCTGATGGCCGTATACCAGATTGCCAGGGGACGACCCTCACCGAGTCTCGCAAGATTGGCATACCTGGAGCCGTGTGTCTGATACTGAACAAGATGATTGGGACAGGAAGTACATCGCCGCAGCCAAAACACCGACATTGTGCCATACCATCTGACAAGTCCCCATAGTCTTCTCCACGCCCTCAGGCATATTCGCTTTAACAGGCTCCGTCGGCATCAGCATCATACTCTGGCTGATAGGCGGCGTGATTACCTTCGCTGGCCTTTCCGTCTATCTCGAGTACGGCCTCGCAATACCTCGATCAGGCGGAGAGAAGAACTACCTCGAGCGCGTGTACCAGCGCCCGCAGTATCTGGCAAGCTGCGTACTCGCGTCGCAGATGATCCTTCTAGGCTTCTCATCCGGCAACGCCCTCGCCTTCGGCCGTTACGTGCTCCTCGCAACTGGCTCATCGTCACTTGACGGCTGGGCGACGAGGGGCATCGGGGTTGCATGCATCAGCTTCGCGGTGCTGCTGCATTCACTGTTGCCCACATGGGGCCTCCGTCTCGTCAGTATGCTGGGGATAGCCAAAGTGGTCATATTGCTGTTCATTGTGTTCAGCGGGTTTGCAGCGCTAGCAGGGCGACGATTGGTGCCTGATCCGAGGAACTTTGACAATGCATTTGCGATCGAGGATGGCGATGGGTACGGTAATGGCGGGGCATATGGCTATGCGACAGCTCTGTTGCGAGTTGTGTACAGCTACAAGGGCTGGGAGAATGCGAATTATGTCGCCGGTGAGTTGAAGGACCCCCAGCGCACACTTGCTGTCGCGGCGCCCCTGGCTGTCGGTAGTGTCACGATTCTGTATGTCCTGGCGAATGTGGCGTATTTCGCCGCGATCCCAAAGAGCGACCTGGCCAAGTCCGAGGCTATCGTTGCTGGGCTGTTCTTCCGCAATGTCTTTGGTGCCAGTGCGGGCGCGAGAAGTTTGCCGGTCTTTGTTGCTTTGAGCAATCTGGGCAACGTCCTGGCCGTGAGCTTCGCACATGCCCGGCTGAACCAGGAGTTGGCCAAAGAGGGTCTGCTACCATTCAGTCGTTTCTGGGCATCGAGTCGACCGATGAATGCTCCTGCTGCAGCGGTATGCTTTGCCCATACCTCTTAGTGAAGATGTTCAGATTCGCTGACCTACATCCCGTAGCTCTTCTTACACTGGCTTATCACCGTTATTGTTCTGGTTGCGCCTCCTGAGGGTCCGGCCTACAACTTCATAGTTGACCTGTCAGTGACAAAACGAATTACTGGTCCATGATAATCAGCTAACATGAATCCTCCAGATATACGTATCCGGGTGCATGGATCAACTTGTTTGTGGCAGGTGGGCTGGTTTATCTCCATTTCCGAAAGTCAGAGAAATGGTCGTCACCATGGCACACATACTTGCCCGTGGTCATTCTCTTCCTTGCTTCGAACGTGTTTCTCGCCATTGTACCCTTCGTCCCGCCGACTGGGAGCTGGGACGCCAATGGATATCCATATTACGTCTTCCCCGTAGTCGGGCTAGGAGTCTTAATTCTGGGTGGCATCTATTGGGCGGTTTGGACCATAGTGCTACCTGCAATTGGGGGCTATCAGGTTGTGGCAGAGAGAACTGGTTCGAATGATGGCGCTGAGGAGGTGAGATACGTCAAGATAAGTGGCAAGAACGGACAACGTGTTGCTGAGAGATAAGTGAGTGTGGGTTGGCGGCAGCGGACTCTTTAGGAGTTGAAGGTATCGTGACATTGGATCAAGGGAACGATTCAGTGGCTTAATTGCCAAGGTACATGTTCTGTAGGTGCCCAGGTGATAGAGGGCCTTAGAGGGCTGCAAAAGAGCCCTGGTTGCATGCGACGGGGTCGATGTGGCTGATGGAACCATGCCATTCGGGTCTGGTTCGATGCATGGAATGGGGGGAGGTTGTTTTGAAGCGGGTCCACAACAACTTTGGGGAAACATCAAATTGATTGAACACTTGATGGTTGATATGCATAAACAGCTGGGGAAAATGCTATCAAGACCCACTATACCTGCCCGAAATAGGCTAACATGGTACTCTCCATTGCCCATATTAGTCTAAGTAATTGTCAACTATCGATCCGCTTGTGACAGGGTACCTGGGTCTTCAATTCAAGAACAGGTACTTACTTAGGTACGGAGGCGCAGTTTCTATATCATGGGGTATCTTTTATTATCCATTGTCTACCATTGTCTATTCCAATCCGTCATTGTTCTGTATGTACCGACCTACTTAAACAGGTATATCTGTCTCAGTGATGTCTTGGACGGTCAAATCTACTTGTGCCAGCCCCAACTCCAGTGGTGTCGGTTTCATTGCAAAGTACTCTCAATCCCTATCGCGGTGGGATAATAATCATCATGACAGTCATGACTGCAGCCATGGTCGGGTGGCGTTGGAACCCACAAAACTCCAGGGCTTATCAGCTCCACCGCCGACCAGCGATCCTCTATCCCCACTCATGTCACTGACCGGAACATCGAGCCGATAAGTGAAGCACATGGGATGATAAGCAGTGAATCATTTTCAAGGGACGCATCATTAGTGTACTTAGTCGATCGATGCTTCGCCCTGGACTAAGTGACAGATCCCATGCCGTGCAACGTTTTGGGGGCCGTTAGGGGGCTCCTTAGAAGCGCGGGATGGCTTCTGAATAGCTTCGGCAGCTGTGATGACACTAAGATTGTTATCAACGATTGGTCCCGGCAGTATGATAGGCGCCTATCCGAGTCGCTGGAACGACCCTCTCACAACGAACCC